>JAGDYQ010000046.1:4454432-4736932 GCA_021962125.1 Bulinus truncatus | reverse complement strand
ACTACGGTTGCGGCATATTTAATTTCGTTATAGTCTCAGTGTGGTATGTTTGTACATTGGATCGGCCACACGGTGGAACTCGTATACGACTGGTGGGAATAAGTGTGTGTGGGGGGGTGGGGGGGTAAGGGGGGGGAGATAGATACTTTTTTTTCTCCAACCCAAATAGTTATGTTCAAGGTCATAGCCCATCTCTTTGAAGGGCAGAGAATGAAGTTACGGATTGGACGCCCTTTAAGTCGATAATGGAAGTAAGATTAAGTGTAACCATCGGGCGGGATTAGCTTAATCCCTTTGGGGGGGAATTATGAAGGGAGAGATTTAAACAGGATAAAGGTGATGTATAGAGGGGGGGGGGGAGAGCATACCAGTATTGGGAAAGTATTAATTTAAAAAAAATTGTTTTGAATTATAATGTTATTTATCCCCCCCCCCCCTGTTTCTTGATACATTTTATATAGACCTTTCTCACTTGTATTCCTGCGCGTCAGCTGTCTTTGTGAAAGGGTTATAATGGGCTTCCGGTCGCTTTGTTTATACTTGATTAATACTTAGCTCGATTATTTTTCCTACTTTTTTGTCTAATATATGATAAAATGACTTTAAATTTAATACCAAAATTTAATTTTTGTGATGTTGACAAGTTTTTAAAGTCACAAAATATCCCGATATCAGAGAGAGAAGTTACGAAGGGTTACAAATACTTCTCTGAGAAGTATGTCCATGACATGAATAGTTACATTTTACACTAAAATTGTTTTTATAAAGTTTTTATAATTGACGATTATGGTTACCAGCAGGCCCGTAGCGTGCGGGGGGGGGCAGGGAGGCCGGGCCCCCTGCTTATTTGCTCTACTTAGTAAAATGTATTACCTGCCCCCACCCCTGTTATTGCCTTGCCCCCTGCTGTAAAATGTCTGGCCCCTGCTGTAGAATTTTCACGCTACGGGGCTGGTTACCTGTTTAGGAATAGATACGCCCATGCTCATGTACATTATATTATTTAACCATGATTGTTAAAACAGTATATTTTTGGTTAGCATATATTGTGCGATAGATAGTAATTAAAACTCGGTAGTAAAAGGTTTGAAACTACTACCTCATATTCAGTGGTGCAACCAGCGAAAAGTGCTGGGGGGGGGGGGGGGCTCACATATAGAAAAAAGACAGTTTAACAGTCTTTTTAGTAACTTTATACAGTAAAATATGTATTGGTGATTTGGTCTGAGGGGGCCTCAAGCCACCCCCCGTTGCGCCACTGTTCATTATGCTGAGGTGATGGTCAATGTGTTATTTTTCTTAAATAAACAATATACAGTTACAGACCTTAGCTCTACACTAGGAAATGTAGTCAAACTATCAGCGAGATGCTATAGAAGCCAGAGAAAAAATCACGAACCTCATAATTTACAGGTAAAAGGAAAAACATATGATATTATAATAAAATGTGTTACTTATTTAATATTTTTTTAAAATAAAAATATCTGGTGATTTTTTGGTGCGAGAAGGGAATTTATATATGTACAGCCAGATACAAATGTTTGAAAAATGACAAATTAACAAAAAACATAGCCTTTTGGTCAAGGAAGTCGGACTACAATGAGTCATATTCAAAATGTCAACTTTATGCATTGGTATACAATTGTACTTTTTTACTGAGTTGAAGTTGTTTGCATTAAACACATGTTTAACTGTTTACAGACAGCCCATTAAAATATTAAGATTAAAATGTCGAGAGCATACACTAGTGTTAGCAGTGGTCTTTAATTATAAAAATTATATCGTATAGTATTAAAAATCAGAAAAACATTGTTATAGTTTTAACATTTAAGATAATAATAAATAATAACACTGAAAAATATATTATATTTTGATTATTTGATTTTCATGATCAAAATTAAAAGAATAGCGGCAACATAAATTTATTATTCGCAAATTCAAGTACATTAATTGGTACCGGAAGTGTAACTAGCCCCTCTAAACAAACAATTCAGTAAGGGGACTACTTTATGAGAAAGGTCTATAGCATATGTAGTCTAAATATTTTATTATGGTCTGTTGAATTATGTTCATATATTGGACCAGCCCAGAAAATGTTCAATTCATATAGATGGACATCGGTCAATGTAACTAGCGATCGATAACTGCAGTGTCTGTATAATACTACTAGAATTAGTACTTGACTACACACACACAAGCACACACACATATATACACACACGCGCATATATATATATATATATATATATATATATATAAATTTATAACAGATTGCATTAAGGATCGGGTTTTCCCACACAGTAAACAAACGTGTTGACTCGTTCCTTTGTCTGGGTTGTTAGAATCAAATGTAAATACACTTTGTGTGTTATTCTTCCGTTGTTTTTGGACCACGGCATATGTACGAGAAATACCTTGACACATAGAAACAGAGAAGCATACGTGTAGACTGACAGATAATATAGATAGATGGACGGACGGGTGGATGGACGGACGGATGGATGGATAGATAGATAGATAGATAGATAGATAGATAGATAGATAGATAGATAGATAGATAGATAGATAGATAGATAGATAGATAGATAGATAGATAGATAGATAGATAGATAGATAGATAGATAGATAGATAGATAGATAGATGGAATTCATACCGCTTTATTCATGTAACATATAGAAAATAACATCTCAAGATTTCTCGTGGACATTTAATCAGTCGGATAACTAGAAAGGGGTGGAGAGGGGGGGGGGAGAGGGAATTAACGCTAGTTACACTGGTGTATTCACTTCAGACAAGAGCTGTAACTCACATTTGTTTGATTAGCGCCAGTTACTTAAATGTTACTCATAGTCAGAGCCGTAGCTAGCCATTGTGGCGCCGCACAGCTAGTTACATTTTTTTTCACGCACTCCCCCACCTCCCCCAATCAAAACAAGTGCACAAAAACTATTAATAGCGCTTTTTTTTTGGGGGGGTTGGGGGGGGGCGTCCCTTCCTAGTTCGGCTCCCTGTGCGGTCGTACAACCCAGCAGTGCCCCCCTCCTACGCCAGTGCTCACCGTCCATATTGTCACCATAAGCTTCCTACCACATGTTTACATTCTACATATATATATATATATATATATATATATATATATATATATATATATATAGCCTGCGATAATGGATTGTTATTAATAAGAAAGTAATGATACGGTAGGTCGTTGTTCGGTCTAACGTATTACAAGTACAATCTATTTGAAAGTGTAATCTCTGTCACCTCAATCACGTACAACTCCATCCTGACGACGCCGTAGATTTTTATAATGCACGGTTCATCTTAAAAGCTATTTCCACGGACATCTTACTGTGTCTATTTATACACACAAACACCTCTAGTACTTGTAACACACAACATGTGGGCACGTTTTGATTTCCTAATATCTAGAACCGCGGATCCGTATACAAAAAATATTTCTCCGAGCAGTAGAAAAAAAAAAATCAAACAAATACAAACTATTTAATGACCCATGATTTACGGAGCCGTAGATTACTTCCGGTTCTAATGAAATATTGCTTGGTTAGGCAATAGAAGGGTTTTACTACTAACATACTAAATGTACAGACTGTAGACTATATCCTAGCTCAGTGTATCCCATAGTGTGGGAGGCGTACCCCAGGGGGATACGTGAATAGGTTGGAGGGGGGTGGGCGCGGCCTCAGGCCGAGAGCATCTGGTAAATATGCACACGGCTCAAGTGAAAAGAATGAAATGACGGGAAAACATGACCGTTGCAATAATATGTAAGGCAAATAAAATACTGGGGCACAGAGAGTTCGAAAATTTGGGATACACTAATTTAGCCCACTCTAATGATAAATGCTTGTGAAGTAATTATGGTATATTTCTCAAGGAGTTAGCGATTTGCTTTTACATGTACATATGTCCGTATTTGTGAGGCAGACTATAAGTCTGTATTTGTGAGGCAAACTATATGTCTTTATTTGTGAGACAGACTATATGTCTTTATTTGTGAGACAGACTATATGTCTGTATTTGTGAGGCAAACTATATGTCTTTATTTGTGAGGCAAACTATATGTCTGTATTTGTGAGGCAAACTATATGTCTGTATTTGTGAGGCAAACTATATGTCTGTATTTGTGAGGCAAACTGGTTTGAGGCTGGGGTGGGCAATGCCAGGAACAAAATTACTAAAAGACCGTTGGATCGTGATGTACTCGACATATCCGTCTGATAGGTCAGGGAGACCTTCTGGTCATGTACGTGTCACTGTGACCCAGACAGTGGTCAGTACTAGTTTAAGTGTCTGGAGTAAAACAACACCTGGGTTATTCGTTGACTTTTATTTCTCCTGGTCGTTATTGTTAGTATTATTTTTTTTCCCGTTTTTATGACACTTTATTCCTCGCCCGATCTTAGCCCACACATACACGCATGCGCGCACACACACACAAACACACACACACATACGCGAACAAACTCACACACACTCATACACAATCATAACTATGCAGGCCACAGATTTTGATCTTCATTTCAACACCAGCTTGTTGATTCTGTTACAAATAACAATTTAGCTTATACAATACAATATCTTCTTTCTTTTTTTTTTTAAACGAGTGTTTTATGTATTTATTTTTAGCTTATTTGTTGTAAGAATGGTTTGTATGAAGGTGGCGGTGTGTGTGTGTGCGGGGGGGGGGGGAAGCAGGACCGCCATTACATCATTGGAGGCCGCTCGTAATTCAGTGTTCAGGACCTACCACAACCATTATTAAAGCTGAAACATAAATGTTCAGTTAGCATAATGCTCCTATTCTACTTACCCGCCCCCACCCCCCACCCCCCGCGGAAGGACCACAACCAGTGCCCCACTGGACCCCCACACCCCAAACCCACCCCGGAAATTAATACAGACACGATGGAGCCCGCTCACGTCATAAGAGCTCGTGACATGTGTTCGGGTTGTCTCCCTCTACCTTACGATAAGACGGGCCCATTCAGACGGGGCTTACGATAAGACGGGTCCATTCAGACGGGGCTTACGATAAGACGGGCCCATTCAGACGGGGCTTACGATAAGACGGCCGCCCATTCAGACGGGGCGTACGATAGTAAACCTTTCTAGATATTAACTTAAGAAAACTTTTTTTTTCCCTTGTGCGTCCGAAAATACGTAACGAACAATAAGTGACCCCGAAAAGGATGCGATATGAAAAAAAAAAAAAATGAGCGATGCGAAAAATATGCGAAAGAAAAAAAAATTCTGACGCCTCGATGTGGATGCTTGGAAAACAACAACAACAAAAACAACAACAACAACCAAACATGAATGAACAAGGAAAAATGACAATCAACAAAAATAAATAAACAAAAGTTGCATTAGAAAATTTGTTGCATGAGTTGAATAAAAAATTGGACGGGAAAAAATCAAACAAACAAAGAAACAAACAGCGATAGAACTGTTGACGAGGCGCTTCCGCTTGTTTGAATTTATTTAAAACCTTTGGGGATTTTACATTAAATGGGTGCCATCTTAGAATGTATTCTTCTCCTTACCCGCCTCCTTCCCCCCCCTCCTCAACTTCCCAACTGCTTAGGCAATTTACGACTGATTACGTCACTGTAGCTCCAATCGCTCCACTGATACAGCTAGCCGATCCAAAAAAAAAATGGCCGAAGTCAAATTAAAAGCAAAAAAAGTTTAACAAAACATCACATTTTTTTTTCTGAAATTGGGATTGGCGGTTGATTGGTTGTTGGGTATGGGGGGTGGGAGGGAGGGGGGTTTGGGAGGGGAATATGAAGAGGGAGGCTGGAGTGGAAGGAGGTACTCAATAGAGAGAGAGAGAGAGAGAGAGAGAGAGATTAGCAGTGTGTATCTGTGTGTGTGAGAGAGAATGTGAGTGTGTGTATGTCTGAGAGAAGTGGAATGAAGGGGAGGGCATTATATTCTGATGCTTGTTAAAGCTGACAGTTACCGCCCCTGCGTAAACAGGAACAAAGAAACCGACGCCGAGTTTTCAGGGCCAATAACTCTAGTGCGTGTCAGGTCTTCTGAGTGTGAGGCAGATGGAGTGACAAGGGCAGCTAATGGCATACTAAGGAATATAGGTTCTCTCTCTCTCTCTCTCTCTCTCCTCTCTCTCTCTCTCTCTCTCTCTTCTCTCCTGTGCCGTCCCCTAAAAAATGAAAAGGGACAGTGTGTTGAAAAGTGTGTCGATTGGAAGAAATGGGGAATTTGTTCCCCCCCCCCCCAAAAGATATAGGTTAGTGATCCTAATTTCGTACCCTCGCTCTCCTTTGTACGCTATTTCGGCTTGACAGGTCAAAGGTCAGGTTCTACGTTGTGCACCAGTATAAAAGGCGGCCCAGCATCATTACGTCATGCAGAAACGTCAAGGTTCAAAGGTTAATTTAAAGTCTACAAAAAAAAATTATTGGTAAAATAACAACTTTATTTGGTTGTTTTGCCTGTGTGCCAGATTCCATGTTGACGTCAGCATGGGCGTATTCATGGGGGGGGGGGGCTAGGAGGGCATTTCCCCCCCCCCTTACATTTAAAAAAAATGTCATAAAGTTGTTATTTTCCCTTCCCCCCTGTGGAAAATTTTTGCCCCCCCCCCGGAAAGATTCCTAGCGACGCCCATGGACGTCAGCGCTACAGAGGTGTACCTAGGGTAAGGGGAGAAGGAGGTCAAAACTCGAAAGTCCCCCCCCCGGGCCCCAGCTTGAGGGAAGGCCCCAAACTTTTTTTTTACATTAAATATCAAGTACATTATCTTATGTCATATTGTCGCATGTCAAAATGCATGGGCCCCAAGAGGCTAAGCCTCCCCCCTGGGCCCCGAATGTGCAGGTTCGGCACTGCAGTGTTATCGTTTCTGCCGCACCCTGTCGCTGTTCATCAGCGGCGTATTGAGGATGGATTAGGTCGGGGGGGGGGAGGGGGGAGGCATTTGTGAGGGAAACCGGATTGTTTGAGGGTGTGTGTGTGGGGGGGGGAGCGGGTGGGGGGAGGTCTGGACTGTCTTCGTCTGTCATTAAAAATGATACCGATCGATTTTCTGTTTAACCCCCCGCCCCACTCCACCCCCACCCCCATTCTCGCTGAAAATGTGCAAAAGAAAAAAAAAGGAGGGCAGGGCGGGCGGGGAGGGAGGGAGCGAGGGGGGGTGTAAACTCGCGAGTTAAGACTTGTCAAAACTAATACCAGTATTACTATAAGATACATTAATTTACATACATATGTGCATTTTTCTAGGCAGGCTACCTCTCATACACACATACAAATAAATGCTTAACAACACACACACACACACACAGTGTAAACATATTGGTAATTGTAATATTTAACCCCTAAATTGTTAATGTTAACACTGTTTGTTGTGATGGAATACAATCTTTATACTGTCTGGGTTTTTTTTTAACAGAAACAGTGTGAAGGGGGTGTGGGGGGGGGCATTTGAGGTTTAGAATTAGATATGAAACAAAAACGGATTTACTTTTTTTAGGTGGGGGAGGCGGGGGTATTTTAGGGGGGATGGGGGCTGTTAGCAGGGCCGAATATACATGCGGGGGGTGGTCCTAAGGTTTTATTGTGTTAAAGCGAAGAGGTCATAATAATCTCAAATAGACTGGGCTTCCCCCCCTACCCTCTCAGACGCTTGGCCTGGGACGGTAGCCCATGCCACCTATCTCTCCCCCCCCCCCCCAATACACAAAGACTAGCAATGATCATGAAGTAACTGCGGGTTTAGTACGAAAGTTTGGGAATCTTGATTCAAACAATTCTCCTTCGTCGTACATGGCGAGTTGACCAGCTCGCCGACAACCACCGCAGTAATAGATTCATTGAAGTGAATGTGTACTTGTAGCAAGAGATTCATTGAACTGATTGTGTACTTGCAGTAAGAGATTCATTGAAGTGATTGTGTACTTGCAGCAATAGATTCATTGAACTGATTGTGTACTTGTAGCAAGAGATTCATTGAAGTGATTGTGTACTTGCAGCAAGAGATTCATTGAACTGATTGTGTACTTGCAGTAAGAGATTCATTGAAGTGATTGTGTACTTGCAGCAATAGATTCATTGAACTGATTGTGTACTTGTAGCAAGAGATTCATTGAACTGATTGTGTACTTGCAGCAAGAGATTCATTGAACTGATTGTGTACTTGCAGCAAGAGATTCATTGAATTGATTGTGTAGTTGCTAAACTCTGACGTAAGCTTTGTTTTCAAAATTGAATTTCACCGGAAGTTGGTTTTCGTTTGTTATTTTGTGTGTGTGTGAGGTTATGTGGGGGGGGGGAAGCTCTTCCTTATCAATAGATTTTTTGTTATAAAGAGCTCGTACCAACTGCTGCACCGTTCTGAAGTTGTTTGAGTGGTATTTCCCCATTCCAGCTGGGTTGTGGGGTGCAATTATCTTAATGGCACTATGGGGGTTATGGACTAGATTTAAAACAACAGGCACTTTCTTGATCTTACAATTTTTTTTTAAATTATGATTTAACCTTTTCAAAATCTGATCCTTTTTTGTTTGTTTTTGTTGAGATATTCAATTGACAGACATGAAGAGGTGAAAAATATCACACTCTCTGATAAAATGTCAAACACAGACCTCTGTGAGATTAGAGCTCTGGGCAGAGAGACTTGACCTGTCAGACAAACGGATATAGGTGTGTGGTTGGGGGGAAGGGAGGTCATCCGGTTCTTTGTTCAGAGATTAGCTCCCTCTAGTGGACGTCAGACAGGTATGATACACAGTATGGACAGGTAAATGTTTAGACTCCACTGAGAGGATGTTTACTTAAAAGATACAGACCCTACTCCTCGGGCGAATTCGGCTACTCAATAAGATATGGACTTTAAAAAACTTTTAACACACAAATTCACTCTCATGGACGTATTCGACTACTCTAGTAGCTATGGACTTCGATCTTTTATATTGCTGTCCTCCCAGCATGGGTGAATTCAGGAGATATGGTCTTTGAAAATTTTAGCAAACCACGGACATATTCGGCTACTTATGAACTTGAAAAAGTTTAAGATTGGATCGACAGAATTTAAAATAAGGGGTGTTAGGTTTAGGAATTTTCAGTGTAGTGCAAAACAAAGTAAATTGATATGAAACAACTTGCCCTGTACGTAATTATGACGCGAGACGTAGGCAAAGCTCTAAACATACTGTGACTGTCTCCAAACAACTCGCCCTGTACGCAATTATGCAGGGCCGGCTTTAGCACTAGGCATACTGGGCATTTGCCCAGGGCCGCCAAATTCAAAGGGGCCGCCAATTTTGTAAAAATTATTGAAAAAAATTAAAATATCACAAATTATTTACAATGTTTTAAAAATTTAAAAACACGATTTTTATTTTATTTTCGTTCAATAGCTGGCGCAAACTAACGATCACAATAATATCATTGTTATTAACCCTTTACCCTAGTTTACTCTGTCAAGCAGGACCGGGTGCACTGTTTCTGTCGTAAACGTTTTTCTAACGCTTTTAACTCATTTTCCTCTGACGGTTATAATAACTGGAAACATTTTCTTGCAGTTGTCAGCCTTCATGAAACGTCATGTATCCACATCACCGCGCAGATAAACTGGATCGAAATGGAAAATAGATTGAATTTAAATATAACGATTGATAAAGAAACTATTAGATTAATGAATGCCGACAAAATGCATTGGCGTAGTGTACTTGAAAGGCTGTTAGCTATTATCCAATATTTGGTTAAAAATAATCTTGCATTTCGAGGAACAAATGAAAAGTTGAATTGTGCTAACAATGGAAATTTTTTGGGATTGGTAGAGCTGTTAGCTAAATTTGATCCCGTTTTCAAGAACATCTTCGCAGAATAAACAATAATGAAATTCATGATCACTATTTACGTAAAACCATGCAAAATGAATTTCTGCATTTGATCAGCCAGAGAATTTTAAAGAAAATTGTAGCCAGCATTATTGAATCAAAGTATTATTCTGTCATGTTAGATTGTACACCGGATATTATCCACCAAGAGCAAATGGCATTATTCATTCTGTATGTTGAAATAAACGAACAAACTGTGAATATTGTGAAGCGATTTGTAGGTTTTATACCAACCGAAAATAGCACTGGAATCGGACTTGTTAATGCATTTTTACAACAACTTGATGAACTGGGTATGTCAATCGCAAACTGTCGTGGGCAAGGATACGATAATGGCGCAAACATGCGGGGTTGTAATAAAGGAGTTCAATCCAGAATTTTGCAAATAAACAAACGAGCATTGTTTGTGCCATGCGGTTGTCACAGTTTGAACTTGCTTCTTGGAGATATGGCTCAATCCTCTGTAGTTGCTAAATCTTTTTTTGGTATTGTTCAGCAAATTTATGTTTTATTTTCTGGATCAGTTCAAAGATGGCAAATCCTAAAAAAACATGTGAAAAATCTTACAGTGAAACCATTGTCCGACACTAGATGGGAGTGTAAAGTGAGCAGTGTAAAAGCCATTCGCTATCAAATTGGTGATATATACGACGCATTGGTTGAGATCGCAGAAACAGCTAATGATCCAAAATGCAGAACAGAAGCTAATTCCCTAGCAAAAGAGTTAAAAAAAACTTCAGTTCCTTGTAACATTGTCAGTTTGGTATGAATTGCTAAATAAAATAAATTTGCTAAGTAAGACGATGCTGCGTGATAACATAGAATTTGATCTAAATTTGGAGCTACTACAAAATTTGCATGAGTTTCTTATTTTGTTCAAAGAAAATGGCTCCAGGCATCGGAAATTGCAGCAAAGTCATTAGCAGAAGAGCTGGAAATGAGTGATGACGTAATGGGTTTTCCAGCAATTGTTACTTCTTTGAGACGAAAAAGAGTTAAAAAAACAGTTTTTATATGAATCTGCTGAAGATGAATCAGTGCAAGACCCCAGAGAAAACTATCGGATAGGTTTCTTCAACGTGTTGATGGATCAAGCTATACTGTCTTTTAATAAACGATTTGAACATTTAACCCAATTTAACAATAATTTTAGATTCCTCTTTAAAATTTCAGACTTGAAAAATCGTGACGACGCAATGCTAAAAAAACAATGCAAAAACTTACCTGAAGTATTCTCTGATGTTAGCAATTCTGCCTCTGCGCATTTACCAATCACGGAAATCGGTAGTGACATCGAGGAACTTAATTTATTTACTGAACTAAAAACTTTAACTTTTGCCATACCTAAAGGTACATCTCCACTTGACGTGTTAAAGTATATTAATGCACACCGATTAAATGAGGTCTTTCCAAATGTTACAAATGCTTTACGCATTTCGTTAACAATACCTGTTACTGTTGCATCAGCAGAACGCAGTTTTTCAAAATTAAAGTTAATTAAAACTTATTTGCGCTCCACAATGACGCAAGATAGGCTGGTAGACCTTGCCCTGATTTCTATTGAGAATGATATAGCATCATCGTTGGATTATGCAAGTTTAATTGACGAATTTGCAAAGCATAAAGTGTAGAAATATTGTCCTGTAAATAAACCTAACTATTATTAAATTTCATAATTCTGAACACAATATTCGCTCGTCTATTAACTAATTATTAATAAAAAGATCGATTACTAGTGTCACTGTCTAGTCCAACTTTGCTGTTCATGATTACTATATAAAATTAATATGTAGAGGGGCCGCCATTTTTACTTTTGCCCAGGGCCGCCAAATATCTAAAGCCGGCTCTGCAATTATACTCTAAACATACTTTGACTGTCTCCATAAGCACTCACACCGACTCACGTCCTTCCTTACTACGAATACTTGTCCACTACATTCAGTGGCGTAAACCATGAAGCTGTCCGCCCCGGCCGGGACGAACATTGCAGCAAGCAATTTTATTTTTTTATATCCCTCCAACGGTCGCCATTCGAGGTGCTGTCTACATTCTGTACTTGTACACGTATTACACGACGTCATCGCAACTCACTGCCGCCGCCGCCTCCTCCCCCCCCCCCCCCATTGCATCAACTATTTAATTGAGGTGTTTGAACATTCCCACTGTATATCTCGCCAGCATCAGGGGACCATTTGGTCAAATCAGTGATCTATGGGACTGTTACGTAGTGTTCTGCTATGTAACGTTGTAATTCAAATATGTGACGTTGTGAATGTTTCTTTATACTTTACACAGCCACAACATATATATGTATACTAATATATCAACGCCAACGCTTGGTCTACCAACACAAAACATATACTTTAATGGTTACTAACATAGATGAATAGATATACAATATATAACATACGTCCTTGTCTAGTTATGTCTTTACGTCTACTACTACACTACAATCTACAAATACTACACCGAACTCCAACTACCTACACTACTCTAACTACGTCCAGCTCGTATGACTGTCAGCACCGTACTAACTAAAGCAGTCCAAGGTAACTAGCATCTTGTCAAAACATCAGGTCAAGCTACGGTCAGGGGGGGGGGGCGTGGCAAACGTTACTACCAAATATTTTAACTGATGGGACCTCGACCCAGCGGTGAACCTGGAATGTGCAGGATGACCGTTAGGATGGGACATGGGAGGGGGTGGGGGGTAATTCTACACAAAATCTACACGTCACACATACCTCCCTCCTTTCTAAGTTTTACATCTTAAAACAAACTATATCATGAAAAATTATATTATAAACAATTATATTTTAAACAGCAATAGCAACATCATATTGCTAATGGTATGCATGTCAAATCAATAACAAAATGAAAAATTGACAAAATAATTATAAATTTAGTTCATAGTTTCTTCTTGCTGTCCTTGACTGTGTAGTCATCTGTGATGGTTATGCAATGTCCGATTGACTGCAGGTGGTCAACAGGTGAGAGGTCAAGTAAGAGGCGTGGACTGGCTGGCCACTGTTTTCAACGGTAAACGAATAACTCATGACTCTTATCACTGTTCTGCTGTATGGTAGACATCTGTGTATGACGTAATCGTCTCTGCCGTGGTGGGAGAGGCGTAGTAACTTTTGATGGCTTTGGTCAGTCTGTGAAAAACTACTCTATTTATAGAATGGGACAATTTTGCTTACTTTTAAGAGGGGAGGAAAATGTTGGGCTTATTACTCTTAGTGCACTTAGTCAAACAAACAACACAACTAGACTTACCGTGCATCCTTCTGGCCAGTTACTACCTATAGTTCCCTATATCACTTACCTTGTTTCGTCACGCATTTAATCTACATAACTCTTTCTAAACCTTAGTATCTTGGTATATGTTATATCTGTTTTCCTCTTTTTTTTTTGTTAAAGGGGAGCTCTAAGTACACCGTGATAAGGTGTCTGCCAGGACATTATATTTGCCTGCTATTGTGCTCACACGGAAGCTATAGTCTTGCAATAGGAGAGCCCATCTGGCTATTCTTTTGTTTCCTAATTTCTTGGTATCAATGAATGCTAAAGGGGCATGATCGGTTAGCAATGTAAATTCGGCGCCCAGCAAGTATCTGGACAATTTGGTAATACACCAGATGATGGCTAGGCCCTCTCTTTCAATTGTGGCATATTTCACTTCGGCATGGAGCAGTTTTCTGCTCACGTACATGACTGGGTGGTATTTGTTATCATAGATTTGGGTTAACGAACCACCTATTGCGGTTGAGGACGCATCCGTAACAAGGATAAATTCCTTGTTAATGTCAGGAAGTTTCAAGATGGGTTCATTGGAGAATGCTGCTTTTATTTTATCGAGTGACTCCTGACATTTATATGACCATTGGACTTTAATTGGGTGTCCCTTTTTGGTTAACTCTGACAAAGGTTCTGTTATTTCAGAGAAGCGGGGAATGAATTTTCTATAAAAGTTACACAAACCTAATAAGCTACGAACTTGTTTCTTTGTTTTAGGCTGGGTCAGTTTAAAAATTTTTGAAACCGTTTCTTCCATGGGTTCAATAGAGTTGTTTGATATTTTATGTCCTAGGAAAGAAATTTCAGCTAATCCTATTTGTATTTTGGAAGGCTTAACTGTAAGACTGTTAACTTTCGAGATGTGAAATATATCATGTAAGCTTTTTATGTGTTCATCCCATGTCTCACTAAATATGCAGATGTCATCAAGATAGAAGATAGTGTCTTTTCTACTGCTAAAGAGTCTGGCCATCATTCTATTGAATGTAGCGGGAGCGTTTACAAGACCGAAACTTATGACGTTCCACTGAAAGACTCCGAAAGGAGTTGTGAATGCCGTCACTGGTTTGGCATTTTCTGACAATGGAATCTGCCAGTAACCTCTAGATAGGTCAAGTTTTGTGAAGATCTTAGCTTTTGTCAGGCTGCTTATAATGTCTTCAGGATTGGGCATGGGGAACGGATCAAACACAGTCACCTTATTCAACTGTCTGTAGTCGACACATAGACGGAGACTCCCCTCCTTTTTCTTGACTAATACGACCGGTGCTGCATAGGGGGAGTTGGAGGGTTCTACAAGCCCTAATTTAATTAGATCATTAATCTGTGATTGTAGGTGGTCCCTATGGTGTAGTGGGATGGTGTAGTGTCTAAGTTTGACCGGAGTAGTATCAGTCAGGAGTATGTCATGTTCTATAGCAGATGTTCTGCCTGGGAGGTCAGTAAAGATTTCTTGGTATTCCTGCAATACCTAGTGTATTTCTACTCTATGGTGTGGAGGTAGAGCAACTAATTCAATGTCTTTCCATGTCTGGGTGTTACATGTCAGGAGTGTGGGTATGGTCAATTCCTCATCTTCAGTTATGTCATCTTCCCTCAAAACTGTACAACAAATGGGTCCTGTCTGAACGTCCTGGGCTTTGATTTCAATTGGTCTTTCGTAGTATTTTTTTAGCATGTTGATATGAAATACCTTTGTTTTATTTTGTATTTGAATTTCATAATCAACATCACTGATTATTCTAACTACCCTGAGGGGTCCTAGCCAATGAATAAAAAATTTATTAGTTCTATCTGGGAGTAACACTATGACCGAATCCCCTGCGTCTAGCAGTCGGAGCTTTCTATTCTGATTAATCCTAAGCTTAGTGGTTATACCTTTATCTATTAGGTTTCTGTTGGCTGCCTCACAGGCACGCACGATGTTTTCTCTGGTTCTGGTAACCAATTCATAACTGTCAAGTACATCCTCACTATCATCTAGGACAACAGATTCCTTAATTGCTGTGATGGGGCCTCTGGGGTTACCTCCGAACACTATTTGAAATGGGGAGAAGCCAGAGCTCTCATTGGGGCTGTCTCGGCAGGAGAACAGTATGGCTGGAATGACTAGGTCCCAATCTTTAGGGTTATGGTCTGCGACTTTAGATATACGCTCCTTAAGTGTTTTGTTGAACCTCTCACATATGCCGTTGCTCTGTGGGTGGTAGGGGGTTGTAAACTTTTGTCTTATTCCTAACATCTTAAAAAATTCCTTAGATAGATTAGATGTGAATTGTGTGCCTCTATCTGACAGTATTTCACGTGGGAACCCAAACCTGGAGAAAATCAGATATAATGATTGTGCGACATCCTGTGCTTCTATTCTTCTCAATGGGATAGCCTCCGGCCATCGTGAGCATATGTCCACCATTGTAAGTATGTAGCGGTGACCTCTGTTTGACATGACAGGCATGGGTCCTATGATATCCACTGCGACTTTTGAGAACGGCCTTTCAATGATGTCCACTGATTGGATCGGTGCCTGAGTAAAATTTCCCTTGGGGCCCTTCATCTGACATATTTCACATGATTGTACGTAACTCTTGATGTCCTTCCCAATAGTAGGCCAGTAACAATCTGTGAGAAGTCTGTGTTTGGTTCTATTTATGCCGGTATGTCCTGCCAGGGGTATGTCGTGGGCCTTCCGTAGACACATAGTCCTGTATTTCTGTGGGATGACGAGCTGTGTGACTTTATCACCTTTATAATTAGTTGTCCTCTTCAGTACACTAGTCTTCTGGTCGATCCATAATTTAACTCGCGACACGTTTATTTCACTGTTGTTATGTAATATTTGGAACAACCGCTGCAGGGAAGGGTCGGCGTCTTGCTCAGAACGGAAAGTATTACCGTCTATCTCTACTGGGTCGTCGTTAACAGTGTTCGCTGTCTTATCTTTACTGTCCGATACATTAGCAGGTGTTGTAGGAGGGATGACATTGTTGATGACTACTTTATTTTGATCGATTGATTCTTCGTGTTGAGGGGTTGCATCGGTGGTTGGCTTTCCATAGTCGGCATTGCTTTTGTCATTCATTGATTTTGCTCTAGTGGTTGCTACATAGCTTTGCTCTTTTGTTGTATGTTGCTGTGTCCAATCTTTTATCTCTGCCTCTGTGCGGTCCACCACTTCGGGTACATTTCCTAGAATTAGATCTATTGGGGCGTTATCAGAAACCAGAGCCAAGATCTCGCCACTATAATGAGGGGTTCGTATGTGGATCTTCGCCTGTGGGTGTACGGTGACTCTGCCATCGAATGCCATTACTTCATTGTATATTCCCGTAAATTGATATTCGTCTACAAAATCTCGTTTAACATGGACTGTTGTACAACCTGTATCCCTTAAAACTTTAACTGGTGTGCTACCTACGAAACCAGCGAAGTAATTTAGCCCCCCATTGCATGATACAATGGGCATGGCCCTGTGTATTTGGTTTTCTGAACCCGGTCTACCCCTGTTGCCGCTGCTATAAGAGTGTCTGGGGCCAGACCTGTCTCCAGAATAACTATGCCCGTTTTTATCCTTATAAGACCCACTAACTCTTTGATTCTTGGAACATTGTTGTGTTGAATGGCCGTGCATGTGACACGATGAACAGTACGCAACCTTTTTCTTTTCTAGACAGTTTCGAGCCCAGTGGCCACTCTTATTGCATACATAACATAGTCTGCTGGCTGTCCTGCCGCCTGCATTATCTGATCTGTGGGAACTATTGCTACGTGTTCTTCTAGCGTCGTGTCGCGTATTGTCGTTACTGTAGCAAACTATGTCTGGGATGTCCTTATCTGCACGAGCTGTTGGTTTGTCTGGGTGGGCTGTTTTGTACTTTCTAATCAGGTCTACGGCATTCTCGACTGTCTTTGGTCCCCTTTCTAAGATAAATGACTTCAATTCTGGGTGGCATGAATTAATGGCCTTATCTAACAAAAAGAACGTCCTAAATGATTCAAAAGTCTGTTCCACTTTGGCATACTGTAGCCATTTATCCAAGGCAGTACCTAATTTGTCAAAGTATGTCTGAGGGTCGTCGTCCTTGTGTAGTGCTGTTTGGTGAAAGGCCTTCCTAAAACTAGCTTCTGTCTGTCCGTATGTCCTGAGAAGCTGTTCCTTAGCTACCTGATAATTGTCTTGATTTAAGCATATCTTTAGGGCAATGTCGCTGGTAAATGATTTACCTAGTAGGTATGTCCATTTGGGTTCGGGGAAGTCGAGTTCCTTCATGTCCCGTTCGAATTTGGTGAGGAAATTGTCTATTGTCGTCTTCTGTTCGTCGAATAGATGGTATTTATAGTGGGCTATTCTATTTGCAAGACTATGATCTATGGTTGACAGTGGGGTAGGTGGAGGGTAGGGATTATTGAGCTGACTATTCCTTAACTCTTTCTCTAATTCTAACTGTTTAATCTTTAATTGGGTGTGAGCCATTTCCTGACTTCGCTCCTGCTCTAATCTACTAGATTTCTGCCGTAATCTATCCTGCTCTTTATCTAATCTAGCCTGTTCCTTATCTACTCTATCCTGCGCCCATTTCTCTAATTTTTTTGTTTCGATCCCTAACGATTGCCCTAGTGTCACAAAATGCTCGAATGATGACAATTTTCTATACGTAGATAGACTACGAGCTAAATATGCTACTGTGACTTACCTTAATATTACTTCAGCTAAATAAGAGTAATGAAATACTTATTATCTAACAATCTAACACACACAAGCTAAGTAAATAAATTTCCAGGTACAAATACAGAACGAAATTAACAATACCAAGGCAGAGAAGAACCGATAGGCACAACAAATAAAACAATGACCGTATGTTATAATACTGTCATACAAGTAAAAACTAGACGTAAACGATCTAACAAATAAATGTTATGTAATCTCTCCGAGAACCGATTTGCCACTCTGTTACACAAGTAACAAAGATGTCCTCAGGGAGAGACTACTAACAAAATATTTAGAAAGATTCAATATAAACGAGACATTTGATAGTGCACTAAGATAAAATAGTAAAACTTATCTGGTTTTAGAAGGTGTTAGCACAGACTGACTGACTGCTCTCGTTGTTATATCTGCTCTCTTAGATTCTGTGAGTCGGTGTGACTCCTCTATCTGCTCTCTTAGATTCTGTGAGTCGGTGTGACTCCTCTATCTGCTCTCTTAGATTCTGTGAGTCGGTGTGACTCCTCTATCTGCTCTCTTAGATTCTGTGAGTCGGTGTGACTCCTCTATCGGCTCTCTTAGATTATGTGAGTCGGTGTGACTCTGGCGAGCTGTTGAGTCGGTGGGACCTCTGGTAGATTCACTATGAGTCAGTGTGACTCCTCTATCTGCTCTCGTAGCTGCTGTTGAGTCGGTGGGACCTCTGGTAGATTTACTATGAGTCAGTGTGACTCCTCTTTCTATGTAGTAGATATATCCAACTGCTCCGACAACTTTTCAGAAGCTCCTATAGCTTTGGGCAGGCTCGCCAAATATGTTACGTAGTGTTCTGCTATGTAACGTTGTAATTCAAATATGTGACGTTGTGAATGTTTCTTTATACTTTACACAGCCACAACATATATATGTATACTAATATATCAACGCCAACGCTTGGTCTACCAACACAAAACATATACTTTAATGGTTACTAACATAGATGAATAGATATACAATATATAACATACGTCCTTGTCTAGTTATGTCTTTACGTCTACTACTACACTACAATCTACAAATACTACACCGAACTCCAACTACCTACACTACTCTAACTACGTCCAGCTCGTATGACTGTCAGCACCGTACTAACTAAAGCAGTCCAAGGTAACTAGCATCTTGTCAAAACATCAGGTCAAGCTACGGTCAGGGGGGGGCGTGGCAAACGTTACTACCAAATATTTTAACTGCTGGGACCTCGACCCAGCGGTGAACCTGGAATGTGCAGGATGACCGTTAGGATGGGACGTTAGTACATGGGAGGGGGTGGGGGTTAATTCTACACAAAATCTACACGTCACAGGGACCATTTGGTCAAATCAGTGATCTATGGGACCATTTGGTCAAATCAGTGATCTATGGGACCATTTGGTCAAATCAGTGATCTATGGGACCATTTGGTCAAATCAGTGATCTATGGGACCATTTGGTCAAATCAGTGATCTATGGGACCATTTGGTCAAATCAGTGATCTATGGGACCATTTGGTCAAATCAGTGATCTATGGGACCATTTGGTCAAATCAGTGATCTATGGGACCATTTGGTCAAATCAGTGATCTATGGGACCATTTGGTCAAATCAGTGATCTATGGGACCATTTGGTCAAATCAGTGATCTATGGGACCATTTGGTCAAATCAGTGATCTATGGGACCATTTGGTCAAATCAGTGATCTATGGGACCATTCGGTCAAATCAGTGATCTAGGGGACCATTCGGTCAAATCAGTGATCTAGGTGACCATTCGGTCAAATCAGTGATCTAGGTGACGATTCGGTCAAATCAGTGATCAAGGTGACCATTTGGTCAAATCAGTGATCTAGGTGACCATTTGGTCAAATCAGTGATCTAGGGGAATTTGGTCAAATCAATGATTTGGGCCACAGCGAGAAAGGCAATTAACAAATTAGGAAAGCGAATTGTCGATTAGCGTGTCGGGGAGGCGGAAAAAATCAACAACAAACTGCTGGTTTCTAACATTTTTAAACGCGGTTTATTTTGTGCGTTTAAACACCCGTGGCAGCTGGGATTCACTGAAGAAACCGGAAATTAACAAAGAGAATCGAATTAAAAAATATAAAGAGAGAGAGAGAGAGAGTTATGAAATTATGCATCTGAGAGAAAGAAAACAGAAGGCATGATGCATAATTTCACAACTCTCTCTCTCTCTCTCTCTCTCTCTCTCTCTCACACACACACACACACATACACACACACACGCACAGTCGTATACAAACAGAGATAAGAAACCCATAGAGGATGTGAAAATAATATGTTCACAATTCCAGAAAACAACATGGCGGACACCGAGATAAGAAACGAAAAAGTAAAATGATGAAAAACTTAAATTAGAAGCGATATGTTCCATCGCAAATTTCCCTACCCTTACCCCCACTTAACCCCTCTCTCCAGATTCCCGTGACCTCCCTCCTTCTGGGTTCCTTTAAAAAAAAACTTTCTTCCCCCCCCCAACTCCTGGATCCTCCTTAACTATGTCCAACCGGTCCGCTCTTTATCTCGTGATATGAGGAATTAAAAGCATTCTCCTCCATACACACACACACATACACATCACTCCTCCATACACACATACACCCCGCCACACACACACACACACACACATCACCCCTCCATACACACAGACCCCCCCCCCCTTTTCACACACACACACACATGCGCGCGCATTATCCTTCTCTGTTTCTCTCACCCTTTTAGAATGGAGCCGTTGACTGATTGGCGGACACTGGCAGGACTTGGGGTTTTTACATTTGAACCCCCTTCCCCCCCCCCGCCCCCCCACACACACCCTATTCCCACCCCACAGAACGACGATAGACATGTACAACGACATTAAGCAGAAGGTCACCTTGCTAGGGACATTCCAACATATTTAGGAGGACACCCTCTCTCTCCATACTGCGGTATCAACTATGTGGTATCCTTTAACTTTTTAAACAGTAAATATACTTAGATAACATACAATAACAATAATAATAATAATAATAATAATAATAATAATAAAACAATTGTCCAAATTTCATGTCGACCCCAGGTTCACATTTTTCGTACAGTTTTTTTTCGCCCTCGACTAATCCTCACCATCCGGCATGACGTCAAAGGAGACATTTTTTTTTATATGTGTGTGTGTGAATGTTATGCTTTGTATTTTCCAAACAGACTGTGTGTAATGAACGAGAGGGGAAAAAGGGGGGGGGGGGAGGTGGAAGAAAAGAACAAACAACCAGAAAAAAAAAGTAAATGAAAATCATAAGTGATCCAGACGTCAGTTATTGTGACACCATCACTTAGATCACTTGTCGGCCTCATCTCCTCCTGCTGCCTACTGGAGGGGAAACAAACAGACCTGACATTTTGACCTTTTCACGTCTGCTACTTTCACAAATTTCAGGATCAACCGTGCTTCCTACCCTCAGGATGAGGAGATGGAGGGAGGGGGGGGAGTTAACACGCCCTTCCCCCTCCTCCCCCCCACCCTAACGTCCTACACACAAAATCCCTTGGAATCTAGTACAGTGGTCCACTTCAAATGACCGGTGCACGACAAGCCACGTAGACAGGACGATAGGATGTCGGTAACTCCCAAGTGAATATTTAATGATGACCACAGTTCAGAGGGGCGGGCTAACGAATGCAGCCGCTCAAAAAAAAATAAATAATGGCTGATTTAAAAAGAGAAGCAAGAAATACTGTTGCGCGGCTTTTTAAATCCAGTGTGTGATTCTAGAAATGTGCCACGGGTTTTTAACACAAGCTCCTCATAATTCAATAAGGAACCCGCCAGAATAGTAAGATTGATTTTACGTTGAATCCGCGGAAAAACCGCCAGTGAGCTAAAACTAAAAATAAACACAGCCAAAACCAGTGGAAAACCGCAAATCTGGCTTTAAATATGATGTAAATAATAGCCACAGATACATAACTCAGTCCAACTATTTCCTTAATCAATGAGTTATATTATTTTTTTCATCCGCCAGCAATGAAACCCACCGGTCCGTTCACCCACTGTGTTCATGTCACGGCCATCTAAACTGGTCAAGACGGCCATGGTTAATGGCATCCAGTTTAATGACCATAACATTCACTGGACGTAAGATAGGCCAAAAAAATAGTCAAGTTATTTTTTTTTTAAACTTAATTGTTCTTACAAGTGTGTTTCCAAGTATGCAAGTGGTATCCGGACAAAATGCCCACGGACAAAACCCCCAGAGGACATAACCTACACTCGTGTATGATTTAGGTCTCAGAAATACCCCCCCCCCCCACAACCATCCCAAATTTTTCTTTTATTAAAACCTTAAATTTGCTCAACTAATGGTTCTTCCCCCCCCCCACCCACCCCACAACTCATGTACGGCGCCGCCTACAACACGTCACGGCATAATCTGTATTATAGCTAGTGTGTTTGACTGTAAGTTTGTATTGTTTCTTGTTTGTATGAATTGTAGCGTTTATAAAATACATTTACGCTTGTCGTGCATACACGCTACATGTTTATTATATTGGGACAGCCGCTTATTTGGGACAAATCTCAAAGAAACCAAACCAAGAAGCCAATAGTAAATTTGTATTTTTAATTGGGACAGCTGCTTAATTGGGACAAAAAGCCTCGGTCCCGATGTGTCCCAATTAAGCGGAATCGACTGTATATATATATATATATATACGCGTGTGTGTACTGGGCATCTTGGGTGGTCTTATACCGCACGCAATCGCCTAAAATAAATCAATTAATCAAACCAGTGGCTCTCAATGTGAAGGTCACGACGTATTTGTATTAAGATTTCAAAGAGCAACTCTATTTCTTCTCTACGTGCTACAAATGTAAAGTGTGCCTACATTTAACCTACAAAGAGTAAAATCAATAAATGTAATAAATGACATGTAATAAATGACATGTAATGAATGACGCTTTTATTCTCTTTGTTTTTTTTTTATTGTTTTTATTTACATGTGTGTCGCGAAGACAAAGAAATTTGTGTGTGTTTGGTTCTTAAACTAAACAGAACTCATATTGTAACAAATACCTTGTGTTCAGTTTAACAAGTCTTGTGTTATATATCTTAACTTATAAAGTCGCTTCCGTCCGTCCGTGTGGGGAATCCGTTCTATTAATAACCGACCTCCGTAAAAGCCGTCGGCTACGCATATGGCAGAAATAAATAAAACAATAGTATTTGATAAAGTAATCACGTGACCAACGAAAACAAAAATTCAAAATGGCGTCATGCCCGTGTCTCGATTCGATTTTTTTTTTTAAATCTACAGTTTTAAATAGTTTCTTTGGTTTTTTATTATGAAATGTAAAAATTTAAATAATAATCATAATAATATATAATATCATTCAAATTATTTTAGTTTTTATTACAACAGATAGCATTTTACATCGTCAAACGTAAACAAATTATAAGACTAGGTCATTAGCGAGCGCGTTCGTTGATGGATTGTGATCGTAATCGAATTAGCAGGGGAGGTCCAAATTCGAAAGCCCCCCTTGGGCCCCAGCTGGAGGGGGGGGCCGAATTTTTGTAATATTAAATATTAAGTACATTGTATCATGTCATGATGTCGAATGTCAAAATGCAGGGGTCCCCAAAGTGGCCAATCACCCCGGGCCCCCAAATCCCTTGGTTCGGCGTTGGGCTTAATATAGGCTAAATGAGAGAGAGAGAGAGAGAGAGAGAGATAGAGAGAGAGAGAGAGAGAGAGAGAGAGACTAAATGTCTTGTATTGTAAACGTCTTGTGTTTAAAGCAGTGTCTTGTGTTCAGAGTCTTGTGTTTAGGGTCTTGTGTTTAGGGTCTTGTGTTTAGGGTCTTGTGTTTAGGGTCTTGTATTTATGCTCTTGTGTTTAGAGTCTTGTGTTTAGGGTATTGTGTTCAGGGTCTTGTGTTTAGAGTCTTGTGTTTAACGTCTTGTGTTTAGGGTCTTGTGTTCAGGGGTCTTGTGTTCTAAAATAAATGGTCAAACGTTTTCGACTACTCTTGGACGACGGCGCCGTAATTAGAGATGGTGCCAGACTTGCCAAAACTCTGGATGACAAAGTTGTTTGTTTGTTGTTTGTTTTGCGTGTGTCTTGGACCAAAGCGTGTCTTGCGTCTCGTCTTATATTGGTGTCTTATTGTATGACGTGATTGACAACATAAGACACATCTGAACTGCTCATTCGTCATTTCCCTTTTCCCCACTCCTCCCTCCACACTAACTCGTGCTAAATATAGATTTATAAAAAAAAAAAAACACAATAATTGTTGTACTGGTAACTTACAGAAAAAATATCACGGGCGATTGAAAATGGTTCAGTTGTATACAGACACAAATATGGGGGGGGGGGGGGGGGTTAAAGGGTAAAGGGGGGGGGGGAGAAGGGGCGGAATCTGAGGTTTGAATTTCCCCCCTTTCCTATGAAAGATCAATAGCCGTGTGTGTTTGTGTGTGTGCGTTTGTGAAAGTCGTACGTGTTTGTCAATTCGTTCGTGAGTGAGTTCTGCTATCCCGTCTCAAATTGTTTACATTTGTTCATTCAGGCCTATCTTTTAAAGTAAGAGAGTAATAATAGAAGGTTAAACTAGAAAAACAGTGATGGAGGGGGGGGGAGTAAGAGAGTAATAATAGAAGGTTAAACTAGAAAAACAGTGATGGAGGGGGGGAAGTAAGAGAGTAATAATAGAAGGTTAAACTAGAAAAACAGTGATGGAGGGGGGGAAGTAAGAGGGTAATAATAGAAGGTTAAACTAGAAAAACAGTGATGGAGGGGGAAGTAAGAGGGTAATAATAGAAGGTTAAACTAGAAAAACAGTGATGGAGGGGGGGGGAAGTAGAGAGTAATAATAGAAGGTTAAACTAGAAAAACAGTGATGGAGGGAGGGAAGTAAGAGAGTAGTAATAGAAGGTTAAACTAGAAAAACAGTGATGGAGGGGGGGAAGTAAGAGAGTAATAATAGAAGGTTAAACTAGAAAAACAGTGATGGAGGGGGGAAGTAAGAGAGTAATAATAGAAGGTTAAACTAGAAAACAGTGATGGAGGGGGGGAGTAAGAGAGTAATAATAGAAGGTTAAACTAGAAAAACAGTGATGGGAGGGGGGAAGTAAGAGAGTAATAATAGAGTTAAACTAGAAAAAACAGTGATGGAGGGGGGAAGTAAGAGGGTAATAATAGAAGGTTAAACTGAGAAAACAGTGATGGAGGGGGGAAGTAAGAGGGTAATAATAGAAGGGTTAAACTAGAAAAACAGTGATGGAGGGGGGGGGAAGTAAGAGAGTAATAATAGAAGGTTAAACTAGAAAAACAGTGATGGAGGGAGGGAAGTAAAAGAGAGTAGGTAATAGAAGGTTAAACTAGAAAAACAGTGATGGGAGGGGGGAAGTAAGAGAGTAATAATAGAAGGTTAAACTAGAAAAACAGTGATGGAGGGAGGGAAGTAAGAGAGTAATAATAGAAGGTTAAACTAGAAAAACAGTGATGGAGGGGGAGGGAAGTAAGAGAGTAATAATAGAAGGTTAAACTAGAAAAACAGTGATGGAGGGGGGGAAGTAAGAGAGTAATAATAGAAGGTTAAACTAGAAAAACAGTGATGGAGGGGGGGGAAGTAAGAGGGTAGTAATAGAAGGTTAAACTAGAAAAACAGTGATGGTGGGGGGAAGTAAGAGGGTAGTAATAGAAGGTTAAACTAGAAAAACAGTGATGGAGGGGGGGAAGTAAGAGAGTAATAATAGAAGGTTAAACTAGAAAAACAGTGATGGAGGGAGGGAAGTAAGAGAGTAATAATAGAAGGTTAAACTAGAAAAACAGTGATGGAGGGGGGGGGAAGTAAGAGAGTAATAATAGAAGGTTAAACTAGAAAAACAGTGATGGAGGGAGGGAAGTAAGAGAGTAGTAATAGAAGGTTAAACTAGAAAAACAGTGATGGGGGGAGGGAAGTAAGAGAGTAATAATAGAAGGTTAAACTAGAAAAACAGTGATGGAGGGAGGGAAGTAAGAGAGTAATAATAGAAGGTTAAACTAGAAAAACAGTGATGGGGGGGGGGGAGGAAGCGAACAGAATTGGAGAAGGCGGAGAAAAGTGTGTCTATGATGGTGGACTGGTGGTGGTAGTGGGTGTGCTTAGCTTGTGTGTAGGGGTGGGAACAAGGGCGGGGGGGGGAGGGTGCCGATGTCAATTGGGAGAAGATGTTACTATAGCCACAGCTGTTCCCCACAGATATTTTAACTAGGTTGGGGCTTAGGACCCCATGCCAAGGGTCCCCCCCCCTTTGGGGGGCTTTTATTTTGCCAGCCACTTGTAAGGACTAGTTACCAGATGAGCTAATAAGCTTGAAGTTGTCAGAGAAGCCCCTCCCCCCTATCTCCCTCCTGTTTTCAAAGATTATCAGGGAAAGGGGGGGGGGGTTTCCAATATTTGCATGCGGCCACCCTAACAACGCTTTCTTTTCAAGGGCCTTCTGATACATGTTTGCCTAACCTCCCCCCTCCCCTCCCCCTTAAAGTCAATTTACATACAGACCCCCCCCCCCATTTATAGGGCCCATAAATGTACCTTTACCAAGGGCACACAATAACGTAAGAAAGGCTCCGATAGGAACAATGAACGGGAAATGTGGCGCATAATGTCGATAAGAAGTGGGTGGGGGGGGAGAGGGGGTTAAAAGGGACAGAAATCGTTATTACTAAGGGCGTGTTTGTTTATTTATCTTACGGTTTGTTTACGTTCATTAATTAGCTTGATCTACATACGCTGCGTAACGCACTCACAGTTTTAGTGACATGGGGGTGGGGGGTCATGTCACTAATGTCATTCTTACTGAACGAAAAAAAAACAATGGTTTAAAAAATTTCATAGGGCTCGTCCGGGATTTGAACCCGGGACCTCTCGCACCCGAAGCGAGAATCATACCCCTAGACCAACGAGCCATATGTATTTTCTCAGTTGTGTACAAAAAGTTATTCATATTTTTTTTTTTGAGATTTTTTTTTTTAAAGTTCAGCCATATTAATAGACCTACATGTTTTTCTAATAAGGAAATGACTTGACATATATTAAGTCTCGCTCATTTACAGAGCTTTATTAAAAAAACAAACAAGAGAAACAAACATAAACAAACAGCACATTGAAATATGTCATTTAGATTGCAATGGGTTAGGTTGTATGACGCTTTTTTTTTTTTGGTTTTCTTTTGTTACTTTCATAGTGTGACCTTTGTGACCTTTTTAATCGATTCCATTAATCTTCAATGATGCCAACGTGAGATGATGACCTAAGAGCTTATACTTTATGTATACGAGCTTAGATGCGTACTCGATTGACCTTATTAATCATGTGTTGATTGTGTTGCCAAAATGAAAAGCTACACCACGCGTGTAGAAACTTAGTCAGACTCCACTTCATATTTGACACACATGCCGTCATCAGAGACTTGCACCGTAAGAGGTGCAACTGCCAGGGAATCGGTCTGTGGGGCATCGTGACGGGCGACGCTGACCGTCGTCGAGAAGACCCCATTGCCCCCGTTCAAGCGTTCTCTCCCGAACGGCGACAACAACTCGCTGGACAAGTGGTGGGGGCCGGAGCCCAGATCGTCGGACTCGCTGACCTCCAGGATCAGCCTCTGTATCATCCGCTTCAGCAGCCGCCTGTTGGACTCCGACTTCAGGCTCCGGAGCTCGGAAACGACGAACTCGCCGAATACGCGACAGTCGTCTGCAACGTTGTAGCTGCTTGCGCTGCTGCTGGTCACGTGATCTGACGTAGTTGGACCGTCTGCTGCCTTTGTGTTTGTGACGGGTAGGTTCTGTTTCTCGTCGGTTGGTTTTAGGCTGTGGTTCTGCCTCATCTGCAAAAAAAAAATAATATATATATATATATATATATATATATATATAATTGAATACTTCAGTATGATGAACTGATTCGTTCATAATCTATAAAAGTAAATTCCATTGACAGAAAGCATCTATATCTGGTATAATACAATGTGTATGCACGTGACAAGATAGGAGTGGCAGGTAAGACTTAACAGGCTAGAGAGAGGGGGTAGAGCCAGTGGCGTAGTGAGCTTAACGCACGCCCGGGGCATATCTTTTTAGCGCCCCCCCTCATTCAAAATCCATATAATGTTATATGTAAAATATACCATTTGGCGACCCTCTGTGAGTAGCGCCCGGGGCATGATGACCCCCCCCTTTGCCCCCTCACTACGCCACTGGGTAGAGCCCCAATTAGGAGCTATGGGTCCCTATGACAAAATATGACATAGGGCCCACTCCCCTCTGACCCGCGTTTCCACATTGATTGAAAAATCAATAAATGAAATCAATTTTCGAAAGCTAATGGGGAGGGGGGGCGGAAATTCCCTTACAGGGCTTTGCCCCACATCCTCCCCCTCAACCCTCTCCACGACAGCGAATGTGGGGTGGGAGATTTTTCGAGTTCGTCACCCGTAAAAACTTCGTAGTATTAGTGAGTAGGAAGATGTTGAAACCGTAAGGAAAAGTTCTCTCTGAGGTGTGAACTCGCAAACTATATACTACACCACAACTCGGCTCAAGCTCCCTAACTTTGTTATACTATACACGATTCGTGAAAAAGTCTGAACACTGTCGAGAAGTTTTAGAAACAGCTGGAAGATTTACTGAATGACGTACATGCAGTGGCGTACCTAGGGGGGGGGGGCGGCGGTGGGTGCGGTCCGCACCGGGCGGCACTTTTTATTACTTTTTAGGGGGGGGGGCGGCAAAAATGTATAGAATAAATTGAAATTCCTAAATGAGAGGGCGGTGTTGAGGATCCCAGACGGGCCCCCAGA
Source organism: Bulinus truncatus (assembly GCA_021962125.1). NCBI lineage: Eukaryota > Metazoa > Mollusca > Gastropoda > Planorbidae > Bulinus > Bulinus truncatus. The sequence continues at coordinate 4,708,182 of JAGDYQ010000046.1, read as the reverse complement.
TGTTGAGGTCCCCTTTGAGGGTATCCTTGGCTTGTTGCTAAGAGTATGAGGGCTGACTCAATGATGACTCGTATTTATATTTGTGTTTCTGCCACACACAGTCTCACCAACAATTAGACGTATAACAAGTGATGAATAATCAATTCCACAAGCGTGTGTACAACACTAAGATTTGTTTATTATACAAAGGCACCAGTCCGTAATAGGGATCTGGTGACTTGTCAAAAGCAAAGATAATTCAAACTGCAGCAAATAATCCAATATAAAATGAATGATGGGAACAAATGCGTTATCGCTAGTTAATTTTCTCTCTCCTTGTCTCTCTCTCTCTCACTCAGAGACACAAAAATCGACTCGGTCACTACTCAGACCCTCCGTCGAAACTCTATTCACTAATCGACCCTCTCACTCGAGAGCCCACGGTCGAATGTCTTGAATCTATCTTTCATTCCCCCCACATCGCTTTTCACACGTGACCCTTAGCCAATCAAATATAATATCTGCTTCATTCAAACTTTCAAATTAGGGGGTGGAGCCTAGATGGGGGGGGGGGGGAGAGAAGTACGCCATGCAGACAAGGACAATAGTAACTAGACCTCCATCCCTTTATCGGCAATTGACCAGGGCCGAGTGACCAGGGAAACCTCCCCGCGTGGAATGTAACGTGTTTCTGTTAACCGCTACTGGGGTTCGTCGGCGGAGGTTCCGATGAACACCTGGTCTATGACGCAATTACGGGGGGGGGGTGAAAAGGGTGGGGAACTTGAGAGTGGGAACGTTATATTATTCTACATGGTTTAATATACATCTTAACGTTAGTAATACTACTACATTAAGGGTTGGAGTAAGGGGATAGTTTCGACATATTAGTCACAACCCGTGACAGGCGGCAAAATCGTCTTCCGCCCTGGGCGGCCGATACCCACGCTACGCCGCTGCGTACATGCAAACTTGGATCGATCGTCACCGATCAGAACAACCACGAAAGGGAAAACGCCGGGAACTGTGTCATGTCAGCTCTAAATCCTTGGTAAGCGTACCCCAATGGGGTAATGGAAAAGTTATGCAAGCATGGGCGTATTTATGGGGGGGGGGGCATTGAAAAAATGTCATATAAGAGGGGGCATTTGCCCCCCCTACATTTAAAAAAAAATGTCATAAAGTTGTTATTTGCCCCACCCTGGAAAATTTTTGCCCTCTCCCCCCTGGAAAAATTCCTAGCGACGCCCATGTATGCAAGGGTACGCAGCGACACATAATGTCATTCTGAAAAAAATAGCTATATTTCTTAGCGAACTTACATATGACGGTGTAACCCGCGGACATACTTTCGCGCCCTTTGGGGGGGGGGGGGTTACAGCTGTGAAGAAAATTTAAATTTTAGCAGCCGCTGCGTGACTTAGTGATTTATTTGTTTCATTTAATTAATGTGTACGGGAAGTCCATCAGACCAAAGTTTTGATATTTTGGGGCCAGTAGATACTCACACAACTGCACAGACTCCAAGTTACCGCTGTTACTTTTTAATTTACTTTGTTACACAAACTGTGTTTTAAAAAAAAATTAAATATTTCCAATTATTTGTGTCACGTGACAGACAAGGACGCTATAAGCGGGATGACAGGGCATAATTAGGTCACAGCACAGCTGTGTGGGGGAGAGGGGGGGGGAAAGCATGTACAGTAATGTACACAACTGTGGTTTGACTACTGGATTTTTTTTTTTTGTGTGGCTGTGGGCGGGCGTGTGTGTGGTGGGGGGGGAGGGCAGGGTAAATAAGGGACATTTTATTTTAATCGCTTTAGTCAAAAGTAAGGCGCGTCGTCGTCGTCGTCACTAGGATGTGACTTATGGCGCGACTCTCTGTAGCCCATTGTGACTCATAGAATTAAGAAATGATAATGCTTTATTGTTTCTAGGTCAATGTATCTGTCGCTGTAACAGTTCTAGCTTGACGCGCATTCCTTCTTGGTTGTTCTCTTCTTTTCGGGTGAATTTCTGTTGATACATGCCTATATATATATTTGGGCTGCTGATAAATCGCCATTAACGCTCAAATTAAGCGTTTCAAAAATAATGCGATTAAAATTTTTTTTTTAACGCAACACCAAAAAAAAACGCGTTAATTGTGTATTTTGGCCCAGTTGTTGTTATTTTAAAGTTGCGGGGGGGGGGGTTGTTGGGGGTCATGGAGAAACTGTCAGTAAATAACCCAATTCTATGAACAGAAATTCAGCCGAAAAGAAGAGAACAACCAAGAAGGAATGCGCGTCAAGCTAGAACTGTTACAATCAAAGCAGCGACAGCTAGAACTGTTACAATCAAAGCAGCGACAGCTAGAACTGTTACAATCAAAGCAGCGACAGCTAGAACTGTTACAATCAAAGCAGCGACAGCTAGAACTGTTACAATCAAAGCAGCGACAGCTAGAACTGTTACAATCAAAGCAGCGACAGCTAGAACTGTTACAATCAAAGCAGCGACAGCTAGAACTGTTACAATCAAAGCAGCGACAGCTAGAACTGTTACAATGAAAGCAGCGACAGCTAGAACTGTTACAATCAAAGCAGCGACAGCTAGAACTGATACAATCAAAGCAGCGACAGCTAGAACTGTTACAATCAAAGCAGCGACAGCTAGAACTGTTACAATCAAAGCAGCGACAGCTAGAACTGTTGCAATCAAAGCAGCGACAGCTAGAACTGTTACAGCGCCAGATACATTGACCTAGAAACAATAGCAAGTGCTGTCATTTCTTAATTTCTATTTTGCTGACCCTGAATGATACAATCAGTTAACATCAGCTGATGTTTGCTTTGCCCGCAAGTTTGATTGACAGGTGTCAGGGGTTTGAAACGACTTGTGGGTTGGAACTTCGTGTCAACCTTTTTTTTTGGGGGGGGGGGGGGGGGTCAAATGGGATAAGGTGGTGAGGTAAGCCATAAGTAACAGGATCTTTCTTCACAGAGAGGCTGCTAAGTGTGTAAAATGAAATGTGGCCGGGAATGGGAAGGGGAGGAGGGTGGGGGAGAGAGATGTAAAGAAAAAAACGCGCGTTATTGATAAGTGCAGGCCCGTAGCCAGGTCAAAGTAAGCAGGGAGGCACCAATACCCAGCAAGGGGGCACCTTTACTTTTTCTTTATTTTTTTCCTCTTTTTCTTCTTTTTTAAACGGGGGGGGGGGGGGCACTCCAGACCTAGCGAGGGGCACGGCCTCCAGTGCCCCCCCCCTTGGGTACGGTGCTGAATAAGTGAGCGACCACTTTCTGGCTATACCATTATTTATTATTTTAAGAAAGTATATGGGTAATAATTGAACTGACATGTGAATCAACCGATCTGAATTAATATGTTAATTTACACTCATGCTAATGCTTACAATGCAGCTGCTATAATTTTGCTATATTATAGGGCAGGGGTCTGCAACCTGCGGGTTGCGAGCCGCATGCGGCTCTTTCGATGTCAAGTTGCGGCCTTCCAGTTAAATGAGCAACCATTTATAATGATTTTATTTTATATACCTATTCCTAATCAAATACCATAATATTAAAAGAAGAAGTTAAACTTTGATAGCTAAATATAATTTATAGAAAACACGGAATCAAAAGTAGCGGAAGTTAAGGTATTAGTAGACTAAATACGATTCAAATCTTCCTTTTTAATATATTTGTAATTACATAAAGAACTAAAAGCGATCGACGTTATTGTAGTTTTAAAAAAGCAAAGGAAGTTATTGTTTTTCCTTTAATTGTATAGCGTTAAATATTTCAAAATTATACTGCGCTAAAAAATTTCTTACAAATTTCAAGCAACAAAGAAATCCGGCTTAAATCCGGCACATTTTAGCCGGAACCGGAATCGGAACCGCATTTGTTAAAACTGCCGGAATCCGGCTTAACAGGAACCGGAATCGGATTCCGGTACAGCTCTAATATATACATACATATATATATATATATATATATATATATATGTATATATATATATAATGTACTAAAGTAATACAATAATAGAAGATTGATTCTTGGGAGGCCACACAAAACTCACTGAAGAGCCTTATGCGGCTCTAGAAGTCGCACTTGGCTACCACTGGAATATAACGAATATAAATAATACATACATTAATATGTGTCCCTTAAGCTTGCGTTAAATTCAGTTAATTTCTTTTTTTTTTTTACTTACCGGTTAACGGTGGCGCAGCGAGCTTCACTCGCGCCCGGGGCACAATACCTTTTCAGCGCCCCCCCCTATATAAAACCATATAAATTTATGTAAAATATACCATTTGGCTCCCCTTTGTGAGTAGCGCCCGGGGCATGCTGCCACACCCTTGCCCCCCCCCACACACACACACTACGCCAATGCGGGTTAAACTAGCTTTTTAACAAATAATATATATATATATATATTTATATAAGTGTGCCTGTTTTTATAATTTATTTGATGAAGACAACTTTAAAACAACAAAATACTGCTCACAGTCAAACGATGACTACATGGTGTTTAATCTCACACGGCAGTAGGGAGCAGGAACGCCGAGATGGGGGGGGGGGGCAAGGGGGGGGGTAATTGCCAGGGAACCCGGCCACCCCGACCATGTCAATTTTTTCACGATTTATTGTTTATTAAGGGGGCCCACAATGATGTCTTGCCCTGGCGCCCATGTTGGCTCACGGCGCCACTGGTAGGGAGAAAATGCACACACACATATCTATCTATCTATCTATCTATCTATCTATCTATCTATCTATCTATCTATCTATCTATCTATCTATCTATCTATCTATCTATCTATCTATCTATCTATCTATCTATCTATCTATCTATCTATCTATCTATCTATCTATCTATCTATCTATCTATCTATCTATCTATCTATCTATCTATCTATCTATCTATCTATCTATCTATCTATCTATCTATCTATCTATCTATCTATCTATCTATCTATCTATCTATCTATCTATCTATCTATCTATCTATCTATCTATCTATCTATCTATCTATCTATCTATCTATCTATCTATCCTATCTATCTATCTATCTATCTATCTATCTATCTATCTATCTATCTATCTATCTATCTATCTATCTATCTATCTATCTATCTATCTATCTATCTATCTATCTATCTATCTATCTATCTATCTATCTATCTATCTATCTGTATCTATCTATCTATCTATCTATCTATCTATCTATCTGTCTATCTGTCTATATCTATCTATCTATCTATCTATCTATCTACATCTATCTATCTATCTATCTATCACTATCTATCTATCTATCTATCTATCTATCTATCTTATCTATCTATCTATCTATCTATCTATCTATCTATCTATCTATCTATCTATCTATCTATCTATCTATCTATCTATCTATCTATCTATCTATCTATCTATCTATCTATCTATCTATCTATCTATCTATCTATCTATCTATCTATCTATCTATCTATCTATCTATCTATCTATCTATCTATCTATCTATCTATCTATCTATCTATCTATCTATCTATCTATCTATCTATCTATCTATCTATCTATCTATCTATCTATCTATCTATCTATCTATCTATCTATCTATCTATCTATCTATCTATCTATCTATCTATCTATCTATCTATCTATCTATCTATCTATCTATCTATCTATCTATCTATCTATCTATCTATCTATCTATCTATCTATCTATCTATCTATCTATCTATCTATCTATCTATCTATCTATCTATCTATCTATCTATCTATCTATCTATCTATCTATCTATCTATCTATCTATCTATCTATCTATCTATCTATCTATCTATCTATCTATCTATCTGTCTGTCTGTCTGTCTGTCTGTCTGTCTGTCTGTCTGTCTGTCTGTCTGTCTCTCTATCTATCTATCTATATATATATATATATATATATATATATATATATATATATATATACATGTACGGAAAATGCATACTTACCGATGCTCTGGTCGGTATTTCCGGCTTGACATTCTGAGGACACGCGTCCAGCTGTTCCTTAGACTGCAGCTTCTGGTACTCCGCTGAGTGAATCTTCTGCAGGTGGTACCTGAGCGAGGTGTTGGAGCCGTGGTAGGCAAACACCTTCCTGCAGTGGCAGCAGACGATGCGGTCAGCATCAATGACCTGGCCATCGCGGTTCACCTTGAACCCGAAATGATCCTTCAGCTTACCAGTGTGGGGCTTCAGGCGATCTTTATCCATCATACCAAAAACACTTCAGCCACTGCGGTTACGATTTCTGGAAATATAACCCTTTGTGTGCTAAAAACCGGTAATTGAAAGTATCTATAAATAAAGCCGGTAATTGAAAGTATCTATAAATAAAACCGTTAATTGAAAGTATCTATAAATAAAACCGTTAATTGAAAGTATCTATAAATAAAACCGTTAATTGAAAGTATCTATAAATAAAACCGTTAATTGAAAGTATCTATAAATATCGGTTAAAGTATTTAAAAATTTATATAAAATCGACCTACATTCGCATTCAGGTCTTGTCCACGACAGAGCGATTAATTCCGAAATGAGCAGAAGAACAAAAACGTGTCGACTATCTCGTTAGATGAAAACTTAACGCGCCAAATTATTGAGATCAGCAGTGACGTTTGTCGTGAACTACACACCTACACACTTAACACACACACTAGCATGGTTTAAAACAACACTGCAGCGTACAGCAGAACAGATGGGGGGGGGGGGTTGGGAGGAAGAGAATGTCGGTGGTGGTTTCCAACACGCAGGGCCTAACACGTTTACTGCCTCTCTCTCTCTCTCTCTCTCTCTCTCTCTCTCTCTCTCTCTCTCTCTCTCTCTCTCGACCAAAAAATCCAACTACGATTAATCGTTAACTCTATCTAGGTCAAGGTTCGCCTTCATTACCAAATATTAACAAAAGCAAGCATGTCTAATTATTCTTGTGTGTGTGTGTGTGTGTGTTACTTTAATCGATAAATTTAATTAATATTTTAATTTTAAATAGTTCATTTCAACTAAAATAAAAATAAACGTAGTTAAATTAAATTTGTTCTGTTTGTTTTTAAATCATATTTTTTTTGTTTTGTTTTGTTTCTTCACGTACGCCAATTTAACTGTATAATCACTTTGTAGCGCTGGAAAAAATGCAGTTTGAAAGGTCAGGGGTTATGCCGTCCGCGGTTCTTAGCCTGTGGCAGGGGCGCCGAGGGCCAACGAGGGCCCCAGGGCAGGATATCATTGCGGGCCCCCTTAATAAACAATAAGTGGGGGAAAAATTTTCATAAATTGGGGGCCCCCCCCTTTGCGGTCCCGCCCCCCCACCTCCTCCCCCCCCCTTCCCCCCCCCTTCCCCGTGCTCCCGGGGGGCGGCCGGGCCCCGGGCGCCCACCCTCCTCCCCCCCCCCTCTCTCCTCTTGGTACGCGTACACCGACGCGTACGGTTGAAATGGTATGCAGGGGTATGCAGCGACGTATAAGTGACGAAGTATCGCACTGGAATGCTTAGCACGTTCCATTTAACAAAAAATAATTGCGTTTATTCGCGAACTTACTTACCCCCTTGTAGAATTCATGGGGGGGCCCCTCCCCCCCCTCCATTTTTTTTAATATGTTATAAAAGAGGGTTTGCTTTCTTCCCCCCTCTTTTATTAAAAAATGTCATAAAGTTGTTATTTGTCCTCCCCCCCCCCCCAAATTTTTTTTCCCCCCCCCCCTAAATCCTTTCCCCGCGACGCCCTACCCCGGTGGCTCCCCCCTCCTCTTTTTAAAAATATATATATCTTCATATAAAGGGGGCTTTTTCCTCCCCCTTTTTAAAAAAAAATTCTAAGTTTTTTTCCTCCCCCCAGGAAAATTTTTGCCCCCCCCCTCCTGGAAAAATTCCTAGCGACGCCCATACTTACCCGCGATCAAACTTTCACATCGCGAAAATGGTTGAGAATCGTTGCTGAATGTACTTTTTTTTTTTTTTAAATCTCTCTATGAAATACATATAATACATATAATACAATTACAATAACAGACAGACGCATCATGTATTTATCATAAATTTAATTTCTGAATGACAGTTTCCTTTATGTTCATTATTAAACTATACTAGCAAAACCTTTTGCATAGAGTTATTTTCCCTTAGGTTTGATCAGTAGGCTAGGCTATTTTTTGGTTTCGGAAAGATACGATTTTTATTATTATTGTTTACGTTTGACGATTTTAAACTGGAATACTGTTGTATTAATTCTTTACTTTCGATTTAACGCAGAACCCACACCGGTATTATTTATGTAGATACTTCTAGTAATTATGAACAAAATCTGGGAAAACCCGATCTTAATTAAATTACATGTATAAAGACTACGATTTTTTTTAGCAGCCCACAGAAAAATTGCTTCCGGTGTTTTTCCTCACCAGAATCCTGTCAAAAGTATTTCTGAAGCAAGCCAGGGGAGCTGGAGGTGTGAAACAAATTTATGAAATCGATAATTAAACAGGAAATTCATCGATCAAACCAAGGGTTATCATGGATGAAATTTATCAAAGAAAGAAAATAAAGAAACCGTTTGAATTGTGCAATATCGGCATTTTTCGATACTCGTTTTTTTCTTTCTAAATTGTACTCATTAATTGTCTAAGAACGTCACTCAAGATATCCCCCCTTCCCCCCCCCCCCCCATGACAGGAATGGGGTATTCGGTACTTGTTTTATAAAATACATGTACTCGAGAACTACTCGAGTACATTTTTCAAAGTACTTGTAATATAGTACTTCCACCTAGGTACTCGTACTTGCACTTCAGGTACTTGTACTTCCATGCTCAGTACTTGAAAAGCATCTGTGACCAAAATAAACCTACACGACGTTTAACAAAGTCATTCTAAGATATCAACTAGGGTGGGTTGGGTCAATGCTGCTGAAATAGAAGGCCCGATCCGCACTGTAGGAGGCATTGGTTGGGTTGTGGTGGGGGGGCGGGGGAGGGGCTAGACAGAGTTTTCCACAGGAGTACGATAGGCCCTTTGGGCAAAAGGTACATGTCGGAGAACTGCTGCTGACGTAGGGGTAGCTGCACGGTGGTGCAGACGAAGTGGATTACACGTTCGCTGTGAAGAATACAGGGTTCCGATCCCAGCGACGTCAATCGGGGCTCTTCGTTGAGTTTACAGCCGCTTTAGAAGAACAGTATTTTTTTTTAAATAGATCATTGTATTCCTGTATTAACTGATACTAACTGTATTTTGATACCTGGAATTTGTCGTGCGGTTCATTGAGGTATTTCTACACGCGGCTCACATTGGTCTGGTACCTGGCCACTCCCTGCCTTATTCTTTCTATCTCTCTGTCTCTCTCTCTCTCTCTCTCTCTCTCCATCTCTCTCTCTCTTTCTCTCTTTCTTTCTCTCTCTCTCTCTCTCTCTCTCTCTCCATCTCTTTCTCTCTTTCTTTCTCTCTCTCTCTCTCTCCATCTCTTTCTCTCTTTCTTTCTCTCTTCATCTCTTTCTTTCTCGCTCTCTCTCTCTCTCTCTCTCTTTCTCCATCTCTTTCTCTCTCTCTCTCTCTCTCCATCTCTTTCTTGTTTTCTTTCTCTCTCTTTTCTCTCACGGTGTGTTTTGGTTCGGAAACATTCAAACAAATAACTGCGACCTAGGGTTTTTGTTTCATAGTCAACAAAAAAGAGGGGAGTGAAGCGGAGTTTTTAAAAAAAATGCACACGTAAAATTATCTCCCTTCCCTCTTGTGTCGGTAATGCTTGTTTGTGACACACTTAAAATCAATACAACATTGGATTTGAAATCTTTTGTTGATATTTCTCGAACCCATTGACTATGAAATATGAAGATTAATACTTAGACATTTCAGTACAAGGCGGTTATATATTTACATAAAAATTGATAAAGTTAGAATTTAAGTCATTTTTATTTTACAAAGTCAAATATGCCCTATCGCTGTAAAAAGGCAGAAATATGTTGTTTTTAGTTAGAAATTATAGTCGTCACATAGCGCTCACATTAAGTGCAATGCGGCTTAAACTGCTAAAAAGTGAAATATGCTAAAGTTTTGAAAAAAATATGATTTTTTTATGAGATTCTGTGCCATATTGATGACAGTTGAAAATGAAACATTCATTCTGGTTCACAATGTTTATTATACAGTACCAGACTTTGACACTAGTACATAATCTGACACAGTTCCAGACTCTGACACAGTTCCAGACTCCGACACGGTTAAAGAATCGTATTTACAAACGTTGATATTAGAATAACGTGAATGGCCTGCGAATATCTCAACGGCGTCGTCTTTCACGCTAACGTGGGGATCACGTTGCGGCCCAGAGGCGTACCTAGGGTGGGGGCAGGCACGCCGAGGGGGGTCATTGCCAGGGGGCCCGCATCTGTAAAGGGCCCGGCCGCCCCGACCATGTCAGTTTTTTCACGACTCATTGTTTAAATTTAGTTTAAAACTTTTTGTATATACTCTTTGTATAACTATATCCGGATTTGACTGTATTTTGACAAGGGGCCCACAATGATGTCCTGCCCTGGGGGCCCTTGTTGTCTCTCGGCGCTCCAGGGTGTGGGGTTCAAATTCGAAAGTGCCCCCGGGCCCCAGCTTGAGTGGGCCTCCAAATTTATTTTTACATTAATACTCACGTTGCGCCTCAGTGTTTATTACAGGAACTAACACGTGGATCACGGTGCGACCCCCACCTTTTACCACAAAAAAACCCAACTAATGTGGACCACCCGACGGCCTCAAACTGACCCGTGGACCCGACATTTTTCCGATACATTGTCAATTACATATATTGATTTATCGAAGACTGTTTGAAGACTGTGGTTACTTCCAACATCAGTTGTTCCTTGACTGTACACGTTCAATATCAGTTATTGCAGATATATCGGGCAAGTGATCACGCCGTTCAATATCAGTTATTGGTGATATATCGGGCAAGTGATCACGCCGTTCAATATCAGTTATTGGAGATATATCGGGCAAGTGATCACGCCGTTTAATATCAGTTATTGGAGATATATCGGGCAAGTGATCATGTCAAAAATGAATAAAAATAAAAAGTTTGAACTGACCGAACTCCATTTAGATCACCTAAATACTATGAGGGTTAGTGAGTTTTCTCAAACGATAGCCATTAATGAGAAATTATGGGCAGACACGAAAAGGGGGAATAGATAGACAGAGGGGGTGCAAGGGGGATGGGTGGGTGGGAGGGGTTTGGATGGATGTGTGGGTGGGGGGGGCGGATAGGGAGACGGGAGGCCTGGCCGGGGACTTTGTGTGTCGTATCGATCTGGTGGTTAAGTCTGACAAGAATAGAATGAAAGGTCGAGGTCATGTATAGCCCTTTTATAAATCTGAGCTATAAATCTAAAAGGATGTGATAGAACCCGGTATGGGATGATGGAGTATTGGGTTTTAATGGGTTTTTTTTTTTTAGAAATGTGTGTTTGTGTGTTATTGTGTATGTGTGAGAGAGATTGTATTTTGGTGAGAGAGAGAGAGAGAGAGAGAGAGAGAGATTGTGTAAGTGTATGTGTGTGTATTTGTTTAAAGTTTCTCGACATGACCACAAAAAAAAAAAAGTTAACTCGTAAGAAAGAACAATGAAAAAGAATTCTTTGAAAAAATCAATTAAAAAAAAAATTGAGAGAGAGATATGAAAAGTTAATGACAGAAAAGTTACTCTATGGTGACCCAAACTTTAGTTGAAATATACTTTTTGAATACAAGAGAGGAAAAAAAAAGAGAATAGTTATTTTTGTATGATGGTGGTGTAATGGATGCTTTCAGTAATAATTGAGTACGGAACTTTTTATTTTATTTATTTTTTTTTTATATTAAAGACAAGGCTTTCTTTCACTTGGTATGGGGTAGGGTAGTGTTCACCCCCCCCCGAACCCCCGGGCCGCGGACCGGTACTGGTCCGTGGAATAATTGTTACTGGGCCGCCCAATAAACATTTAACTATTTTCTTTTTTATTTATTTCTCTCGTGATTGTGTGCGACTTTCCATGGACAGGAAATAATCAGTCTTTTGTGTAGGACACAATCTCGACTGTCAGAGTCTTGTGTGTAGGGTACAATCTCGACTGTCAGAGTCTTGTGTGTAGGGTGCAATCTCGACTGTCAGAGAGTCTTGTGTGTATGACACAATCTCAACTGACCAGACAGTCTTGTGTGTAGGAGCACAATCAGCATCCCCAGACAGTCTTGTGTGTAGGGCACAATCTCAACTGTCAGACAGTCTTGTGTGTAAAGAACTTTGTCAACTGTCAGACAGTCTTGTGTGTAGGGCACAATCTCGACTGTCAGAGAGTCTTGTGTGTAGGGTACAATCTCGACTGTCAGACAGTCTAGTATGTAGGGTATAAACTCGACTGTCAGACAGTCATGTGTGTAGGACACAATCTCGACTGTCAGACAGTCTTGTGTGTAGGACACAATCACGACGTATTTGTGTTTCAGTGACGGCCTATTCCTTTGTCATTCATTTTTGTTTACAAGTGTAGTCCCCTCCCCTCCTCCCCCCCATACAGGATGACTAATGCCCCCCCACCTCCCTCCCTCCTCAGACCCTCCTGCCTGCCACCTCCTTTCTCCCCCAAAGTGCAAAACGGTACGCCATTCCACGCCACACCTGCTCTAACAGCGAACGCCATTTTGTGGGCGTGGGGCGAGGACCTGTTGGGATCTTCGTTTTTCTCTTCTCGTGACTTTATACATTCTTTTTTTTTATGGGCTTTGTAGTACATTTGACACTAATCTCCTCCCCGCCCCCCCCCGTCGATGGTCTCCCTCCAAAATACTATATAAAATAACATAGGAAAAAAAAAAATAATAATTTCATCTAACGTGTGATAATAATTATTTCTGATTTTTATTCATCATTTTTTGAAATTCGTTCATAAGTGAGGAACTCAAAAATATTTAATAAAGGGCGAGAGGGAGGGGGGGGGGATGTTTTTTTTAAAAATAAACTCAAAATTATTTTAAAAGATTAAGGTCAAGGACAATAAATCCTCTCATTCCACTATACCCCACAACCACCTAACGTAGAATGCGGTAAGCGGATGACGTTAGTTGGGTTTAAAAATAAACCGATAAGGGTTGATGGGTAAAAACGGGATCAGGAAAAGAGGGAGGGAAATTGGTAAGAGGAGAAAAAGAAATGGGGGTGTTGAAAATAAAAGGATGTCATTTTCTGTTCTAAAATTTGCGAGTTTTCGATGTAACGTGTAATTCGAGTTGATGGTTATATTTACATATTTAGAACGCAGTGGCTACAGTACCATCAAGCGGGACTCCTTATTTTTTCCAGGTACCAGCAATAGATATTGCTCCACACCATAACCCTAACCCTAACTCTAACCCTATCCCTAAACCTAACCCTAACCTAATCATAAATATATTCCTAACCCTAATATAATTGCTGGTACCCGGAAAAAATACGGGCCCTAATATAATGGCGCTTGGTGGTACCGTAGCCACTTCGTATTTAGAAACCCAAATGTTTTAATTTTGTTTTAACGTTCCAATATGCGAAGACATCGTCAGGTATTAGAGCAGTAGGCGGAGACATTGTTAGGTATTAGAAACCATAGGTGAAGACGTTGTTAGGTATTAGGAACCATAGGCGGAGACGTTGTTAGGTATTAGGAACCATAGGCGGAGACGTTGTTAGGTATTAGGAACCATAGGTGGAGACGTCGTCAGGTATTAGGAACCATGGGTGGAGACGTCGTCAGGTATTAGGAACCATAAGGTGGAGACGTTGTTAGGTAATAGGAACTATACGTGGAGAAGTTGTTAGGTATTAAGAACCATAGGTGGAGACGTCGTCAGGTATTAGGAACCATAGGCGGAGACGTCGTCAGGTATTAGGAACCATAGGCGGAGACGTTGTTAGGTATTAGGAACCATAGGTGGAGAAGTTGTTAGGTATTAGGAACCATACATGGAGAAGTCGTTAGGTATTAGGAGCCATAGGCGGAGACTTTGTTAGGGATCTAGAACCATAGGCGGTGACAATGTAAGGTATTATGAGCCGTAGCCATTATTAGGAACTATAGGGGAGGAGGCGGAGGCGGTGAGAGTCATCTGTATATGTAAGCCTTCGGTGGGTGTCATTATTCACAATGTAACAAAAAATGTATTTATGCAAGTGTAATTTATTACACCAGTAGCGATGCCTCCACATAATTACCGTATATTTTAAATTGGATGCAGCCATGTTGATCTCCCCCCCCCCCAGGAATGGATGGATGGGCGGAATACATGGGTTAGGGTGTACAGGAGGTCGGCGAAGAGTTAATATAATGGATCAAAACATTCTCAGACATTTTTTTGACGGGTATACAGTAATTTTTGTTTTTGTTTTTAGTGATACCTATTCATTAGAAAGGCCAGTGCTATTTTTTTTTATGGCGGGGCTCACCGGGAATACCGGTCGGGAATCAGGAACCTTTTATTTCCGTATTTTTAAAAAATTTACAGTTTACTGCACTATATGTACTGTTTACTGCACTATATGTAATGTTTACTGCACTATATGTGTTTACTGCACTATATGTACTGTTTACTGCACTAAATCTACTGTTTACTGCACTATATGTACTGTTTACTGCACTATATGTGTTTACTGCACTATATGTACTGTTTACTGTACTATATGTGTTTACTGCACTATATGTACTGTTTACTGCACTATATGTACTGGTTAATGCACTAAATGTACTGGTTACTGCACTAAATGTACCGGTTACTGCACTAAATGTAATGGTTACTGCCACTATATGTGTTTACTGCACTATAGTGTTTACTGCACTATATCTACTGTTTACTGCACTAAATGTACTGTTTACTGCACTATATGTACTGTTTACTGCACTAAATTTTCAGTGTTATTTCTTTTTATGACACGACGGGCATAAATATAAGTTGTTCGGGTACCTTTTTTTTTTTTTTAGAAATTGTAATCTGAGAAAGGTCAACACACATGTATTGAACTGGCTACGTAATACCAACACACATGTATTGAACCCTGACTACGTAATACCAACACACATGTATTGAACTGACTACGTAATACCAACACACATGTATTGAACTGACTGCGTAATTCCAACACACACAGAGATGTAGTTTTATCAATAAAATGTGAAATAGGGCTTAAATACTCGATTTCCAAAGAATCGGTTCCGGAATTTTGAACCATACATTATTAATGTGTAAAACTCTCCGATTCCGATAGGGAAAATAGCTCATTAAATACTAAACTCCAGTTAGCCATTTCACATACAGAAAAGGAATTGATTTCAAAGCCACGGCGTATCATTGAAGACAGCAGCTAGTCCATGCATTTTCAAAACAATGGTTTATTGGTTTATAAGACAAACAAAAAATCGCAACAAAATGGCATTCACATTAATTTTGACGTCATCAAACGTGTTAAAACAGCATTTATGACGTTATCAAATCCTTTGACATGCTCAACCAATGACTCACGCACTTTCGACCTATTCTCTCGTGTATTATGTCATAGTCTGTGGCAAGGAGGAGGGGTGGGGAGTAGAGGCGGGGCATGGACGTACCAGTGAGTGATATTGAAATGTACTCTCCTAAACATTGGATAGAAGACGAAAATAAACCCTAACAAATAAATTCATGTCTCTCTCTCTCTCTCTCTCTCTCTCCCCTCTCTCTCCCTTCCTCCCCCCCTCTCTCTCTCTCTCTCTATGCAATACATTTCACTCCTTTTAAGTTCACTTCCCCACTATCTGTGCCTCACCCTTCGAGGCACACATCTCTTTCATCTTCGCCTCCCACCCCTCCCTCCTCCATACCCCATGTTTAAAGATTTATTGCAACATTCATCGATCCAACATTTATCGATCCAACATTCGTGCTTACAACTTTCGACCTCGGCTAAACGTAAAAAAAAATAAAACAAGAAAAAAAAAATTGGCAATGAAAGCTACGGCGCCGTAACTGGCATCCAGATTTACATTGAGTCACATCCCCTGGTTGGGATTCCGTCCTCGGAGATCGTGGTTGTAGCAAGCAAGTCTCTGGGTGGTCGGGATAGGTCGACGGTGGGAGATACAGATAGATAACTACAGATAGATAGATACAGATAGATACAGATAGATAGATACAGATAGATAGATACAGATAGATAGATACAGATAGATAGATAAAGATAGATAGATACAGATAGGTAGATAGATAGATAAAGATAGATAGATAGATAAAAAGAGAGAGAGACAGAGAGAGAGAGAGAGAGAGAGAGAGAAGAGGAAGAGGAAGAGAGAGAGAGAGAGGAAACAACGGCTCCATTCTTGGTTCAACAATTTTTTTGGACCTCTGCCAATGCAGTCGCCATATTGTAAAATACAAACACAGTCCAATAATAATAATAAAAAAAAAACTTGATGTTCTTAGCGAGAGGGCCAACCCCCCCCCCCCCCCACCCCCGCCCCCCTTTCCACATAAAAACTCCAGGATGGTTCCTGCCGTATTGATTTCTCTGCCAAATGTTTCCCTGTTATACCCCCCCCCCCCCCCACACACACACACACACATGAGGAAGCTCACACAGACACACTCAGAGAGAGAAGAGACAGACAGACGAGAGAGAGAGAGAGAGAGAGAGAGAGAAAGAGAGTGATAGAGAAAGGGATGTATCAGGAATAAAAAGCCAGGGGATGCTACAAGCCGTGAGACTCATCATGTTACAGCGCCCACAGAGAGAACACCCAGCCCGACAATAGACCAGGCTAAGGCGTATAGAGTGGTTAGGATTAGAGTCATAGGAGCACCCGTGGTGAGGGTGGGGGGTATTGGGTTGATTAACTTACTGGTATATTACATAACACAGAGAGAGAGAGAGAGAGAGAGAGAGGGAGGGAGAGAGAGAAAAGTAGATTATGATATATATATATATATATATATATATATATATGATATATTACATAAGTTTTATTATACACGCTATATTACAAATGACATGTACGCCTCTGTACTGACTTATTTGCGGCTATAAAAAACCCACTGTCCAACAATCCATTTGCTCAGGGATAAAGAAATTAAATAAAGAAGAAGAATTACAGTACGTGTAGTTGAGGGTGATCCTGTAGGTTAATAAGTAGGTAGTACCAAGTGGAACTGTTTATGGATAGGAGGAAAACCAGGTTCAGGCCCAACGGCCACTATAAATGGCCAATGTCTAAATCTTAGAGGGGCCCCAACCGGCACATCGGTCTAAGTTTCTACCAAGCCCGCCCCCCTCTCCCCCTCCCTCTAATGTCCATAAGAACCGTTTTGCTATTACGCATGTCTGGTACATGAACTAGTATGAAAGTGGAAGTGATAGTATCTCATGTAGGTAGGCGTGGTCAACGCCATACGTCATGTATATATATGTATGTGTGTGTGTGTGGTTGTGTGTGTGATTGTGTATTTTGGTTGTGTGTGTGTGATCGTGTGTGGTTGTGTGTGTGATTGTGTGTGTGTGTGATTGCGTGTGTGCTTGTGTGTGGTTGTGTGTGTGATTGTGTGTGGATGTGTGTGTGGGGTGTATGTGCGTGTGAACTATTGTGTGTTTGTTTGTGATTTTGTGTGATTGTGTGTGAGTGTGTGTGTGTATGTGTGTGTGATTGTGTGTTTGATTGTGTGTGTGGTTATGTGTGTGAGATTGTGTGAATGTGTTTGTGTGTGATTGTGTGTGTGGCTGTGTGTATGTGGTTGTGTGTGTGATTGTGTGTGATTGTGTGTGTGGTTGTGTGTGTGATTATTGTGATTATTGTGTATGTCTGATTTTGTGTGTGTGATTTTGTGTGTGTGATTGTGTGTTTGTGATTGTTTGTCTGTGTGATTGTGTGTGTGTGTGTGTGTGTGTGTGTGTGCTTGTTTGTGTGTAAGGAATTGGGTAAGATCTTTTGGAGTATGTAAAATTATTTTGTTTAAATTCTACAGACAGCTACAGGTTTATTTTAGGGAATGAAGGGGCCCACACCGAAATTTTTAAGACACATGAGGGCCCAAGGCAAAATAACATATTGGGGGCTTCTATAGGGGTCCGTTACTTTGCCAATCGATTAAACAAACGGTTTCCCCTTCAATTGATTGGAGACAGAATCCATTGGTTTCTGAAGAATAAATTTTTTTTTATAGTTAAAATGTCAGAGGTTGTTTTTTTTACTTTGTTTTTAATGTGTGTGTCGTTTTGAAGATGTGTGACGAGTCTTTACGTGTCAGTCTCTCCCTTGTCGACAGTACTCAGGAATCGACCAGGTGACTATTAACAGATATCGATGCAGGAAAATCGTTGGCGTTAGTTGTGTCTCTAGTGTGAGGAATCACTTCAATGAACGATATTTGAGTGTATCGATACCAACAATTTCATGTCTAATTGTTCAGCCCCCTGTTGTGATTTGTAAATCGATCTTTGACCCCCCCCCACCGGGCCCCCCTTTCCCTATGATGGTGAGAACATGGATACATGCATCAACAGGCCCCAGCATGGAATTAGTCATAAAGTCAAACCCCCAAAATAAGTTGATAATATTCTTCACGCGGGAGTCTCTAAGATAGAGAGGGATAGTGAGAGAGGGGTGTGGGGGAGAGAGATTGGGAGAGAGGGGAGAGAGGGGAGAGAGATGGGGAGAGAGAGGAGAGGGGGGAGAGAGATGGGGAGAGAGGGGAGAGGGGAGAGAGATGGGGAGAGAGGGGAGAGAGATGGGAAGAGGAGGGGAGAGAGATGGGGAGAGAGGGGGAGAGAGGGGAGAGATGGGGAGAGAGATGGGAGAGAGAGAAGGGGAGAGAGATGGGGGAGAGAGATGGGGAGAGATGGGAGAGGGGAGAGAGATGGGGAGAGAGGGGGAGAGAGATGGGGAGAGAGGGAGAGAGAGATGGGAGAGAGAGGGGGAGAGATGTGGAGAGAGGGGAGAGAGATGGGGAGAGGGGGAGAGATGGGAGAGAGATGCGGAGAGAGGGGGAGAGTGGGGAGAGAGGGGGGAGAGGGGGAGAGAGATGGGGAGAGAGGGGGAGAGAGGGGGAGAGAGAGAGAGGTCGTTTTACTACCAGGGGTTTTTTTTGTAATGGCCCAATGGCGGTCAAATTGTTAGATTGTTGTGTTTGTTGATTTAGAGCAGTGGTCGGCAAAGTGGCTCCTTGGCTCCTTAGCATTTAGTTTTATTTAGTATACAACTTATTTAGTGTACTACTTATTTAGTGTGATAAAAGCAGATTTGGCTCCCATTGTCCCCGTTTTGTCTGTCTGTATGTCTGTCTGTCCGTCCGTCATCACCCTAGATCTCAACAACCATAGGTTCTAGAACCCATGATGTATATATCATTTTGTAGGTCTTGGCCTGCCAAGAAATGACTTTTTTTTTCATTTCGCGATCTGAGGGCCGTAAAAGGGGGCTTATAAAGTACCGTTTTTTACTATATAAGCTATATTAATAAAGGAGCGCCCTATATCTCAGCAACCATAAGTCCTAGACCCATGATGTATATATCATTTTGTAGGTCTTGGCCTGCCATGTGTACGTCAAAAGTTCACTTCGCGACCGGATCTCTGAGGGCCGGGCTTCAGGGCTCCTAAGGGGCTTATATATTATATATATGGCCCCATTCTACATCTTGTACGTTCAATAACCCATTCATTTGGTGCGAAATACTGCAGCATGTAGTTTTCACCAAGATTTATTAAAAAACTCATCAAATGAAATAGTAGGCTTATTTTTTGAGTTTAATTGAAAGTATCAGAGCTATGCAACAATTGACGGAGTTTTCGGACGATTAAATGACTATAATTTCGAATGTTTTCAATTATGAGTCCTATTTCAGTAACCACAAACCACTTGTAGTTAGATTTAAGAGAAAATAATTTTTTTCAAATATGTAGAAACGTCTTTATAATATTTTTTTTACAGATATATGCATTACACAATTGAATTTATAAACATTTCCAAAATTTACAAATATTTACTGAAAAAGCTAACATACGTACTGATACATAACACGAAAATGCGCTATCTTACGTCCTGTGTCCATGAATGTACAGGCTTAATTGCTTGTTTTTAATTTGGTGTAATGTTCATATTTGGCTCTTTGGATGATAAGTTTGCCGACCACTGATTTAGAGCAATGCAAAAAGCAAAAAGAATGCATGATATAGTCCTCGGATCGATCCATTAAGGCAGGAAAAAAATAACAACTGACGAACTGTTGGACCAAAGGACAGATTGCATGACGGGCGAACGGCCAGACATATGCATGGAATGACGGTCCGACAAATAGATGAATTTACAGACACACATACAGACTGTTTCATTTCGTTAACGGACGGACAGGCAGACATACAATCAATTCGACGGACGAACGGAGTCGGGATGGGGGTGGGGGGCGACAGGTGGGTGGGCGAACAAGCGAGCGATTGAGCAATGACAGACTCTCAAGTGACTGGTCACAGGCACAAGTGGATAATACTGTATCACTGATCTACAGAGGTACTGACTGATTACCATGCCTACCAGACAGACATATACACAAACAGATACATTCGAACACATTTAACTTAAATACGTACTCCAAAACAGACAGACTGACTGACAGACGTGCACAATTATCTGATAGAAAGATAGATGGAAGGTTGATCGGTAGGATGGATGGACGGTTAGATGGATGAATGGAAGGATGGATGAAGGGATATGAAGGTATTTTGTTCCTTGTAAAATGTAGTTAAGGCAGGAGGTTCTACTTGTTACCAAACACTCTCCACTCACTCTCTCTCTCTCTCTCTGTCTTCTCTACCGATACTCAACCTATTCAGTACCAAATCAATACAGCTAATAGCTACATGTACTAATAATTCTTTGGTCGAGATTATGTAGGTTATGGATGGGGGGGGGGATGGTGGTGGTGGGGCGTAGAGCGGGGTGGGGGTGGTGGGGAGGCTGCAAAAGGGAAATTCAACTTTAACACGTTTCCTGGTGAAATCTGCTGATGTTAAGTGTGTGCGTAATCATGTGTGTTTACGGGGTTGGGGGAGAGAGTGAAGAATGAGTAACATAATGAGTATAACTGATATTACTTCCCTTTACCTCCCCACCCCTTTCACTCACTCTGCCCCTACCCCATTACCCCCCACCTAATTTCTATTGCCATCCCAGGTGCAGTAGTATTGATCCTGCCGTGCTTGGAAACTATTATCTGCATTCACGGTGAGCGAATTTACAACAACAACAAAAAATGACTAACGTCAATTTCATTGGGGTTATTTATAAATTGTCTCCGTGCTGGTAGTTCTATTGGTTGATGGCTTTGAAGATAAATTGTTTCCCGTGCTGGTAGTTCTGTTGGTTGATGATAAATTGTTTCCGTGCTGGTAGTTCTGTTGGTTGATGATAAATTGTTTCCGTGCTGGTAATTCTGTTGGTTGATGATAGATTGTTTCCGTGCTGGTAATTCTGTTGGTTGATGATAAATTGTTTCCGTGGTGGTAGTTCTGTTGGTTGATGATAAATTGTTTCCGTGCTGGTAATTCTGTTGGTTGATGATAAATTGTTTCCGTGGTGGTAGTTCTGTTGGTTGATGATAAATTGATTCCGTGCTGGTAGTTCTGTTGGTTGATGATAAATTGTTTCCGTGCTGGTAGTTCTGTTGGTTGATGATAAATTGTTTCCGTGCTGGTAATTCTGTTGGTTGATGATAAATTGTTTCCGTGGTGGGTAGTTCTGTTGGTTGATGATAAATTGTTTCCGTGCTGGTAATTCTGTTGGTTGATGATAAATTGTTTCCGTAGTGGTAGTTCTGTTGGTTGATGATAAATTGATTCCGTGCTGGTAGTTCTGTTGGTTGATGATAAATTGTTTCCGTGCTGGTAGTTCTGTTGGTTGATGATAAATTGATTCCGTGCTGTTAGTTCTGTTGGTTGATGATAAATTGATTCCGTGCTGTTAGTTCTGTTGGTTGATGATAAATTGATTCCGTGCTGTTAGTTCTGTTGGTTGATGATAAATTGATTCCGTGCTGGTAGTTCTGTTGGTTGATGATAAATTGATTCCGTGCTGTTAGTTCTGTTGGTTGATGATAAATTGATTCCGTGCTGTTAGTTCTGTTGGTTGATGATAAATTGATTCCGTGCTGGTAGTTCTGTTGGTTGATGATAAATTGATTCCCTGCTGGTAGTTTTGTTGGTTGATGATAAATTGATTCCGTGCTGTTAGTTCTGTTGGTTGATGGCTTTGATGATAAATTGTCTCCCTGCTGGTAGATTAGGGGATGACGTCGGTTCATCATGGGCCCCCTTACAATCTGCATAAACGGGGGGCTATACACCCCGCCCCAAAATTATTGCTAAGTCATTTTTATGGCAGACAACTGTACTCGACACCTGAAATGTGTGTTTTTGACATATGTGTATGCTTAAAAATGTGCGTATGTGACATGTGTGTATATGAAATGTACGTATGTGACATGTGTGTAGGTGACATGCGTGTTTGTGAAATGTGCGTATGTGACAAGTGTGTATGTGACAAGCGTGTATGTGACAAGCGTGTATGTGACATACGTGTTTGTGAAATGTGTGTATGTGACATGTGTGTATGTGACATGTGTGTATGTAACAAGTGTGTATGTGAAATATGTGTTTGCGACATGTGTGTTTGTCACATGTGTGTTTGTGACATATGTTTGTGCCTTTGATTTTGTCAAACACAGTCTCATGAAAGGCACATGGTTCTCAATGTTTTGTCACGTGGGCCGCATGAGCCTCAATGTTTTCTCTTGAGGGCCGCATAGTTCATTGTTTATCGTCATAAGGGCCGCATACAACACTTAATTGAAGTCATTTTATTAGAAAAGAATGTTAGAACATTTTAACTAAGCTATACTTAGATTCCTGCAAAGCGCACATTATATGTGGTTTATAAAATGAAGAAAGAGTTAACATAAAAACATGAAACTAATTTTTCCATACGGCAATGTTCATTGGTATGCAAGAACAGCAAATTATGTGTAAACTTTTTGACGTCAGGGAAAAAAATCGATCTGTGCCCTCGTCCATTAATCATTCACCCATATTAGCGGAGAATACACATCAATGTTTAGAATCAATATTTTTAAGTATAGATATGATATTAAATTTGATTGAAATATTGAAAAGTGGGAGAAAAATATAACCAAAGAAATAAAAATCTTTACCAAAATTTTTGTATCCATTGTTTGGTCTGCACATCTGAACACAAACGCTCGCTTGCGGCCCATTTGGGGCGCACGTTTGACATGCATGACTATTTCAGCTCATGCAAAACATTGGTTTTGAAATTCATTTATTTGCACGCTGATTTAAATTATTTAAAAATATTCCCTATCCTTTTTGTGTGCACACTTATGTGTGTGTGTGTAAGTGTTAATGTGTTTGCACTACATTGGCCCCATCCATCAATGTATCCACTTTCACTCTGCCCGCCATATTTCGCCATTTCCCCGCTCAAAGGAAAAAAAAAAAGAATTGTTTTTTAACGCCTCAATAATTTCTTGTGATAAGGTCTGGTGACGTAATGATAGCTCCCTTGACATACTGCCAACTAAAAACTAACGTACGCACACACACTCACACATACACACACACAAAATAATAAAAATAAAAACATCAATTTGGAGACCTTTGAAGGAAAACGGAACTTTGCAAAAGATGGAAAATAAATTTCAAAAAGATGTCAGTTGTGTAAGTGAGTTCATAGTTCTCTCGCCCTTTACGGTCGCTTATTTAGAACAGTTGCACTAATTACTGCTACTAAACTATTCAAAACTATTTCTAAATGAAAAAAAAATTTTATGCAAAGACTCTCGGTCAGAAAAATAATAATAATAATAAAAAAAAACATACTTAATGTTAAATAGTTTTTTTTATCGTTTTTATTTGGTGCCCTGCAAAAAAAAAAA
Source organism: Bulinus truncatus (assembly GCA_021962125.1). Classification (NCBI taxonomy): domain Eukaryota; kingdom Metazoa; phylum Mollusca; class Gastropoda; family Planorbidae; genus Bulinus; species Bulinus truncatus. The sequence continues at coordinate 4,684,218 of JAGDYQ010000046.1, read as the reverse complement.
AAAAACATAGAAGATCTTTTAATCAGCCATCTAGCCAATTTTTTCTGGGTTTTTTTATTTAAAAAAAAAACCAAGGAAGAAAAAGAAAAAAAATTACTTTGGCTCCAAGCAGAGATGGCAAGAGGTTGACTTGAAAGTATGGTAGGAGGGAGAAGGGGGTGGTTGGGTTGGATGGGTGGGGGAGAGAAGTCGCCAGGATCTCAAGGGGGAGTTATTCCGGGCAGATCCAATTCTGTCTTTATCTCCCCCTGTCGTGTCAATGAACGTTAATTTCACAGACTTTGCCCTCACGTTCATCGCCGGGGCACTCCCAGGATGGTTCCGTGGGGGTGGGGGGAAGGAGGGTTTGGGTGGACTGTTTCCCTTTTAACCTTAGTTCCTTCACCCTACGCCTATCTATTATTGTGACCCTTTGGGGGGGGAGTCTCCTGAAAGAGGGGGAGGGGGTGATATGAATGATGGTAGCAGATGAAGAATGAAGTCATCTGGAAAGTGAAAGTATAAAAGAATGAAAAACCAAAAAAAAAAAAAAAAATTCATTTAAAATGTAAGGGAACTAATTGAAGAATTAAGCCTTCCCGTGGGTGGGGTGGGGTATGGTGGTGGTGGGGTAAACGACACTAATTGGACCTCCAGAAAACCTCAAACCATCACAAAAATGTCCACCCCCCCCCACCTAGAACATGTCCCCGGCCCTCCCTTACTCCTGGAAGAATCCCGGGCGGACGATTTTGTTGGTTCAGATAACAGGTGAACTAGAGTAGCGTGTCACGTGGTCAGTGAAGTCACTGTCAGGATGAGATGTTTGCCCGTAGGTTGTTTTGAGAGGGGTTCCCCTCCCCCCAACCCGGAGACCCTGACAATATGACATACACCCCCGGGCCAAGTCTCACCCCAACAGATAATGCAAATGGCCATGGAGGGTCCCACTGGATGCAAGGATGTAACTTTGCGCCATGATCTGAAAAAATTCACTTTGGTTCTCACTTGAGATCAAAGAACCCGGCATCGACTATTCGAAAGTCGAGCGATTTCACGCACGAATTGTTGTTATCTTCTCATAGTTTTTTTGCACTTAATGTCCGATCGTCGAATCATCTTCTGCCACACCGGATGTAAGTTTCAGAGGCGGCCTCATTATGGGGTGTGGTGGGTTGGGGTATGGGAGGTGTGGGGTAGGGGGAGGCGGGAAGCAGTACTCGAGACCTTGTCCGACAGACAGCTTAGCCTAGTATTACAGCCAGGTGCGAGACTTCCTTGAGGCGCCAGGCCTTGGGAAACAAGCAAAAGTTACACACAGCAACTAAAGTGTTGCCAGATCGCGCTACATTTTATGGTCATGTGCTATGAAAATAAAAAAAAAAGATTCAAACAGCGCAAAATTATGGTTTATTTACAAAGGCCGAAAGAAAAAATTGTGTGCTACTACTACTTTTTTAAGGTTTAAGCGCACTATTTCCCTTTTAATTTTTTTCTCACAACTAATTTCGATGGCTGGGTCGCTTCACAGGGAACAGTCAACTTAACATTATTATATTTGCCCGAAAAGATGTGATAGCCGTAAAGTCACTAGGTAAAATGTATAGCGCCCATTACACAGCCAAATATTAGCCTGAGTTATATTAAATGAGGAGAGAAGGGAGAAAGCAAAGGCAACTCGAACACTTGTCAGGGGGGCCCAAGTCTTTGGGAGCCCCATTGATTTAAAAATTGATGTGAGTTTTATAGTTTTTTTTTAAACTGCAAATTTTGGGGGGCAGAGCCTCATATTGTCAGAGCTTGTAAAGGGACTCCAGAATATCTGAAGCGGTTCTGTTAAGAGATTTAAGAGATGATTGGCACATCTGAATGGAAATATCATGGGCTAACTACGGCCCGTGGGCCAAATGCGACCCCGCCGATCAGTTTGAAATCTGGCCCGCCATTCGCTTCATTGTGAATCACAGACGATATGCTCTGACGTTCACATGTATTTTATATTAGCCCATGTCAAAGCTAATTCCCTCTGTTCCGGTAGCGTACCCAAGGGTTTGGGGGGGGTCCGTAGGGGGAGGAGCTTGGCCTCTTTTAAGGCCCCTGCATTTTGACAGTGACATCATGACATGGGATAATGTATTTAGTATTTAATGTAAACAAAAATTCGGACACTCCTGGGGCCCCCCTCAAGGTGTGGCCCGGAGGGGGACATTCGAATTGGACCCCCCTGCCCACTGCTCTGTTCTATATCCGGCTAGCTGATCAAATTTTCGAAAACAATGTGGCCCACGACTCACAAAGATTGCCTACAGGAATAGAAAAACTTCGTACTGGTTATAATTGAATGCTAATTGCCAAACGTAAGTAAATAAAAATAAAATGTAATTGTATTCAACGCGATCCATTACGTCCACTATATTTCTCCCCCACTAATTAATATAAATATTTTTTAGAGCATTTTTTCGAAAAAAATGCTCCACAATTGTTCCCGTTTTGTCTGTCTGTCCGTCTGTCGTCATCACCTAGATCTCAACAACCCATAAGTCCTAGACCCATGATGTATATATCATTTTGTAGGTCTTGGCCTGCACTAAGAAATGACTTTTTTCCATTTCTGACCTCTCAGGGCCGTAAAGGGGCCTTATTCCGCGATTTTTTACTATAAAACTATGTGTAAAGGTGCGCTATATCTCAGCAACTATAAAAGTGTGGAGACCCATGATGTATATATCATTGTGTAGGTCTTGGCCTGCCAAGTGTACATCAAAAGTCTATTTTGCAATTTGACCTCTCAGGCCCAAAATATAAGAGTTTTTTTTATGTGTACCGTTTTGCTTAGTATTTCAGTCAATATAAAAATAATAAAAGCTAATCAAAGGGGGGTGTAATCATTATTTATTTTTGTAACAGTTATTAAACATGACTTACTTCCCGTACTTTATATAAAACAACAATTGACGGAGTTTTCGGACGATTAAATGACTACAATTTAGAATGTTTCAATTATGAGTCCTAGTTCAGTGACCACAAACCACTTGTAGTTAGATTTAAGAGAAAATAATTTTGTTTTCAATTATAAAGAAACTTCTTTTTAATATCTTTTTTTCAGATATATGCATTACAAAATTGAATTTGTAAACATTTTCCAAAATTTAAAAATATTTACTGAAAGATAGCATACGCCCTGTGTCCAGAAATCGGAACAGGCTTAGATTGCTTATTTTTAATTGTCTAATGTTGTTATGTTATAAACCAGAGCCTTTGTTACAATAGAGACAAATTACGGCTAAAAAAACTTTGATAATAGCCCCGGTCTATTCTGAAATGCCATTACCCTCCCCACTACCAATTCCCACACCCGTGGGTGTGTCCAGAAGAATTACAATGAAATAAAGGAACAAAGTCAAGAGTTCGCCCCCCTCCCCCAATTTTTTTGCTAAGACAATCCTAGTATTGAATAATATACATACCAAATGAAAAACTTAAGATTTGATAATTATCTAAATGTCCCAGAGTGAATGTCACATGGCATCTTAACCAATGTCCAACCAAAAAAAAAAAAAAAATAAAGACAACTAGCTCAGATTTTAGTAGATAAGCTGTCTACGACCTTTCATGAGCACAGCCGTGGCTGAGGTGACCAAGAAGGCATACATACGCGGCTGTCGTCTATCAGGGTTCCAACCCTGTGCGCCCATCAGTCTAGTGAACCGAAGTCAGCCACCGCCAACCATGTCCGCGAGGGTAGAATCATAGTTGAATTCTTCCGCGCCAGTTTAGTGTCTACCTGACCATAACCGGACTTTTAAATGACCACCGAACGTTGAAAGATACACACAAACCATTGAGCGTAGCGAGCTTGACTCGCGCACGGGCCACGAATAACTTTTTAGCGCCCCCCCAATTCGGAAAACCATATAATATTATAGGTAGCGGGCTTACCATTTGGCGCCCCTTTGCTGAGTAGCAACAAGGGGATAATGGTGCCCCCTTGTACCCCCTTCTTCTATCGTTCCACTGTCACAAACATCGTCCACCTTGTTTATAGCGAGAAATCCATAAAAACATTCAATTAACCAACTGTCTGTTTCCGTAATGTCGTCCGATTTCCTCTCCCCAAAAGTCCTCGCCTTACTCCCCCTCCTCACTCCCCCCCCCCTACCCCACATTTCCCCACCCTCATCCACAATCCTAACACGCACACTGCTCAACAGACAAATGCTAAAAAACATGGAACGAAATAAAGAAAAGAAGAGAAGAGAATCGATGCGAAGGAAGAAAGAAACAGATGTCATTTCCTGGTCTGTTGAGAAGATTTGTCATTTCAGGCAGTTTTATCCGGTTCCAACCAGTTATTCTGTTTAAATATTTGTAAATGTAAAGTTTATCGTGCAGAACTCGAAGATGCGCAATTATTTAAAGAAGAGAATTATTTCTCTGAAACGCAAAGACTATCAATTAATCATTAAATTATCTATCGATCTATCGATCAGATCAATCTATCTGTCTATTCTGTCTATACTCCTATCTATCTATCTATCTACCTATCTATCTCACTATCTATCTATCTATCTATCTATCTGTTCATCGATCTATCAATCTATCTATCAAGCCGATTGTTTATCTACCATTCTGTCTGTCTACCATTCTGTCTTTCTGTTCGTCCGTGTATCTATCCATGTTTGTGGTCGTGTGTTTGTCTACTTGTGTGTTTGTATACGCAAGCTCACGTACAGATGATAAATGACGTAAAGTAATATATTTCATGGCAGGTAATATTTTTCTTGTAATTCTTAAAGAATTAAAAAAAAAAACAACAAACGAAAAAACAAAATATTTGTTAAAACAAACAAAATAATTGCGTTGTAAATATGTTTGAAAGTTTTTCTCCAAAGGTCAATTTTCCAAGTTCAAACCGACTAACCTACTCACATCACATCATATCACATCACCACTCTCTTCTATACCCCCTCCCCTTGTTACAGAAGAGATGCAAATCTCCCACCAATTGTGTCTTGACCTCACACCTTTGGCTTTTCTAGGCTCGCTGCTCACAGAGTGCGGCCTTGCAATGGAGCAGTGAGTGTCCCCTGGGCGGATAGGGTTGGCCCCCGGGGGAGGGGGGTTGAGGGGGGGGGTGAGAAAGAAGGCAAAGCCTAGTGGTTGTTTCTATTTGACCTCCAGGGGAGAGTAGAGTCACCCTAATGCAAGCTCTGAGTCACTAGTCACGTAACAGCGCTTCCAACACTGTCAGAAACTAAGTAAGTCTCAAACATTTCTTTCACCCCCTCTCTCTCTCTCTCTCTCTCTCTATCTATCTATCTAACTCTATCTATATATATATATATATATATATATATATATATATATATAACAATATCTCTCCTCTCTATGTCTCTCTATCTTCCTGTCTTCACGACTATTCTTCCTCTACAATGCCTTTTGCCCTTTGAGCAACCATATGCTCATTTGTTGTTACAATCCACGGCTCAATGTTACTGGGCTTATGACATTAGCAACAATACAATTGACGTGAAGATTGAGGAGGGGGTGAACTAGATCTTTTTGCAGACACCACTTCTTACTGATTTCCCTCGCGTCTATCTCTGACCCCTAGATTTCTCGAACCACTGGGAGCACCATGGAAGTGGGGGGCAGGGGGTCAATATAAAAAAAAACAGGGAGTATCATATTAGGGGTTGGTCTTCCTGGAACTCCCTCCTCTCTTGACCCATGAATGTAACCCATTTGATTCAGGTCACTGTTAGGTTTAGTTAAGCTTATTGCTTTAGATCCTTCATATTACTAATGGGGGTGACATTTAATCGTGTGACCTACCGCATTTGGTTGAAGACTTAGGTACACCTCTCCCCCATCACTTACACATTCGCTTCCTCATCCAAAGCAATCTCAGATACCCGTTTTAGGATTTAGTGGACTTTTGTGGAACTTTCACCACCTCGGGGGTCTCAGTGAGGGTCGAAACGAATTCATTCAAGTTGACAGTCACGAGCTGAATATTTTGACGACCCTCCACACAGATCGCCCGTCACATTTTGCCGCAAATCCAGTGGTACAGTTTTTCCTAGTGGAATCGATACCAAAGCTTCACAGAGCTGTTACCGTTTTTCAAGTTCCTCATTAACAAGTTTTGTTTTATCCTCTTTTTTTGTCAGTGACCCCTCCGATGATTGACTCGCAGTGACTCCTCCTATGTTTAACTCTCAGAGACCCCCTCCTATGATTAGACTCTCAGTGACTCCTCCTATGCCTGGACTCCTCAGTGACTCCTCTTATGATTGACTCTCAGAGACGCCTCCAGTGATTGAATCTCGGTGACTCCTCCTATGTCTGACTCTAAGTTTTAACTCCTCTTATGTTGACTCTCAAGTGAAACTTCCTATAATTGACTCTTGAAGTTTATTTTAAATACCTTTAAACACCCTAGCAGGTCATCTTACCGATTGAAGACTGGTTTGTGACTTCGGCCAGAAGAAATCGATTCAAACCTGTTAATCTTTTCCGAGTTGTCTCATCCAACCAAAGTATAGATCCAATTGAGATGAGCAACATCGCCAAGCTCAGCGGTCCTCATTAACGATTTTCTTTTTCTGTATGAATTGGCGATCTTCGTAGCAATTTTCAACAATAACATGATTCCTTGAAAAACAAGTGCTTCCCCAATAATCACGTGACCTTACCAGGGTTACCCCATCACAACTCCAAAGTAGATTTTAGAGAAATGAGACCCCCCCTCGCCCCCCCCCCCCCAGTTTGAAAACCACTGTTCCATTTAACATTCCTTTCACTGATCCATCTAACTTAGCTGAATGTCTGGGGAATTCCACTAAATAGTTATTTAATTATGTCTCTAAGTTATTAAGTAAATTATTTTTTTTAGTTAAGTATTTTTAAAACCAAATATTTTAGCTAAGGAGCTTTGTTTTTATTGGCATGGCTTTTGTTTTTATTGGCATGGCTTTTGTTTTTATTAGCATGGCTTTTGTTTTTATTAGCATGGCTTTTGCATTTTTTCACTCTTTCTGTTACTTTTTATGATAAATTTTATCAGTTTTTGTTTACCATTGTTTAAAAGGTAGCACCAAGAAAATTAATTAATCAGGAAACAATAAATATCACATTGGCATCACAGTTCGATTTAACTTTGTGTCTTAATGTAAGACGTGATTTAAGGTAATAGGACTGATTTAAAGACAGATTGACAGATAAACAGAGGGATGCTCGAGATGGATAGACAGATAGATAGATTGATTGATACAAGGCTGCTGAGACAGATATACAGGCAGATTGCCAGACCGACAGAAGGTTGGCGAGATTACAACATTTACACAATATACAACATTTACACAATATACAACATTTACACAATGTACAACATCTCGAAAACATACAACATTTACACAATATACAACATTAACACAATATACAACATTAACACAATGTCTACAATATTTACACAATTACAACATTTACACAACATACAACATTTACACAATATACAACATTAACACAATATACAACATTAACACAATATACAATATTTACACAATTACAACATTTACACAACGTACAACGTTAAGTGATATTTTTTTGTTCCTTTCTTCATTTTCTTCGCTGTAAAGTTGGCGCCGGGCCAAAGAATTTCTTATAAATGTGTTATTCCTGGACGGGGCAATGTATTTGAACAAATCAATCAATAACGAAGCATGCTGGTTCATACTGATTTTGCTTGTAGGATTTGTTGTTGTTTGTATTTTTTTTACTTTGAAAGCTACAAGATGGGAGAAATGTTTGGAATCGATTCTCACCCATCGTCCAGTATGTTGTTGAAATGCTTCAACAATCGAGAATAAACTTGTGATTTTGGGGGAGTTTGTGGAAATCTCGTTTATATTTTTAGGTACGAAGTGGCTACGGTTACGCTCTAGACGGGACTATTTTTTTTGGGCTAGGAATAGGATTATGGTTAGGGATAAGGTTAGGGATAGGGTTAGGGATAGGAACAATATCTATAGTTGGACCCCGAAAAAAAAATTCGGCAAAAAAATAGTCCGTCTAGAGCGCTTCTGGAGAGCGCATGCGCGTTGAGCGTAACCATAGCCACTGCGTTTTAAGTAAATAAACGTATTAGAATTATGGTTTATTTATTTTTACATTAAATAATGTAAATTATGGATAACACATTTTTTACATTAGATATTAAATTATGGATAACACATTTTTTTACATTAAATATTAAATGATGGATAACACATTTTTTTACATTAAATATTAAATTATGGATAACCTGTTAAACGTGGGACCAAACTTTTGTTTTGCGTGTTGTAATGGAAAACTTGAAATCTTTTATCTCATTTTTTTCGGTCTATTTTAATTCATCTTTGTAATGGGTTCATATGTCAGATACCACTTGATATCAGAGACATTTCGTATCATATTAATAAGAATTCAGGCTACATTAGAGCCTATTGTGTCTCTTTTCAAAAATGATTACGCCCGCAGGCTACGTCCCTGACCTTTTTTTGACTGTTTGGTTCGACCAGCGACTAAAACATTTTACGTCGTGAAGTTTACTTTAGTTTTTATATATATACATACACACTTGCTTCAATTGCACTTGTGAACGCGTTGTGGGCCACGATTAAGAAAGTGTGCCCACCCCCTGGCTCTAATCTGTAAATACTAGAAGTCGACTAGGACTAAATTCACAAATGCCATTTAGAAATTTAAAAAATCAAAATCACTGGTGCTTTGTTGCAATGTTGTTAGTTCCTAAGCCGTTGTTTTACATTGTATATATTATTTATATGGTATATATTATTTCAATTGTATACAGTATTTATCAGGTATATAGTATTTATCAGGTATATAGTATTTATATGCAGTGCTCGATTTAAGAAAAAACCAGTTTCGGGGATGAACAAAAATTTCTGCAGAGCCGGGGATAAATGTCTATGGTTTCATCCCCGGCTGGGATTATGTTAGCCAAAGCAATTTGTGCCGGGGATGATAGGTCTCAGTGCCGGGGATTTCCCCGGCATCCCTGGCGGTAAATCGAGCCCTGTTTATATGGTATATAGTATTTATCAGGTTTACAGTATTTACATGGTATATAGTATTTATTTGGTATATAGAATGTATAGTATCGATACAGTATTATTTTTAAAAATAACACGAGGTAAATTTTAGTTGAAGTTGTCATTTGGTAGAAATCAACTGAGCATCGCCTGAGGGCAGGGGAGAATTAAAAGTTCTCTTAAAGATTCAGTCTGTGTGTGTAGGCATTAGAAGAATAGAGGGGAATTAGAGAGGACAGGAGGTGGAGGTGGGCGGGAGAGGTGTGTGTGGAGAGGGAGTTGGGTTATTATACAGGTTGTGAGAGCCTGAAAAGAAAAACTCTTGTCTTTCCGGTCTCTCTCTCTCTTTCTCTCTCTCTCTCTCTCTCTCTCTCTCTCTCACTCGAACTCTCACAAACACACACATACACTCACCGACACATATTGCTTTACTCTTTCAACACATCCGCGGATATTTTTTTTTCAGTCATTTGTTGACCAAATACGCTTTTCATTCATTTTCATTTTTTCCCCCTTTCAGTGTGTAAGCTTTGGGTCCCAGCCTATGCTTTGATCATCTCTCGTCTTTCATCTTGTCAGCGTCATCATCACGATGGACGACCGTCCAGTGATTGTGTCCAGTTTGTATGTTTGATTTCACAAACAAATTTAGCAGCGGGCTTCATTAAACTTCTTTTTTTTTTCATTGATTCTACTTGTTTTTTGTTTTTTAATTTATTTGTAAGTCGTCAGTGGGGTCAATTAGGCTAGTGGGGTGGGGGTGGGAGGGGACTGCCTCGCCCGGGGTTAGCCAGCCGTAATACGTTTTTTTAATGGCCCAATTAAAATAAATACTTCAACACAGCAGAGGGTATCTAGGGGGGGGGGTGGAGGGGGGATTAAAGTCCCCCCCCGGGTCCCAGCTTGGGGGGGGGGGGGGCACATTTTTTTTACATTAAATATTAAGTACTAAGGGGATCGCCCAGCGCATGAATGAAAACGCCTCTGCATACCGTTTTTTTTGTGTCAGCCGTAGTAAGATTATGACGCATCCTACCTATGCCCCTGTCCTAGCACATTTCGTGTGGTGTGTTGGGTGTGTGATCTGGGGGGGGGGCGCTTCTCCCTCTTGTATACATCAAATTTAGACCATAGACCAACAGATCCATTCAGAATACCTCCACAGAAAACCTAGTCACCCCCATCCCCCCTATATACACACCACACACACATACACACCCCCTAATTAGTATCGCCTTGAGACACGCCATGTGGACATTCATTTCTCTCTTATCTCTCTACCTCTATCTTTTATTTTCCCTAATCTCAAGTTGCTCTGTCTATCTCACACATACATGGGTCAATCTTGGTGTAATCTTCCCCCCGCCCCCCCAAAAAAAACCACTATCCTCAACCCAGACTCCCTGACTCTCATAAAACCAGAAAAACCCAACGTATCCTTTCTTTGTTACGGAAGAAAGAATGTGGCAAAAGACTGTTTTAATTTTTTCTTTTCTTTAAGGCCGCTATCAGTGGAATGTAATCTTAAAAGAGCCTCTATCTCTCTCCCCCTCCCCATTTTTCCACTTTACCGCCCTTCCAGAATATTCGCTCCTCACTCCTCAAAATTCACTTTGTTATCCTATCCCTACTCTTGTTCCATACGTCATCTTTCACTCTTTTCTATCAGACGTCTATTTATATCTCTTTACAGAAATGGGAGTGAGTGAGAGAGTGTGAGAGAGTGGATGAAGACGACCATGAATCGGGGGAAAAGTAGTTAGAGGAGGAGAGCAGTATATTCCAGGCCTGAGCCCTATATAGGCTGTGGGGGCCCATGAGAAGAGAAGACGGCCCAATATTGTAATTGAGAGATATTCAAATATCAGAATGAACATTGACATTTTGTTTGTGACGCCTTCGTTGTTTTCATTCACAATCTTTGCGGGTACAGTGTCTACAATCATTCCAATTACAGAGACCACAATCGTTGCAGTTACAGGGACCACAATCGTTGCAGTTACAGTGACAGCGAAAACCATCTGCTTAGTTCAGTGTTGTAAACATAATAGTTAGGTCAGTCCAATGACCAATAAATAGTCAAAAACAAGACGGAGTGTAGAGTCCGTCTATTTCTGTGAAAATCAAGACACGCTAAGAAAATAGAAATTGGGCGGTCAGTACCGGCACTTCGACGCCTTTACTTTGCTATTTTTTAACCCACTTTCACCAGGACCTGGACACATTTTCACACCTTCTCACCGAGGATCGAACCCGGGACTCTCAGGTCGACGACAGTCAAGCGCGCTACCCCCACTCAGCCATCTGTCAAAATCCAACAATCGAACATTTTTCTTTCCTCCCTCGACATTTTTTTTTGTGTCAAAAATTCTCACAAGGACTCGCACAAAGAGAAATAATAAACTGACCACAATGACTTAATGCAGATTCAATGTGACGCATTAATTAAGAGATCAACTAGGACCGCGGTTCTCAACCAGGTGGTACGCGTACCATGGGGGTACGGCTAAAAAAATTACGAAAGGGTGCGCAGTCACTATGCCATTTTCGTTTCAAACAACCAAATAGTTTGAAGAACTTACTTGTAAGGTGTACCTGTGGACAGACTTTCGCACCTTTTGCTGATAACCGCAGGGGAGGCGTACCTAGGGTGGGGGGAATGGCGAGATATGAGTTTGAAAGTCCCCATTTTATTTCAACAGGGGGCCCCCAAATTTTTTAAAATTGAATATTGATTACATTATCTCATACCATGATGCCGAATGTCAAAATGCGGGGGCCCCCAAAGAGGCCAAGTCCCCCAGGGGGCCCAAATCCCTAGGTTTGGCACTTGAGAACCACGGATCTAAAGGGAGGGTGGGTGGGACTATGGGGGGGGGGGGTCGGGGGGCAGAAACGGCGATGTCATTGTATTCTACTTCGATCGTTTCAGAAGATGAGAGTACTGATGAGTGTTTGAATCAAATCAATCTTTCCTTCTTCTTTTTTTCCTCTTTGAGTGAACAAATACAAACTGCAGCTAAGGACAAACAAAAGTCACATGACTGAAGCCTCTCTCAGGAGCCCGTGACGGCTAAAGCCCTCTCTTTACTTATTCAATCATTAGCATTTGTTAATGACATTACCTTCATATCATACATATTTTTATATAAACAATCATTACTAGAAATATAAAATGAGGGTGACCATCTAGATATATTTATATATATATATAGATTATTTATTTATTAATTTCTACTCATCAACTAATGCAAAAACAAAGTATATTGTAATCACTCACGCCTTTAAATTTTATTGGGGATATATATATATATATATTACATCTATATATAAATATTTGTATATTGAGTTTTGTTTTCATTCTTCATGTGCATTTTTATTTATTAGTTTTGCTATTTTTTAAAACTTTAAAAAATATTTTTTTAATTTTTTATACTTTTTAGCTTTAAAAGAATTAAGCTAGGTATTGTTCTTGTACATTTTAAAACGATTAAATTAATTTGGCAAAAACTCTATCTGAGACAAAAATAAGCTTTCACTATTGTGCATTTATACAATGGTGCTATAATCTGTTGTTTTTTTTACATGATAATCTCATAGAGAATTTTTATACCTTTAAAAATCACAAAATCACTAAAAAAAGCTATTAGCTTGTAAATCATGGACTCATATTTTCAAAATCCTTAATGGGTTAAGTAGAATCTACACGCGGTGTTAACTTTGAGCTCCCCTCACTATTAGAGTAGGTCCAAAAGTGAGCTATGGATAAGTGAGGACATGAGACCCACAGACAGAGAGACTAATTAAAATTTTATTAAAAAAAAATGGTTCCTTAAGCCTATCAATGATCGAATATTTATTAACAAAGCATGCACCATTGAAAATAGTTTACCAGGTGGTGCAATCAACACAATGGAAACTATTGTGCTATGTACCATTAAGCTTTTCATGTAAATGTGTATACACAACCATATCCCAAGCATAAGCCACAGACCAATATGTTATAGCATTGATACTCTCATGATATTCTGGAGCTGTCTTTCTTTTCAAGGACATTCTCATTTATAATGTACAGACAAAGCTGTTTGGAATTAAGCTAAATGCCACCACAATCATCAGAGATAGACCTGCATCTGCAGCATCGTTTGTTCATACAAAATATGAGACTCAGAATAATTTATATAATAGAAAAATCTAATGCAGTTTCATTTAAAGTAAAATAAGAATCATGTAGTTCATTTTAAAAACTATATGTGTACAAACAATTTTCCACATTCAAAACTAGACATTATTAAAAAAATTTTCCTAAACAGGTCTAATTAATGTTGTACATTTTTGCCTTTGTAATAAATTTGGCAAATGAAATACATTTTTCACATTTGAATTAATGAATATAAAATTGTGTGTTAATTACAATAAAACAAATAAAAAATGGCCAATTAACATCTGTATTAAAGTGAACATGGTGGTCAAATGATGTAAATCACACAACTGTCAAATCCTTGAGGATCTCCTGTGAGAACTATGAAAAATTATGGAATTGAATAAAATATTTACAACCCTTGCAGCTCTCTAAATTATAGGTATAAAATAGCAATCTTAAGGTGAAATATTGAGTCGACCCGTAAACCAACATGCCACAATTAATGTTTCTAAATAACTGTAACTAACAACAGACTTAACAGAGTTATTTACTGATATAATTATATAATAGACTTACAGAGTTTTAAGAGTTAGTGGAGCCCTAATCAGTCTGATTGGATGATTTACTGCTGTGATACCTGTTGTACAGTTTAAAAACAATTTAGCTAACCATAAGAAAACTTATTAAAAATAACTTATGGGCTAAAAATACTTTCTCATTTTATGTTTAATTATCTGAGGTATTGAAATCATCAATAAAATTACCTATTAATTTTAAAATAACAACTCTGTCTTACCATACTCAGCAGGGTTTTCATCAGCAGGCAAGCTGAATCTCAAAAGTGTATTTGTGAGAGCATTATAGTAGGATGGCATTGAATGATAGCCTTTGGTATTGAACCAGACAAAGGGATCAAATGATTCATTATTAATGAAGGCTCAAATGACCAGCCCCCAAACCTATAAGGAACAAATAATCCAATCAAAAGTGGTTAATAAAGTGGCTAAATTACTTAAATGTTAAACTAAAAATGTATATGGGTATTGAGTGTTCTCCGACATTAATTTTCTAGAGTACGCAGTGTACTGTTTCCCAATGTTAATACTTTCCAAATTGTAATGTATATTTTAGAAAATATTTTGTTTGTAGAAAGAGAGGCAATGTAATTTATGAGAAAATGAGAATTTATTACAATTTATTACAATTCTACAAAATTCTACAAAATTGCCTGTAAATATATATTTAATAAGAACTCCCTTAAAGTTGTCTCTCTTGACACTGTTTTTATCAATAATAATTTTTTTATGTTTCTTAATTTAATAAAGAGTAGCTAATATAAAACAATGAAAGTTTAGAGTATTTTATAGCAAAATAAAATGCAGATTTTCAGATGAAAAAAAAAAGCAAATGACATAAGGTGATTTCTTTACAAAATATTTTTTGTTTAAATAGCAATTTAAAATTAATAATAGAAATTAAGGTTGTAAATAATTACTGGAATAATAAATAACGGCTTAATAAGTACAGTATAAACATTTACTTTATTCTATATTATTGCATGTATTCCCATTTTTAACAAGATGTTATTGCCCTGTTGAGAGATGTCGACATCGGACCGTAAATCCTGCGCTTTAGTTGTAAAGAACTTTTTAATATGAATTTACTACTTTTTTCTCTATAATCCTTAAAAGTGTTAATCAAATGTGAAGAAATATTCTTTTCATTTAAATCCTGGAATAAAACTGTCAGCTTGAATGTGCTTTTCTGAATCCAGTAATTTGTAAACAAAAGAGTGTAACTTTGAAGACTATTCAAACACTGCACATTGTACAGAGGCAATGAACGACATACCAAGGTGAGCTTCCAACACAGTTTTCATTCCTGTCAACAAGAGTTAAAAATTTTTTTTTTTTCAAATTTTATTAGAATCGAAAACAATAAATAAACCATACATTATGTCATCTATGCTTCATATATGTTTTAAAATACCTGAAGTAATTCTGCTGCCAGTCTTTCTTATACATGCTATTCCCGTAACCAGAACTTGTTTCGTAAGTTCATGAACACATTTATCAGATACAGAGATTTTGCTGAATCCCTTTAAAAAAAATAAAAAAAAGAAAACACATTTAAAAAAAATTAACCAGAAAAATTATGTCCATATTATTTTAAACAAGACATGTTCATCTGGTAATAAAGATATTTTCTTATGCATCATAATGTAAATTAGTTATATTTAATTAAATATCATTAGAAAAAAAATAATTATTCAATAAAAAAAATATTCAGTGAGAATGATCTAGATAAACACACAAAGTAAAAAGGAGATGGGATCTAGTAATAAAACATACTTGTAAAAAGAATAGATTCCTGTTCCATAAATTGAGGGGTCTAGAAGGAGCTGCCTAGGATTTCCTTCATCGCATCTTTTGTAGAGCTGTAAGCCAAAGCAAGTAAAGAAAAACCATAGGCATGAGCACAGCAGAGAGAAGATTATGCGCCAGTTACACGGTAATGATGACAACGTTTCAAAATAAGGCACCAATCTGAGCAAATTTAGTGCGACACCCACTTCTTCTGTGGGTTTCATCAAACAAAGAATCAGATAAGCCTGGAAGTTTTATAGTTTAACAATTGGCAAATTCCATGTGAAACTGAAATTAAATGACAACTTTATTTAGAGTTTATAATAGTTAACAGTAATATTTCAAATATTTGTTTTTTATATTCAGTGATTTATTACTGATTAATTTTTATAGGGAAGTATTATTCGTTTTACCTGACTGTATTTCTTCCACCTCAGCTGAATTCTGATCTTCATTTTGTTGAGCCGCCACTGCTCAAATTCAGAGCTTCATCTGCAGTCTTAGTTAGCTTCTTTTAAAAAATCTGAAAATTGACTTCTGGAATATTACATAAGGCATCAGTAAGGAATCATTAAAAAAATCAAGACTGAAACATTTGACATTGACCAAGTATCAGAGATAAGATTGGGATACAAGATACCTCTTCCAATGTTGTATCAGACATCCATAGCTAGCAACATTGAGCTGCCCAGACTGTTCCAATCTTTTGAAAAACTGTCAATGGAATCAACAGGCTGTTATCTTTTTAGAAGGTTAAAAGTCAAATCATCCCCAACCTGCTCAACAAGGGTAGCTTTAGGACTGTATGTCTGAATGAAGGAAAGTATCGCAGCATCCAAGGTGACCCTGAACCTGTGATAAATATTCAGTTTAGTATATCCACTTCCTTGAGGTTGTCAAGTAAAAAAAATATTTGTATGCATCATGTAAGAGAATAAAAAAAAATAATCAAGGTTTCAATTGTTTAAACTCACTCATGGTCTGAATTTTCAGATGTTGACCCTGTTAGAAAAACGCCAATTTTTGCTGTGTATTATTTTTGATTTTAAAAGTAGTTAAAAATAAAATTAAATCTAACATTGCAATTTTAAAAATCTGTAAAGTTAGTAAATGAGAATGCAGAAGAAACCAGGGTTCATACACTACACTTTCTTGATTAATTTTATGTTTTGATATGATATTCGTATATTTGCTTTTAATTTCAAAGTAAATGTGATTACTTTCATCCTTTTATTTTTCACCAATTTTCCTTACTGAATGCAACAAAGGCTCTTTACAAATATGTTAGATTTTTATAGCAAACATTTTAAAAAACTATATGCAATATTACTTTGGTGCCCTTAAAAATAAGAGCAAAGAGATTATGAAGACTATAGCCTATGCTTCACAAGAGATGATGGTAAGGCATTGATAAAAAATGCTGCATTTCAAGCTCTAGATATAAAAAATGATCAATTTCAAATGATTTTCCAAGTAGAAATATGATTATAAGCTGAAATGCTGAGAAAATGAATGTAATAAATATATTAATCAATCTACTAACTTAAATTTAAATAGACTTAAGAAATTTCACATTAACTAGAGGGTATTTGTCAAATAGAATACACTAGAGTTAAAAAAAGTAACAGACTGATACTTGAAAGTTTTATTATGGTTTGGGTGAGAAAAAACTTTAGCAACATTTTGGTATTTATCAGCTATTTCGAGAATCTTTATGCATAGTAAATTTAAAAAAAATCATAGAATCGTGGGATGAGGCGGTGCAGTAGAAATTAGATCACATGATGAGTTAAACATTTCTGGTTTAAATAAAAATAAGTGCTTGTTTTATTTCAACCCAGTTGTAAATGGTTACTGGACTTGAAACACATAATGACAGCCTATAGGTGTTCAATAAAAAAATTTGGCAGCCTCGATTGCGCAAGTATAAGACCACATTAAAATGTTTAGGCACAGATTTTTGTATTTTTAAAAGAATATCTTTCTTTGTGATTTAGATGTCAGCATTAGACCAGACAGTCTAATTAATTAAAATAGTACTAGATTTTTGAGACGATATAATTGTAAAAATGAGCTGTAAGGCTGAATTACATAGGAAGTTACATTATCAAGAAGTTTACAGTCACAGTAGGAAAAGTCTGACTCCAATGAAGTAGCATTTTTTTATGCAACCATTATTAAATTACAGGAATAGATATATTTTAAAAATTTCATAGAAAGTATACATTTGAAACAAAGTGATGGCAAATCATGAGTATATGTTTAACTTTTTTCTTGGATGAAAATCCAAATTATGTCTCTTTTGTTAACTTTCGATTCACTATTTTTTATTAACTCATTCAAAATAAAGACATTACCAATACTTTTTAAAGAAGATATTCGAAGGTTAAATTGAAACCAATGTTGACTGTCGACTGAGCTACATTAAAATTGTAAATAAACATGGTCCCTTTTCGCATTGTTGTTAGCTGTAGTGTAGTCAGAATTTTCCTATGAAAAAATCATCAAGCTTGGCATTCCAAGCTAATATAATTTCTAATCACAAAAGAAGGCTAAAATGTTTTTAAATAGGGTTTTCCATAGCCTGGATTTTTATTTTAAATTCCCCTAAATTTTCCAAATTTCCATAGGGTGAAACATTTTCTGAAAAAAAGTTTGATAAATAAATGGCTTGCGTTACATAAAATCACAGAACATTTCATGTCAAGAAATAAAATTTACCGCACGATTGCTCTTTTCTTGACAACTGTTAAACTATACCCGCCTTCAACTGATCGTTTAAGAAATGAAGGAGAACCAAAGTAAATTAGAGCTCTTTGATGCATCACTCCTATTCTATCACTCAAAAATCTGCTCTCTGTCCAAATGATGAGTTGAAAGCAAAATGGTTCGACCTGAATCATAAAATATATCTTGATACAAAAACAAAGTATGGCTAAATAATTTTTGAGGCATTATACAAATGTGGGACGGCAGAGTGGTAGATGACTGACCTGAGAGTCCTGGGTTTGATTCTCTGTGAAAACCAAGGAATTCTTCCAGGTGAAATTTCTTCAAAGTCGTTCCACAAGTCCACCTGCAGTTTAAATGGGTACCTGACTTAAGTTGGGGAAGCAAGACGCTGGCGCACCACAATCCCTTCATAAGCAGAGGTTGTTGAAACAGATAAATTCTACACTTTATCTGATCCGATAGGCCTGCTAGGGGCTAAGGGAATTTTGTATTTTTTTTTTTTTTTACAAATGAGTAATTTTCTAGCACATAAAACAGATATATTTTACCTTTTCCTGTTTCTGTTATTAAATTCCAAAATGTGTTTGCGGGTGTATGGGTCTATCTCCACTGGTAGGTTCATCTAAAATGATAGTCCTAGTGCTACCAACAAAGGCTAGTGCAACACAGAGGCGACGCTTCATTCCATAAGACAAGTTTTTTGCAGGAATGTTTCTGGCATGCCAGAGATCAACTTCTTTCAGCAATCTTTTATATAATTAAAAAAGATGATTAAGAATATTATTATTTTCTTTAAAGTAACAATGTTTCTCGGTTAAGGTATGAATAGAATTTTTCAAGCATTTAAAATTTTTCATGGATATCTATTTCATATTTTTTTAACAATACAGTATACTTTTTAATTTCCATCAATGTCTGTTGATTGTTTTTAATGATTTTTCACTCCTGCATAAAAAAACATGTGTTCTTTGACAGTCGCGTTGAAAAGCAACAAAAAGAAGATTTTATTTCACTCATAAAGTTGTATCTCTTGTTAAAAATATTCTTATTATTAGAAAAAATACCTACTAATAAAATAATGCATTATTTTGAGGGCAAACTCCTAAAAGAGACTGTGTATTGTTGAAAGACACACAACCACTTGTAGGCTTTAATAAACCACAAATAATTTTTCTGTAAAAAGAATTCAATTCCGTGATTTTTATTCAGTGTCATCTCTTCAATACCTCACATTTTAAAGCATTGCAAGAAATAAATAGCATTATGTATCAATACTTATATGAATATAAGTATAATCATTTCTTATTTTTTAATAATTACAGAACAAGAGAAAATTAAAAACAATTTATTAATTTTTTAAAAAGACTAAACACCATCTTAATGGATACAAAACATTATACAGGCATTACATTTTTTTAGAAACATAATTTTATCTTTCATTACATCAATGTTGTTTTTGCAGCTCCATTATGTCCTAGAAGTGCAGTGATTTCATTTTCATAGAAGCTTATGGAAAGGTTGTCGATGGCCTTCTTTTTTATTGCTGTAGATTTTGACAATGTTTTGAACAGCGATTCCAACGATAAAATTATCAGGAGGAGCATCTAACAAAATTCCAGTAGCTGTAGTAAAATAAAAAAATGTTAGCATATGTACTTCACAGTTTTTTTTTGTTTGCGTGAGGATAAAATGTGTCAGAATCCTGAGAATATTAGCAAATGAAATGGCAAAATGGTTCCTCTCATAAATGCTGCATTTGAACATGGGTCACCAATGCTTTTTAAAAAATTGACAAGAAATTGATTTAAGAAAGATAATTACTTTTTTCTATACATTTTCTGTTTGCATGAGATTATGGAACATATATCAATATGCAGTTACTGACCATGTAAGAAGTTCAAACTATTTTCTGGCTATATGTTGTCTTTAGAGATGCAGAGGAAAATCTTAAGCTCAACAAATCATGCAATATGCAACATTACAAGTTTTTTTTTCAGTATTCAAACAAAAAAACAAAAAGATTGGATGATGACCAACAAGTTCAGGTCAAATTTTATTTATACTCAAATAGAATGAAACTAAGGCCTTAAAGTTAACAAAAAATCTCAATTAGAAAGATAAAATAATAATGCATGGTTTTAGTAAACTCTGTTAATGCAAATGAAGGCTATAAAAATTAATATTTAAAAGTTTTCTTTTTTTTTTATGAAAGACCTGCCATATAAATTCTATATTCAAGTGCAATAGTTAGGTTTTTATTTTTATTATTAGTGAAAACAGCTGTCCTTAGATGAGAATCAGGATTGCTTTTTTTTCACTGTTTTTCATTATTAAAAATATAGCCTCAGAGATTAATTAAAAATTTAGAATATTTTAAATTGTTATTGTAAAAAAGCAAAGTATACAAAATATTTATGTTTACAATCAACCAATCCTCATTTTACCTTCGTTTGTGACTCGTTGCCTATCATTCCACCAGAAGGAGCCTGTGTTTGAAAAACCTCCAGTAGGATGGTTGAAATGGAAAGAAACACACCAATGCCGTATTTTCCTAATAAAATATATAAGAATGAAGGAGATTTTTATTAAACTTATATTACAGTGAATCAATCATTTTTCTGAGATCGTCCAATATATACATATATATCATAAATTCAACTCTCTAGATAACTCAAGTCATAGTAAAGATTATCCTTTGAGATCTTCTTAATAGCACTTGACAAGTTATAAATTAACATATAGAATAAAAAAAAAAAGACTAAGAGATTAAGTGTTTAGAGCAGTTAAAGTATAGAGCTAGTAAAGTTTTTAAATACCAGGTTTTTAAATGCTGTATGTACCACCCAATGAGGAAATAAAATGACACTGTCAATCAACATCATGTAAAATGACCAAGCAACACTGACTTCTTCATTAACTGCTTCATTGATGTTGGACCACTGAACACCGATACCTTCCTCTTCAAAAGCTATTCTCAGTGTTGCAAAACAAAATGAGGATGTTGAGGCCAAGGACTGTAAAAAAAAAAAAAAAAAAAAAATGCTGGATTGTTATAAAGTCTTTTAATCTAGAAAATTAAAAATAAATTACGAACAAAAACTTAGTAGCTTGCTCACTAAAAAATATAATAAATGATAATATTTCTCTCATTGAGGAAATTTGATTTCCTATTGGTCGAACTGTGATAAGCAAGCTATAGCAGTGGTCCCCAACCCCCGTCATTCCAGTACCGGTCTGTAAACCGCCCATGAAATGTTATATTATTTCCTTTTTTATTAATCATGTGATTGTGCGACTTTCCATGGACGAGAAATAATTAACGCCCACCTTCCATTTCTAGTGTGGGCCGCTGTGAAATTATCAAACGCTGACCGGTCTGTGGTGAGAAAAAGGTTGGGGACAGCTGAGCTATAGGAAAGTGTTGCAGATAGATGATGTAAATTGAAATGTAAAAATGTTTAACATCTTACCCTTTTTATCTAAATACAGAATATTGAAATAAAGTGTTTATAAAAGAATGCTTAAAAAATATGATTTAAATTTGTTACATTTAATATAAGCGAATACATACAAATTTACCGTTAGTATTCTTTGCCAAAATTTAAGAGTAAAGTCATAGCCTATAATAATGGTGAAAGGTAAAACATGCCATGAAGTATACAATCATGACAAATAAAAATAATATGCTGGTACGACTGAAGAAAGATGCCACCATGTACCTGCCAAAAATAGTGGAAGTATTGATTAATAGACATTCCAAATGTTTATGTAATGTTTTTTAATTATCAGACATTCCAAACAGCTAGCTGTTTATTAATAAATGTTATATTTTTTTCCCTTCAAACTTATAAAACATTTGGTTCTTGAACTTATACTGGGTGATTTCTTGCATAGTGATCTATTAAAAATTGTTAAGATGGTCCTTTTAAATTAAAATAGTCCAAAATAATAATTGAGTGACCTCTTAGTGTCCACTTAAACATCTTTGTGCGCTCTTTTAAGACACTTCCCCTTACCTACACAATCCCAGCTTGATAGCTACACGCATTAGTTGAAATTCTCTCTACTTCTAAAGATTATTTTAAAGTGAAAATATCTTACAGCAACATTAGCTGAGGCCAAGACAGAAACCCAGCAGAAGTAAAAACATGATAAATAGGTCACTATGAATGAAGATGCTTGTGTGCTTGAGCATCACAGCTAGAATAATACTGACAAGGCCCATCATGAACATTGTCATAATGAACCAGGCAATAAAATTAAGTCCTTTAAGCATGCCCATCACATGAAGAATCTGGAAAAAAATAGCAATGAGAAATTAAACATTTTACTTTGAAAATTTAAAAAAATTATCTTTGATAACAATGCTTGGCAATAGCTACTGTGGCAATAAGGTAAAGTCCAGTCTGATGTTAGTTTGTGAGGTGTGTGATTTGTGTGTTTATAGTTAGGTTGTTACATTGGACACCATGGTTGTTCCTGCTGTTAACCATGAGATTATATTATAGTGTATTTTCAAAATATGTTGAATAGCACAATGTATTGAAATAGTAATACATGTCAGAGTGTTTAATCAAAAAAAACAAGAAACTATGTCCTCTAACTGCTGTAACATATTTGTGAATACATAGAGCTCTATTTTCACTTCATATGGAAAATCTGCTCTTATATTTATGATGAAAACTACTATGGCTACTTCCAACTCTTAATAAAAGTTCCTACCTCATCTTGTCCATTCTCCTATCATTCACAGAAGTGTGTGTTGCAACCCCAAGCAACGTCAAGAGCACAAAAGTCATCATGATGGGGACAAGATAGGTTCAAATAAAAATATGAAGCTGAGAAATAGTACAAAGTAATGTATGCTGAGTGAGTGAGCTTGCCAATTCTATTGCAGTTTATCATGATTAATACTTTTACATATCCATTATAGCTTGAGAGGATATTACCCACTCTTAAGTAACTTGCAGGTCTACTTATTCAGGCTATATTCTAGATTTCATTTTCTTTGCTATCTTGTGAGCTTAATTTTCAGTGTGAATTTATACTGATTTAAAATACCATTTATCAAAATGGATAACTAAAGCCTTCCTGTTTTTATCAATAACTATCAGGTGCACCGGGCCTTGCACTGAAAATAGCCCATTGTGACACTTTTTGAGAAATACATTTATTTGCGCCTGAGTGCTGTTATTTTAAAAAAAATGTGATATATATATATATATACCCTGTCCTGATCTTTTTAAACTTTTTACTTACAATGAATTAAAAATGACAAAAGCAATGTACAATTTGCATATGAGTCAACAGCAAGTTACAGGCCAACCAGGTAAAAAGAGTGATGTTATCTGGATCATTTGATTTATAGATACAGTGATAGGGGAGGGACATTCACTGGCTGATCAGGTAAACAGAGCCACATATATCCTCACAGCCCATGGTTTGGGCCACATGCTGTTTTTTTTTGTCTTTAGCTATGAAGTGGCAGGGTGATGGGGCCAGCTACATCTGCCCGAGAATGCCAGGAAAAGTTTTAGCACTTGCCTAGGCTGGTCACATTCTTGCCTTTTCTGGCAAAGATGGGGTAGCCCCGGTCAGTGATAGCAGGCAAACCTTACCTTGCCAGAAATGGCATCCAGCAAGAGTGTGCTAGAGTGGAACAGAGAAGGGTGTTTTGTGCTGACCACATCTGTCCCCACCACCAGCTGTGAATACAATGGTCTCAGATTCTCCCCATCAACCTTGGTATCACCACTGTAGCAAAATAGGTTATTTTTAAAGCCTGGCCAGGGAGACATCAATGAACTTCTAAGACATTCATGGTATATACATGCACCTGCTTGTTAAGGTAGTGAATCACACTGTGACGAGTTAAATGTGATCCAATGTACCAGAGCCAAATATTTTTTATTAATGGGCTGCGAATGCATCAATATTTGTAATAAAAATAAAAAATAATAGTTTTAACAGCTTTGTAATTTAAAGGGGCGGGGTGGTAGTGCGGTGTAAAGCGCAACTATTGACTGAGAGTCCGGGTTCAAATCTCAGGAGAACCTTGGGATTTTTTCCGGTCCTGGTGAAAGTCCCTAAACCACCCAGCTTTAAATGGGTACCTGACTTTATATTTGGGGAGTATAGGCGGCTGGGTGTTTGCTAACTCACACAATCCCTTTATATGCCGTAGGTTACTGAAACAGATGAATTCTACACTTCATCTGACCTGATGAGGTTACTGAAACAGATGAATTCTACACTCTACCTGACCTGATGAGGTTACTGGAACAGATGAATTCTACACTTCATCTTTGACCTGATGAGGTTGGCTGAAACAGATGAATTCTACACTTCATCTGACCTGATGAGGTTACTGAAACAGATGAATTCTCTACACTTCATCTGCCCTGATGATACTGAAACAGATGGTACACTTCATCTGACCTGATGGGGTTACTGAAACGATGAATTCTTACACTTCATCTGACCTGATGAGGTTACTGAAACAGATGAATTCTACACTTCATCTGACCTGATGGGGTTACTGAAACAGATGAATTCCTACACTTCATCTGACCTGATGAGGTTACTGGAACAGATGAATTCTGCACAATTCATCTGACCTGATGAGGTTACTGAAACAGATGAATTCTACACTTCATCTGCCCTGAAGACCCTGTTGGGGCTTAAGGGAACTTGTAACTTTACTTGTAATTTAAAGTGCTGTGCCTGGTTTTCACTGAGAAAACATGGGCAAGATCAGTTTATGAAAAAGAATTAAAGAGCTGAAACTTACTTATCTACATGACATGGGGAATGGCATCTGAATGAGGTTAATACCCGGAGTTGGTATACTGATTCTTATGAAGCTCAATGATAGCTGAGTCACATATCCTGAAGGAACATAAACCCTGAGATACCGCAGGTTTTCAATGAAACTGGACTCTGAATTCATGGAGAATATTCTGTATCATACATAAAGCAATAAATATGGATTACTATAAACTAAAAATCAATGACACAGTCAAAGCAGTGGGCTTAAAAAATTCTTAAAATGTATAAATGTTCAAATGACACTAAAATTTTTCAAACATAAATTCAAATAAAGATTAACAGACATACCGCTCCTTTAGCAGATTAGTATCCATTACATTATCAACATCCATTCTGATTTTATAACCAACATGTTTAGGTAAAGTGTTTCCACTGACTTGACGTTTACTTGGTAGAATTATTGCTACCATTGTTGACATTATAAAAAACTATACCTAGAAAGATATCAATACATTTTTTTTTAAACATATACTCTGTGATTTTATTAAAAAAAAAAAGTCATTTTTAACAATATCAAGTCTGGGGGACAGTATGTGGTGGGACACAAAGGGGTGAACACAGATGCAGGGAGATGAGGCATAGGTAAAGAAGGCTGCATAAATGTATGGATGACTGTGTTTTTAACATTTTAGTTTTAAAAATAGTGTCTGTGAGAGTTAATGTTGAATATGTAGTGTAGGTTTTTCTATCATTTTCATCTGCTTTAGCCTGCTTTATAATTAGTGCAACCAAGATACACAACAGTCAAGTGTTCTAAGCCATATTTAAATCCTTTTTAATTTTTTCATTACTGCAATAAAAATATTTGCTAATTCTGGATATAAAAAATAACCTGCAAAATGTTTTTTAGATTTGGTCATTGGTAAGCCATATTCTCCAATTCTGTTTCTTATCTGCCACAGGCTGAAACCTGTCAGCCAGATGCAAGAAGTGTAGTTTGAGACAGCTCTAAAGATGACCGCAAGGTTTTCAAATTGTCAGTATTCAATGTGCTGTTGTCGATAGCAGACAGACTAGATAGAAGAAAGTCTGCTGAATTCCAGTGGTGCTCTTATTATGTCTTGGACAAACCCATTATTAAGCGCCATCCTAGGGAGAAGAACGCAAAACAGATTAAATATATTTATCTAAGACAAGAAATACCAAACTTTATAACATAAATCAGAGATTGGACTTAATCTGAAAGATTGGAATGTGTAGAAGTATTAAAAATAGGAAAATTTTCACCCAATTTCTGATCCTATTCATTAGCCATTTTCAGAGCATTCCATTAAGTTTACCAAGATTACTTTTTTCACAGCAAGGTCACACAGTGTAGAATTCATCTGTTTCTAAGACATAACTAGCACAATTCCCAGCCTTATTTACTTGCCTACTTTAACTGGTGACTTTGGCACTTCACTAGACTCAATAAAAATCTTGGGCTCTAGCCTGGATTGAATCTGAGACCTCCAGGCTGACAGTTGAAGGCTCAACGCCACATGACTCATGTCCCCCTTCTGTAAAGTCTGTCTATTCAATATATCAGAAACAGTAGTTGTATCTGAAAATTGCATTACCCTATCACTGTATAAAAGATTTTATATCAAAATGCTTACTTTGAGCTGGTTAGGTTCTTGTATTAGTCTTGTAAAAATTAGAAGGTTTAATGCTCTTTCTGCCCAGTATAATGCAAATTTGTTTATATCGTCAATAGCTGCAAATGTTTTATTAGCCTATGAAAGATAAATATAAGAAGGAAATTAAAGTATTAAGGTAGAGGATAATACATATTAATCAAATGACTTCTAGTTGGCAATTCAAAACATTTGTGAGTATAAGCCTACAAATAAATTATTGCTTTTGTGAAAGTGATGTCACCTCAGTTAAGATTGCTCTTGTAAAATCATTGTCAGTGTAGAGAATTTTGCCCTCATGATGGGTTTGAGATAAGTCCACAAAATACTTCCAAAGCCTAAGTCATTGACTGACTTGTAGAGATCTTGACAGAACTGACCTACTTTGGAATCAATTAAATGAATAAAGTATTCTTATTACTGTTTTATAAAATTGGTCTACACACAACTAACAAGAAATTGCCTTGCTGATCCCCTACATACAGTATATTATATTAATATATTTTAGCCAAATAAATGTATAAAAAATATTTACTGATATAAAATATAAACTTTTCTTTCTACACACCAGGCAGGTCACTTTCTGAATTTTCATTCTGGGTTGTCTGAGCTTCTTATCAGTGATATCACCCTGAGCTTGAAAATGGTATTCTATGATGGATGGAATTGATGTTAGGTCTGCAAACTGCTCTACTCACATATGGCCTGGCTTTAATTTTTCCATGCTGAAAGCTAAAAGACCATTTAAGAAAATCAATTACATTTTTATTCTATAAAGGGAAATGAAATAAAAATAACATTCTGTGAGGTGAAAATGATCTTTTACTTTCATGTGCATAGTTTGATGAATCAAAATCAGACAACCATAAACAAAGCAAAAAACTGTATAACATATGAATGGACTAGGTAATGAAAAAGGTAAATGAGTAAATGGAAAATGTCTTTTTAATAAGTAAGTAAAAAATTATATTTCATTACCACTTGTTGAAGCTTCAGCAATATTTTCTAATATGTCGACCCCACTTTGGCTTTGATTTAAGATGTTATATGCTAAAGAAATAGCCACGCCTCTGTCTATCTTATTTGCTAGGTCTGTGAGTTCATCGTTTGACATATTTGTGTCGCATACAAAACACCAGCAACGTTTTGTTGTATACTTTGGGATGAATGAAATACAAAAAATAGTGACATTAGATATGTCACAGTTAAATGCGCTGGTGAAAGCTGAAAATGCTCTGCTGTTATATTGCAATAAAAATTACAGTAAAGTTGAGAGGACAATTTACTGTTATTTCTACAATGACCCATAAATAGACAAAATTCTAGAAGAAAATGTTGGCAAGAAATTTCCATATTCTGAGCATTTAAAAAACAAATTTATAATTATGTAAAAAGAAACACTACATGTATTTTAAAAAACATCAAATGTCAAAATGTTCTATTCAAGATCAATTATATAAGCCATGCGCCTGACAAAAAATGTACAATTTTATCAGTATATTTCTAATATGTTCAGAATATGGCATTTAACTGTCAATTTTAACCCTTTTACACATAATCTACATAAGAAACAATTTTTTTAGATTATAAAAAAATCACATTTATCTACAGAAAATTACTAACTTTGGAAAGTAAAGCATTGACATCCAATGTTGGAGCTAAAACATCCAAAAGTTTGGTCAAATTTTGAAAAATTCAGAGCACAAACTTCTATTTATGACATTTTGAAGTGTAGCTTTCGAGATATTTATAAATAAGAGTCTTTTGTGACTTCTTCACAAACATAGTTGCTGTAGTTAGCTGTCCCTCAGTAGCTGAAGAAAAGTATAACTATGGAATTAGCCATTCAGCTTGTATTGCTATATTTCAAAAAACTTATAAATAATCAATTTCTTTAATTATTAGTAAAAAGGTGTATGTTTAAGGATCTCACTTCTTTATAGTGAAAAAAAATGAAACATCATAACAGATTTTTATTTTGAAGCACTTTCAGATATTTGGCACAGGGAAAGTCTTTCCATTTTCGACTCAGTCAAACAGTCACAATCTTAATTGTAAAGAATAATTGAGTCTGTAACTAACCATGTGTGATGAAAATGCTGCATTTAAGATTTGTTCTGAAACATTCTGTGTAACCAAAATTATTCACGTAGTACTCTGTAGTATTCTCAGGGTTTTTAAGCAGAAATTTAACTTGAACTACATAGGATGATAGATTATTAGTTACTTTTATTGCAACACAAAATGTAAAAGAAATTTAGCAATGTCACAGATTTTTAGCCTCATTACTTAATACATGTAAATGAGCTTATAATACATATGTGCAGGTACATTATACTATTAACGATGATGAGTAAGAATCTTATAACAAAAACCAATTTACTTTCATGTAACAAATATCCTTTTAGGAATATCCGAATCCATAAGACCATATAAAACTGTTTGCAAACTGTTGAATACTGTTTCTGTTTTAGGTTTTTGGAGGGAATATACTGAATGCTTCTTTAAAGTTTCTGCAACCTGCAAAAAAATACAGATAAAAGACATACAATGTTTATCATTGAGTGCTTAATTTAGTGAACAATTGAGTCTATAATTCTTGATATTATAATCAAGACTCTGGAGGCTGAATTGTATAACTTGGTTAAAATTTAAGCCTTTACTTATTTTTTTAAAAAAAGATCCCATTGTTTGAATATGCTACAGTGAAATGTCGTTATATAACGAACGTCAGTGTAACGAATTATTCAGTACAGCGAATTTTTTTTTTTGCGTCTCTTCCCCTTCGCTTATTTAACATCTGTTAAAAAGTGTCGTTGTAACGAATTTCGTGTTTTCAGTATTGCGAAAAATAGCCGTTTTGCAGATATTTAATTTTATCCCCTTACCAAAAAAAAAAAAAAAAAATTAATTCGTCAAATTTCTAAAACTCAAGTCAACTTGAACTCAAACGTCATTCACATTTACTAAATAATGGAGGGCAGAATGCAGAGGAGTAAGATGTTATGGTAACCTTTAACCTCTACTGATGAAGATAGTAAACATAAATTCCACCAGGTGCAGTACTGAGAGCCGCGGTATCGCCTTGGGGACGGCGAGGGGGAGGGAAGTGAGTGGCGGTGTCACAATTATGTAACAAACAGGGGGTGGTGGATGAGAGGATGAGAGATTTCGCAAGGTCGGGAAGGGAGAGGAAGAGAGTTAAGACGTCACGAGACAGCCAAGCGACGGCGGGCTGAATTACGTAACAATGAACCGGAGGGGGGAGGATGAGAGTTTTAGCAAGGTTGGGAAGGGGGAGGGAGAGAGCCTAAAACGTCATGGGACAAACATGAATGTAGGGAACGTTACGTCATCTGCGGATTAAAAAAATCCAAACCAGTGTTACGTCTGTGTTGGGGAAATGCGCCTAATGAGAAAGAAGCCATACAATTTAAAAGTATAGCTTATTGAAGGTATGAGAAAGACATAATGGTTTTGGTATGTGTAGAAAGTAACTTGATAGTTTTAGTAAAAAACAATCTTATTGTTTTCGGTGAAGCTTGATAGAGGGTCGCAATTTTTTTTAGAAAATGGCGATCTTATAGTTTGTGATAGGGACTTAATGGACAGAAGACTGCATTTTGCCAAGATGTTAATAGATTACCGGTACCTGTATTTAATACAGGAATGGAAGAATAAATGAGTATTTTATTTACCTTTTTGTGACATTGAACAATACTTTTTTTCTAATTATAATAAAATTTAATCCAGTTACAAAAGTAAATAAATATATAAATATATTTTAAATTATTTCGTTTAATAAATCAGACAATATGAGTAAGATAGTCGTGAAGTAAGTCATATAACAACTTATAAAAATAAATGAATTACGCCCCTTAGTTCAATGACTGTTGGCGGTAACGAAAGCTGAAAGCTAAATTGATTAGCTTAACTAATGAGAAATAAACGGAGAGAATATTTAATATATTTTTAGCTAAATATCTTTGGAAAAAGTAGTAAAATAACATAACATATTTGCATTGATACCCAAATGAACTATATCCACATATTGCCAACAGAAAATGTCGCCGCCGCTGTTCCACTAAACACCCCCCCCCCCCCCCCGATTTCAGTGTAACAAATTTTCAGTATTACTAACGAATTTCGAACTTCGTCAATTTCGTTATAGCGAAATTCTCACTGTATTATTAAAATCAATGCTTACAAAAAAGTTGTACCATGATGTAGATGAGTGAATTTTGAAAATAAAAGATATATTTATATATATAAAAAAAATAACTTTATTTCTTGAGAGATTTCTCAAAAATATTGATAATTTCTTGATATGGATTAGTAAAACAAGCTACCTTCTCAAACAACTAGTCTATTTCTTCAATCAAATATCTTATTTGATCAAGGTAATAAAATTAGCATTGCTTTGCACTTACAGACTGAACAGGTCAGTAAATGTGTTGTACTTCAAAACTCTATCTAAAACATCCACATTGTAGTTCAGAATATTTAAGTTGATGTTAAACAAGATGTTTAAAGAGAACTTAATGACATCAGAATAATTGTTCAACAATGAAACCAGCAGATTCAATAATTCACCAATTGATGATGTTGCAATCTACAAAAATAAGTACAGGTAAATTTTCTTTTAAATTCAATTATTGATCTAAATATCTGCACTTATAATTAGCTTACATTGAACTATAAATTTCGTCTAATTAATTCATCAATTTTAAAATTTAATTTATCAAAATGAATTAAACCAGTAAAAGAAATTGTTACGTTTGATATCTTCTAAGACACAAGTTTAAAGTTTAGTTGAATATATATAGGCTTCTAAAAATGATACAATCGTTGATAAATAAATATCATTATACATGTATCTCTAGCACTATTTTATAATGACATCAATTAAATTTCATTAAATTTATATTTAATCTTGAAAATAATCTTTAAAATTAAGAGAAAACCTAAAAAAAAATACCCATACATCTCCAAAGAACGATGAACAATTTTTCAAATATTCAGATGTGAAGTTTACTTGAGAATTACACAATGCACTACTTATGCTGACTGATATTGTGTGATACACTAATACTTCTGGACAGTTTGACAGGATCACATAACATATTTACTATATCATGTACTGGCTGTTGAATAAACCTGTCTGGAGACAAATATAATAAAAAAAAATAAAATCAAATTAAAAAAAATATAAACCAAAAAAAACGGTATGAAAAAATTACCCTCATTGTAATTGACTACTGCACCAAGAAATGTGTTTACAATAATTTGAGAGACATTCATATTCAAAAGAAAATTTGTCACATTTAGTTCAGCTTTTTAGCAGAGAAGACACTGTAGGTAATTCATGATCTGTAAAAAGTGTTTTCAAAAAATTATCCACACAGAATCTACTAGAAAATAGGATTTAAACAGGAAAATAAAATATTTTAATTAATATTTAAAATGACCCACTTTTTAAATTGAAAACAGGGTGTATACATAAATTGATCACTTTTTTACAATGAAAAGGAGTGACAAACTTGAAAAAATATACATAAATGAAACAATTAATTTATTGCAATATTAATAGAAAATATAATTATATATAATAATATAATTGCAAAAATGTTGCTAAGCCTCTATTATTTTTAAGGAGATAATTATCGTATATTTAAATAAAAAATATGTTACATCGTACTCACATAAGATTGACTCAGTATAGGTCAATTAGGAGGTTTATAGATTGTTCTTCAAATATAAAAAGAAAAGCTGCACACATTTTGAGGGGGGATAAAAGAAAAGCGCAGACACATTTTGAGGGGGATAAAAAGAAAAGCATACACATTTTGAGGGGGATAAAAAGAAAAGCTTATTAATATTTTGAGTGGGGATAAAAGAAAAGTTACATACATTTTGAGGGGGATAAAGAAAAGCGTACATTTTGAGAGGGATAAAAAGAAAAGCGTACACATTTTGAGGGGGGATAAAAAGAAAAGTTAAGACACATTTTGAGGGGGGGGATAAAAAGAAAAGCGTACACATTTTGAGGGGGGATAAAAAGTTAAGCGTACACATTTTGAGGGGAGACACAGCTTGGTAAAGGGAGGACTGTAGTTCATAAAGAAGTATGGTTGGACACCTTATTTTAAATATATGTTATCACTGTCTAGTGTAATTATTGAAAAAAATAGTTACTGATGTAACACTTTCCCTGTTAACACTGTAATCATTTGTATTACCTTTTGAATTGTAAACAACAAAATCTAATAAAAGATCAAAAGGGGCAGTAATTCTGGATCTGTTAGAAGTTTTTGAACAGATGTCTTCTGAAGTAAGTTATCACATCTTTGCAGCCAACAGATAGCTAGAGAAGAAAAAGAAATTATGAATTTCTAAAAGTGTAAAAAAGTAAAATGATTTATCAAGAAATTAATGTAGTTCATGTTTTAATGCACTATAAGAAATAAAAATTCATGTAATATATATTCTTTAAGGAAACATTGCACCAAAATAAAAAGGTTATCTCTCCTAGACAGAGACAAAGGGCTGTGTGCCATTGGTATTGTTTTCAATAAATTTGGATACAGCTAGGCAAAGAGGCAAAAGCAGTAATTGAGTCATGTTTAAATACAGCAAGTAAGGTGGACACAGGTAGTGTGAACTGTTGCTTGTTGACCAGGTAGAGAGAAAGGTCATGCCTCTTGGGAAGATGACATATATTTGAATGGAATGAATGGTGGTAAAAGGTAGCCATGCATAATAAACTTAGTGGCTGTTTTTTTAATCACTATTTATGTTTACATGTGAACTAGAAGTTTAGTATTGATGTTCATTGTAAACTAATTGAAGTGTTTTGTATCATATTATTTAAGAATACTTATTTTACCTTTTTTCAATATACATGTATATCTGTCATATATAAACTTATCTTGCTTGGGCAAGCTAGTTTTAGCTTATCATTAAGAATGCTTGCCAATTGTTATCTTTCTATTATATAGATTTAAGTAAGATGAGCTAAGAAATATTGTATGTACTTTATTCAATCCATGACTGAAATTATCTATAGTATAGATAACTATAGCTCTTTATGTATCTGAGTTGTAATAAGTAAATTGCATTTTCTTTAAGCTATCACCTAACTTTTTACTTTCACCTATCTATTAGGTAATAATAGCTTAACAAGGACAGGGAAATTCAAACCCACATACCTTTTGATGTTAGTCAGCAGAATTTGGAATGTGTTTACTTGATGAATTCAAGCAATGCATAATTTTGGTTTATATATTTAAGCTTCCATTCACAAAGGTATCGTTTAGGTTTTAATTATTATAAGACTGTCTTGAACAGGAAGCAAACAACTTAGTGTTTCCAGTAGGATTAGAAAACTGTTCAACAGCCTTAAAAAATCATCACATTATTAGTGCATAAAATATTCAAGACTGTTTTGATAAACAGTTCTTTCTTATAGAAATCTATTTATTATAGAAGTGTGTTTTAACTATTTATAAACTACAGTGAACTCTCTGCTTATAATTCACTTATAAAAAATATATAGCAACTATCCTGTCCAAAGAAGCAGCAAACAGCCCACTTTGAATTTTACCTTTACAAAAATATTCCAGGATCCTAACTCTGTTAATTTATCCCAGAAACCAGCCACATTTAAGCCCAACTCATCAAACAAAATAAGGTAAAAGGTCATCAAGTTCTGAGAGACAGGACAGACAAAAAAAAGATTTTATTTCTTTGAAGATAATAATATTAAACACAATGAACAAAGCTTTTTGTAATGGTAAAGCTATAAAAAACCTAATTCAGTAAGATAAATTTAGCATTCATATAAAAAAATGTGACACATTTAAAAAATTTTTTTTTATAGATAACCTGGTAATAGTTTGGTAACATCAGCCAAAGTATCCATTACTCCTATAACAGTAAACAAAGTTTGCTGAATGTTTTGATCAGTCTGAGCAAATAAATTAGTTACCACACTGCAGAGGGTGGATATGCTGAAGAAGAAAATATGCAATGCCAACATAAAATATGTCTAAAATTTTACATATAAGCAGTAAATTAAAAAATGATTTAAAAAAAATAGCATTAAGATACAGATTTTACATAAGGCTTAGAGAAAACTGTTACATTTATTTACAAAAAAATTAGTGGAAAAAAAAAACAAAAAAACAAAACCTGAAACTTGTGACAGGAAGTACAGAATTCAACAAAAATTGATGAAAGGTGTAAATATCTGGGCCATGGAGCTTGAGCTTGGTGGCTGCATGTTATTTATGTTTTGAAATACAGTAAGTAAATTTACTGATGTGTAGACAGCACCATTTACTGAATTATTAAGGTCAACAGTGGAGAAAATGTTGCTTATAAGAATCTCAAGCTGAAATTTATAGAATTAAACACTAAAACCTATTCTTTAGGAAGGCCACTTTCAACATTTGAAAATTTATCACAAAAACATATATTACCTTTAAATTTATCCACACTTAAAAATCAAATAAGACAAAAAAACAAAAATTTTTAGTTGTGTTTTTCTAAAAAAAATGGGGCATGGGTATTTTACCCAATATAAACTGGGAATAGAGATAACACATGTAGCACATTGAAAAAAATCATCTAGACTTCATTTAGTTATAATGAGACACACAATAGTTTAGCATATCAACAATGTTATTATTTAAAACAGCTTCCACCAGGGCTTTGTCAAATTCGGGCCATGCTCATCAATTTCGCTCAGATTGTTCAGCAAAGTTGTATTGTCAAAACTTGAGCTAAAAAACAAGAAGAAAAAAACAGAACACATAATATACGCCTGAGCATTAAATTGTTAACGTTTATATAAAGATATAATGAAAATCAAAAACATTTTCAAATAGTTAATTGGTGAAAAAAAAGCTCACCTTCCTGTTCCACTACTTGTTCCACTATTATACAAACTAAGCCAATCAAAATCAGACAAGATGTTTAGCAGGGTGAATGCAGTTTTGCTGCTATTATTTGAAGACAGTTGAAGAAGACTATTTATGACAACTGCAAGTGGCTCCATAAATTCCTATTACAGAAATATATCAGTTTTACTGTGCCATTTTATAAAATTATACCAATTTAGTAGTTAAAACTTCTCTTTGCATAATACATATTTTTGAAGAAATAAGATTAACAATAAAAATTGTGTAAAAAAAACACACAGCATAATAGATTAAATAACAAGCAACTTAAGTCTTTCCGTTTCAGACAAAGGACATTTTGGAGCATTTTCCAGGCACGCAGTGGCTACGGTTACGCCGGACAAAATCCGCATTTTTTTTCCGGGTTACAGCCATAGATATTTCTCCACGCTTATGGGTTTTGATAAACAGAGAGGAAGTAACTGTTGTTGAATAACTGTTACAAAAATAAATAATGATTACGCCCCTTTGATTAGCTTTTTATTATTTATATTTAAAATATAAGCAAATACCGTACCTTAAGAAACTCTTATATATTCGCCCCGAGAGGTCAGGATCAAATGGACTTTTTGATGGACATTCTGGCGCAGGCCAAGACCTACAAAATGATATATACATCATGGGTCTAGGGACTATGGTTTCTGAGATATAGGGCGCCTTTGTTAATATAGCTTATATATTAAAAACGGTACTTAATACGCCCCTTTTCGGCCCTCAGAGGTCAGATCGCGAAATGGACTTTGATGTACACTTGGCAGCCAAGACCTACAAAATGATATATACATCATGGGTCTAGGACTTATGGTTGTTGAGATATAGGCGCTTCCTTTGTTAATATAGCTTATATAGTAAAAAACGATACTTAATACGCCCCTTTTTCGGCCCTCAGAGGTCAGATCGCAAAATGGACTTTGATGCATACATGGCAGGCCAAGACCTACAAAATGATATATACATCATGGGTCTAGGACTTATGGTTGTTGAGATCTAGGGTGATGATAGACAGACAAAACGGACAAAGCATGAAAAGTGGTATGTAAGTTATATTTTTAACTGTTTTCAAACTACAGCAGTAGAACGACTCCAACTGCCTTCACTTATTTCATTCAAATAGCCACTCCACTCCGCAACATTTTTTAGTGTTGTCCAAACTGTTGACTGCAATTTATCCATGATGGGATTTAAGCTAATAACAACCTTTTGAAAACTGAAAAAAAAATGTATAGCCTTAAGCAATAAGAGAAATTAAATTTATGAATAATCAAAAACAAAAATTGGTAACGTCTTTTCATAAACATATAATTGATGTCAACTGAATAACGACAATTTTTAATAATTATGAATGTTAATAACCATTTAATGACTTACAAATCTATAATATTTTTTAATATACTGATATCCTTTATCAAAAGTGGAACTTGTCCTATCAGTTCACTAATGTCTGCAATGGAAAAAGGCCAGACTGTTTTGAAAATGCTTCAGTGTTTCTGACAACATCATACATTTGAGCAATCCTTCAAGGAGATAACTCAGATTAGTTTTTGATCCCTCCTAGTTCTTTAAATTCCTCCACAAGCTTCATCTGAAATGCCAATTCAAAAAAATCATAATGATAAGAGAAATATTATATAATTTGTTTGAATGTGTTGACTGAGAAACATAAAAGCTTCTAGACACTAAAAAGAAATTTACACAGAAAAATGGAGAAAATTCAAGTAATCATTTCTGTTAGGCTGTGTGATTTACATGGCATGAATAAATCAGACATTAATTTAACCTTATTGGTATCACATACAAATAGTCTATAAAGTAGTAGGATGACATTTAAATAAAATGGTTGTGCAATTGTAGAAAGGTAATAGCATGTTAGGGATCTTTCAAGAAGTTGGTAGTGGGTATTACAAGCAAGCTATATAAAGCAAATGTGTTTAACCCTTATTCAGTGTTAGCAGATCACTGGAAGTAGAGGAGCAAGTGACTGGACGTCAGAAGAGGGCGTTGTGTGGAAATAAAATATTGTCAACTATACATGAACTGCACTATCTCATTGCTCAAGACAAGGAGCTGTTTTGTCAAACTCCATACATGAGCTGCAATGCTTAATCAACCATTTTACCCACACATACGGTTCAGTAAACACAGATTCAAATCTTCTTAAACAATTTTTAAATAAAATCAGTGAAGTATTACTAAAAGCAATCATAAAGAGCATTTGTAGGGGAAAAATGTCTCATTTTGCAAATAAATTAGTAATACATGTACTTACAGCTCTTATAAAAGATGAAAAATTTAAATGCTGCAGAATTTTAGCATTTAGTTCAGTGTTGTTAGTTGTATCCAATCTTACAAGAGCAGAAATGTTTTGTACAACAGAGTTTTCTGGGAAAACTAGATATGAATCCAGGTTGATCAGGATCACATCACAGCTTTCAAGTCTGGAATCTTGATAAATTCATCAGCTGTTTTGTTTGTTTAAAAAAAACATTATATTTGTGAGTAGCCACAAACATATTAACAACATCCTCATAAAAAAATCAATGAATATTCCCGATTACATACTACTACTGGGAATCTCAAACTCCACCCAACCATTTCGAAGTGACATCAAAATGAAAGCTGCACCTTTGTGTTTAATTAAATCTCAAAAAAAAAAAAAACCTTGTAAAAACTGTTATAAAAAACAGATGGTGGGTGTCTGCCCCACAACCACAATTGTTTAAACCCTAGGGTACAAAAATGGCTGGGTACCCTGTCCTACACCATAGAGAATGAGAGCAGGAATTTTCCTTAAGACATATCAAGGGTAGGTTGTCCTTATACCAAAAAAAATAAACATGGCCAAGATTTTGTTCAATAATTGACATGACTGAAAAAATAATCTGCTACTTAGAATTAATAAATACCTTTCTGCATGCATATTAATAAATAATTTAAGTATTTTTTCAGACCTAATACCAGAGGGGAGATGCAAGATTTTAACTGACACTTTATCATTTAAAGCTAGATATAATTATAATTTAAATATCGAGGGAAAAAAATCCAACCTATGAACATGAATTAAACAGATTAACCAAGACACGCCCTACTCCTTTGAAAAAATATGAATCAATAAATATACTTAATACTACTAATTTTTTTACACAACTGTTTTATACCTGCAAAATATTCAGTTTACATTTCAAAAATATCAGCGTCATTTAGAGTGAAGACGTTATATTCATTCACAAGTACAGATTTCAGTTCATCTTCCTTTCTTATGTAATTTAGGTAGAGTATTTTTTCTGTCAACACAAACGTGTGACAAAAGAAGAAATGGTCACAAAAAATGTTTTCAAAGGTAACAAATAATGTAAGATATTAATAATATATTATAACGTAATGTAAAAAGATCAGTTAACTATAACTAAAGCGATAACTAGAAGATGATTGACTTTAGTTAACTATAACTAAAACTAAAACTAGCATGAAATTTTTTTAACTATAACTAAATAATAACTAAAATGCTTGCCAAAAAAACTAATAATAACTATAACTAAAAAGACTTTCATAACTAATCACATGAAAGTTTTATGATTTTTGATACACGCCTCACGCATTTCAGTATTATAATCTTACTAATAAAATGGCCTAAAAAAGGTGAATGTATTTATTCACGTTATTTCAGAGGGATGTAAAATTAGCGGAAGAGCATGCGCAATCTACTTTTGCTTTATTTATTTCCGATTTGATGTTACTAATTGTACAAACATAAAAAAAAACAACAATTGGGCACTGTAGGGTTAAAGCCATAGATATATAAGATTTAAAACAACGAAACAAACAACAGATGTTCAAACTGTGACTGGGAACGCTGTTGATTGAAAACACAGGTGACTGTGGAAATACTTTTTGTTGAAATCGGTGAAATCTGTGATCCACAATTACAAGTTAATACATGTGATTGTCAAACTTTATTTTAGTTATGAAAAGTTAGCTGATAGCGATTCAAAGTAGTATTTTTCTACCCAAAATATATGCAGGATCTAAATCACTTCAACGAATGATAACTGAGCATTGGAATGAAGGAATTGTTAAACTCAAGGAACTGATTTCTGCTTCTCTTAAAGTCATAATCTGTCTCGATGGATGGTCCAAAACAAACTTGTCTGCATCTTTCTTGGGTGTTTCTGCTTGTTTTTTTGATTCTGTGAAGTTGGTTGTTAGACACGCAATGCTACAACTTGTCCAGCTGCAGTATCCGCACACAGGAGAAATGTTGGCTGAAGCTCTACATCAGTGCTTGTTGGACTGGAACATTACATCTAAACAAGTGTTGATGATTGTCACTGACAGTGGAGCCAACATGACCAAAGCCATCAGATTGCTAAATGAAAGAGAAATGGCTGACCAAGAATGTGATGATAATGATATCAGTACAGAGGCAGAATATCTTTCAAATTCGGATAATGATGCCAGTTATGCTGAAGGCAGTGACACTGATAAAGAAGTAGAAGTCAACATTGATCCTGTACCGGCAGACTTAGTTTACTCAATTGAATTAGAAGAGTTAGACAAATCTAGTCATATGCCTTATCCTAGAATGGCGTGTCTAGCTCACTCGCTTCAGCTTGTGGTGAAAAAAGCATTCAGCCATTATGACAGCCTCCTTACTAAAGTTAGACACATGGTTGGAAAAATTAGAAAGTCAAGTAAAGGGATAGAAAAAATTAAACAATGATGTGGCAAAGTGCTTGTCATTGATAACAGTACCAGATGGAACAGCACTTACCATATGATATCTCGCTTTATTGAACTCAAAGCGTGTGTTACTGAATTACTGGCTGAGATGAAAACTGACACACTGTTGATTAGCGAATGGATGCGACTACAAGAATTGTCTGATCTGTTGAAGCCGTTTGCTGTGCAGACTGATAAACTTCAAACAGACAGTCAATCACTTTCTCATATACTGCCTGCAATTATCGAGCTGCAGTGTCACCTACAGTCTTGCAAGGTATCAAAGTCAGTTACATCAACCATGCTGAGTGATACGAAGACCAGGTTTAGCTGCATTATGAATCCAGCTGCTGACAATTTCAACCCAATACCAGCAGCAACATGCCTTCTAAATCCATCGCTGGCAGTTACTATGCTGATAGAAGATGAAGAAATGATAAAGCTGCTTGAGGCTGCCAAAAAATACATAATAAACGAGGTTTGTGTGACTTAATTTTACTCCATCAGACATGCCAAAATTGCTATGTATTAATTATAGTTGTGTTATGTCATTTAGTTCACTGCTATGAAATCAAATCTACTATCTAGTTCTGTAATAATGGTAATGCTATTATTGGTAGTGGGTGGTGGCACTGGCATGGCATGTTGTATGAGTACACAGATTTTGAATAAAAACTGACAATAATGTAAATGAATAATAATCCAACAGCAATTTGTGTTAAGAGTTTTATTTTTGAGGTACTGGTTGCAAGTTGGTATAGACTAGTATAGAGTTAAATACTGATAAAAATTATTATTCTAATTTGTGCTTGTCAGTTGCCATGCCGGTAACCAGTATGTGTAAAAGTACTATATAGTTATTTGTCAATCACCTGATTGACTTTTACTATTGTGCACATTATATACAGGTTAAACAACAAAGAACAAAATCACCAGATGAAATTCAACTGCAGCAGCAGAGTATTCTTCAGATTCAGTTTCCAAACCTGGCAATGAAACTTTCTGCATCTGACAGTGCCACACCTCATCAGTTGCAGATGTCAGAAATTAATGTGGCCCCCGGCATGATCAACAAGTACATTGCTGACATCCAATGCAATGCAATCAAAGACAATGCCATACCATTTTGGTTGAGAAGCTAGCTGTCCGAAGTCGTACAGTCAACTTGCACCTATTGCTCTAGACCTATTAGCAGCACCTGCTTCTCAAGCATTTGTTGAACGGCTGTTTTCAGTTTGTGGGTTGCTAACCACCGGGAGGAGGAACAGAATGGAGAAGTCGCTGGAAATGAGAGTATGGCTGATAGTCAACAGTGACTTGCTGAACGAATTAGGCAACAATTTGTTTGATGTAACAATTTGAAATAAAGCAACTTGAATTTTTTTATTCAACTTGGAAGTCACTTTTACTACTGGTTTTTACAAACTTAAAAGTTTTCAAGATTTTTTTAAGACTTATTTTCTGTTCACTTCATGTGTAGTGTGATAGTGTAGTGTGTGGTGCAGTGGATGTTGAAATTTAATTGGCATGTCTCTGTCGTATGATGGGCATTTGAAGTTTTGCAGTGCTTACGAAAATTATTCAATAACTATAACTATAACTAAATAATAATAAAAATGATTGATGAAAAAACTAACTATAACTATAACTAAAATGAATTTAAAACTATAACTAAATAATAATAAAAATGATTGCTAAAAAAACTAATCAAAACTATAACTAAAATGATTTTAATAACTAGAATATCACTGGCAGCTAGTATAAATATATTAGGGGTATGACTAAAATATAACCCTAGTTTTCCATATCATATTTGGTGGAATATGGGTAATTTTTTTTTTTTGCATAAAAAAGTTCATCCTCCAATCGACATGAATATTTTATAACATACACATTTTCAACTATTTCAATAAAGGTTTCACCATTACAAATAAAAGTGACATAAGTATAATATTGATAATTGTTACAATGTTACAATGTACATTTCTATTGTGCATTAGTAGAAGAAATTTAATGTTCAATTTCGTTGGTATAGAAGTTGGAGCTGTGGGCTATAATAGCTTTAATGACTTCAATGTCTTTGTACGCTGCTTACAAGCTTATGATAAATGATCAAAATCAGTAGTATTGAAACACTGGGTAGGGAACCAGATGTCAGCCCACGTACCAATGATTAAATCACATGCTGCCATAGCTGTTTGCAGATACTCATCAGAACGAATGATGCCAAACAATAAATTGCCCTTGAGTCCCATCTCTCATTACTGATTTTTGGAAGTGGTCGAAAATTTACTTTTGGTAAGCTTCCACTAGTTTGAAAATCCTGTAGCATTATTTTAAAACCATGTCATCTCGCCAGCAGTCTTGTTCTGATTTCTTAAGTGATGCTCCAGCATTATCTGATGATGTTTTGAATTGTTCATACTTTTCTGCTGTTGTTGAAACAAACGAGTAGCACATGTTTGGTGAAGTTGTTGATGTACTAAAATGATCATTCATGACATGTTTCAATCTTGTATCTAGAATGTGGTGATATCATCCAATGTATACAGATTTTTCTAATCCAACATCTTGAAAGTGTTTCTGTAACAGTGTGACTGCACCAATTCTTCTTCAAGTATTTGCTGCAGTTGTGTCAGAGACAATCATTTTTATTCATTTAGCATAGATTTCATTTGGGAAAAGTGGAGTAGAGTAGTGTGGCAGGCTAGAGCCCTAAATTAGATGTAGAGCCAAAGAAAGAAAGAAGAAGACAGTTTTTTTTTTTTTTCATTGAATATTGTCTCCCTTTTTCATTTTTTATAACAGCAACCTCATATGCTTTATTTTGTATGATCTTTCCATCAAATTGTAAGCACCAGTGTTCTTTTTTAATGTTTTCTTTGAAATTAATTTTTAATTTTTCTCCTTCTTTCATTAGAACTTTGTAAATGCCGCTTTGAGTTGGGGTAGACATGCAAACTCCAGTTCCCGACTTTTTGGGTCTTCGTTGTACTCAATTTTGCTGCAGTCACTAAACGCACTGAAGAGGAAGTTTTTTACCTTTTAGACTTTAATGGTTTCTCATTATCTTCACTACTACTGGAACACTGTTCTTCGCTCACAAAATCTTCTTTACTCAATAATCTTCTGTATCCAAATTTGATAAGACACTTGATTCAACACTTTCTTCAGTAAAGCTTTCTGTGACTGGCGGTTTCCCTATAAGTAATTTCATTTTTCTTGGGTGAATCTTTAGTGAATCATCTTCAATAGCCTACTCTTCCTTTTGTTGAAATCTGAAGTGCATAGAACTCTCTGTCTTCTCGGCACAACCACTCTCATTTCTCATCTCTTACATTAAACATCGCTGTTAAATCATAGTTTCCAGGACTTCGATTATACACTAGGTTACAAAATTAAAAAAAAAAAATTTGTTCCTCTAAATTTTTTAAAAGTTTCTAATAGATTTTTTGATGCTGATTTCAAATCTATAATCAGTTTTTCTCTATCATCGACCATTCCCAAGATATCAACAATCTCATGATTTAAGCTTTTTTAACGGCAATATATTTATATAGCTAGCTGCAAAATTCTTTTATTCGAAACATTTTAACACAAATTGGGCAAATTGTTAGTAATGATATATTTGCATATCATGATCATGATACATTACAAATGTTATAGATAAAAGCTAAGTCAGTTTAAACTTGGATCTCTAAAAATTCTGCGAAGAACGACATTTACGCTTGTGTCAAGTACCATCATGTCGGACAATTGACCAGATATAATTACCCATCATAGCACTCCGTCCCAAAGTGCCCTCGGTACTTCCATCAGGATCCTCTATAATGTCTTTGGTGGAAGAGTTCACCGTGCTCTTCGCTTATGCTTCCCAAATTCCCGTGAAAAAAGTCTATGTGTGAATAAAGATAATGCATTTTGAGGGACATACGGCATCCCATTTTCCGATAGGCTTTTATCATGTTAG
Organism: Bulinus truncatus; assembly: GCA_021962125.1. Classification (NCBI taxonomy): domain Eukaryota; kingdom Metazoa; phylum Mollusca; class Gastropoda; family Planorbidae; genus Bulinus; species Bulinus truncatus. The sequence continues at coordinate 4,639,811 of JAGDYQ010000046.1, read as the reverse complement.
ACACAAGTTCTTTGTTATTTGGTGCTTTATTATTTCCCAAGAATCCATTAACTACAGCTCTAAAAAGACTTCCATGCTTGCATTTCTAGCCCACTCATTGTTTTTTCCAACGTTTCTGAGGCTAACATTTTTCGCACTTGTGGACCAACGAAAATTCCTGATATTTTGGCCTCAGTAAGTTTGGGAAACATGATGCGAATTTGTTGATAAGTCTCACCTCCAGGACCCAATGCAGTCACAAACTGCTTAATAAGGCCCAACTTAATATGGAGAGGAGGAAGTAGCACTTTACTTCTATCATCTAAGGCCTCTCTGACTACATTATGTAAACCCGGTTCCAGAGATTCGCGAGCAGGCCATTCAGCTCTATTATAATGTTCTGATGCAGCCCTGCTGTCCCACAGGCATAAAAAAACAGGAATATTTATTAAATCCACCCTGCAAGCCTAGCAATAACCCAATCATTTTAAAAATCCCCACATATATCCCATCTATACTTTTTGTAGTCAATGTGTTCAAGCAGATTACGAACATTATCATAATCTTCCTTCATTTGTGTTGAGTGTGCTACAGGTATGGAGGGATAAATATTCCCATTATGCAACAGTACTGCTTTTATACTTCTGGTAGAGCTGTCTTCAAACAACCTCCACTCGCTTGAATCGTGTTCAATTCCTATAGCGTGAAATAAACCATTCACATCAGCACAAAAGCAAAGGCTTCCATCAACTGCGAAGTATTTTGCAAATACCTATTGACGGTTACGCTGCTTGGTGATTTTACAGTCTGCGCCCAAGAGATTACATTCCATAAGTCTTGATGTGAGAAGCTCTGCACCAGACTTTGCCAACCCTAAGTCTCGAATCAAGTCATTTAGCTCATTTTGATTTGGAAAATGCGGCCTAGGATCATCTTCTTCGTGCTTTTTTTATTATGAAATGTTTATAGATATTTTTAGACATTTTATCAAACTAAAATTACTTTTATACAAGAAAAAAAGAATAACAGCTGTAAATAATAGTAAATAATAAACACCAAGATGGCCGCACTATGAAATTAGGATATTATGTCTGAAGCTAAACTAAGCTGCAACAATAGAAAAAATACGAATATAGTAAATCTGGGTGTATTTTACGTTTATACTTTTTTTTTCAACTTTGTAGGGGGTAAACATTTACTTAATTTTACTGGGGGGGGGGGGAGGGGGTCCACCTTTCGGTTTTACACTTGTTGATATTAGGCGGGCAGGTTAAGGTGGAGGAGCCCCAACAAGACATTGAAGTGTCAAAATTGCAAAAACTAAATGTATAGCCCAGTAATTGTCTACATCAACTGTGTAACGACACTTTACACACACACACATATACATATATATCAGAGAGCCACAGTATATATTTTCGCTAAGGGCCATACAATCTTAAAAACGGCAATATTTGCATGAATAGGCCTATGTAGAGCAAAAGGTCATTAAAGAGTAAAAGAGTAGCAAGTGATAGTTTCTGTACTTATTGTAAAAGTCAGGAAAGCTCATCCGGGTTTTGGAAAATTATATGCCTTTCTTCTCCAAGTCTAAGAAATCAGATTATTTTTTTATTTGAACGAGATCATGTTTTAGGTTTTTCACTAATTTTGTCGAATTCCAGAATATAACGGCAATCATACTGCTATTATTTTTATGAAACTATTTACTGGGGTCATGGACACATTTATAATAAAATAAAAAAAACAACATATTTTCAAGGGTTACGCAGCTGCTTCAATGTCAAGGCCCCAATTATTTTTATGATTTGACGACTGTCAAACTTTGTCACATTCCAAAAAATTTGTCACAAATTGTCACACTTAAGGAAAACAAGGTGTTACGTATAACGTTAACGATTCATCCCTTGTTTCCAACCAATGTCCCCTATATCTATTAAATTGATAAATTTTACAAAAAACTGATACGTGAAAAGAGAATGTTAAATGTGGGGAATAGTCCTATTTTTAAAAACCGCAATATATTATTATATACCACATTGTATTTGTATATAGGGTGGTCTGATGAAAGTACTATCTAAAAAACTATGATGTGGCTCTATTAAATAAAACCGGAATGCGGCTCTCAAAGACCAATTGATTTATTCAAACTATGTTGTTCTGCAAATAATCTCTATACTTATAAGAGGCATTTGCTGTCTGTCTGTCTGTCTGTTCCCTTATAACTCAAGATCCAGAAAACCAAATAACGTGAAATTTGTTACACATACACATAATTACATGGGGAAGGTTATAGGACATGTTTCGTTTCATCTGGATGGGTAGTTTAATTGTAATTAAGTATTTTTATTTTAGTATTTTACTATATTAAAAGTAATCTCGACGGCGCCATAAATAAAATTCCTCTGTGACGTCATTTCCCGATGATACATTTTTAAAAGAGGGGTAACTTCCGGAAACTCCAATTGAAAACATGGTGAAATCAATAGTCATATCTATTTACCTATCGTTTTATGTATTCAGAAGATTAAAATTAAAGGTGCACTTTAATAAACCGAAATACGTTAATTTAAATGTGTCTGTGACATTATTAACATTATTAATACAATTTCAATGGGTAGTTTAATTGTAATTAATTATTTTAGTATTTTGCGGGTGCTTTAAATGTTATTGCATTCAAATTGTATCAATGCACAGGAAATTCCCTGTATTCGCGGGGTTAGGACGGAAAAAAAAAAAAATATTGTTGTTTTTTTTTCATGCTGCAAGTACCCTGCTTTGGCCGGGATTAAAATAAGGTTTTCTGTTATTTAAGAAGCGTAATTTGACGTTTAATTGTACAGAGAGAGGGAGGGGGAGAGGAGATAAAGAGAGAGGGGGTAGGGAGGGAGAGGGGAAGGAGGGGGGCAGGGGAGGGGGGAGAGAAGGAGGGGGGGAGGGAAAGGGGAGGGAGGGGATAGAGGTGGGTGGGGAGGGAGATAAAGGAGGAGGGAGGGAGAGGGAGGGGGGTGGGGAGAGAGGGAGGGAGACAGGGAGGGAAGGAAAGAGAAAGGGAAGGGGGAGTAGGGAGGGAGATAGAGGGGAGGGAGGGAGAGAGATAAAGAAAGAGAGAGGGAGAGAGATAAAGAGGGAGCAAGGGGGAGGGAGAGAGAGGGAGACAGGAGAGGGAGAGAGAAAGGAGGGAGGGGGAGAGGGGGTAGGGAGGGAGAGAAAGGGGAGGGAAGGAGAGAGGGAGAGAGAGGGAGATGGGAGAGTTAGGGAGGGAAGGAGAGGGAGGGGAGAGGGATAAAGGGAGGGAGGGAAAAAGAAACGGAGAGAGGGGGTAGGAAGGGAGAGAGAGGGGAGGGAGGGAGAGAGAGAGGAAGGGAGAGGGGGTAGGGAGAAAACAAAAGGTAAACAAAAAACTTTTTTACACCCGGGCAAAGCCGGGTACTTGCAACTAGTATCTCTATACTTTTAAGACGCATTTGCTGTCTGTCTGTCTGTCTGTTCCCTTATAACTCAAGTTCCAGACAACCAAAAAACGTGAAATTTGGTACACGTACACATAATTACATGGGGGAGGTTATAGGACATGTTTCGTTTCATCTCGATGGGTAGTTTAATTGTAATAAATTATTTTTATTTTAGTATCTTTTACTATATTAAAGTAATCTCGACGGCGCCATAAATAAAACTCTTCTGTGACGTCATTACCCGATGATCGAATAGAACTTGCGCGCTTGTGCTGTATCGTGCCTTTCTGCTGCAAAGAATTGTTGATTTTTTTTCATGCTTCCCGATTTGTACAGTTTGAGGAAGGTAAATGAATAAAGAAGGATTTTAGAAGAAGTGTGAAGCCATAATATATATATATATATACTAGCTGTACCCTGCAAAGCCTTTGCAGGAAGATGGACTTGTAAAGCCATTGCCGAATCTAGGATTTGGGGGCCCTGCATTTTGACATTCGATACCATGACATGAGATTATGTACTTAATATTTTGGACCCCCCCCCCACACACACACCCTAGTTACGCCTCTGTGTTAATTTTTTTTTAAGTTATGAAATAATTTAAAATCTAATTAGTTGTTGTTTCTTTTTCTTACATCATCCTAAAAGATAAAATATTTAAATTTAAAAAAATGTCAAAGAGATCTAATTAGTAACTGTTCATTAAAACAACTAAAAGGATATATTCTGAAAAAAAAACAATATAAAAAAATGTCTCTGGAAGAAATCGAACCCCGGAGAGTCTGCAAAAAAATGGATTCTTGGCCAAGTTGCATAACCTTTCAGCCACCGCGCTACACAAATTAACTGTGCAATTTCAATGCACTATTAAAAAATATTCCTCGGTTATGTTTTCATTGTCTTTTGACCTAGCTTTTTAGGTATTTATTTAAAATCATAAATATTTTAAAAGCTGAGAACTTAATTAGTATAGAAATTTGCAGAATTTCTTTTTTTAAATATTATATCGACTTTTAAATAGAACTTGTTTTACGAAAATATATACGAAAACACTGTCAATAGTCTTATCGTCTCCGACGTCGGAGATTTTCGATTATTACTATTGTTTACGTATGTCGAAGTTAAAATTCTCTGTTGTAATAAAAACTACAATGATTTGAATGATATTATATGCTAATTATTAATTTTTAATATTGGGGACTTTTACATTTCATAATTAAAAGCACAGAAACTATTGAAAACTGTAGATATTTCAAAAAAAAAAATTTAATCGAGACACAGGTGATGACGCCATTTTGATTTCTTGTTTTCCGCTTTCGATTTAACGCACACTGGAAATGAATATTATTATATACTAGCTGTACCCCGCAAAGCCTTTGCAGGAAGATAGACTTGTTAAGCCATTGCCGAACCTAGGATTTTGGGGACCTGCATTTTGACATTCGATACCATGACATGAGATTATGTACTTAATGTTTAATGTAAAAAATAATTTTGGGGGCTCCCTAAAGCAGGAGCCCGGTGGGACTTTCGATTTTGGACCCCCCCCCCAACCCTAGTTACGCCTCTGTGTTAATTTTTTTTTAAGTTATGAAATAATTAAAAATCTAATTAGTTGTTGTTTCTTTTTCTTACAACATCCTAAAAGATAAATTATTTCAATTTAAAAAAAAAATGTCAGAGATCTAATTAGTTACTTTTCATTAAAACAACTAAAAGGATACATTCTGAAACAAAAAACAATAAAAATAAATGTCCCTGGAAGAAATCGAACCCGGAGAGTCTGCATAAAAGTGAACAATGTCCGAGCTGCATAACCATCCTGCCACCGCGCTAACCAAATTATGATGTAATTTTGATGTACTATAAGAAAAATATTGCTCGGTTATGTTTTCATTGCCTTTTGATCTAGTTTTTTTAGGCCTATATTGTTATTTTGTAATTAAGAAATAATTCAAAGCGTATTTGTTTAAAAAATAAATATTATAAAAGCTGAGAGCTTAATTAGTATAGAAATTTGCAGCATTTTTTTTAAATATTATATTAGCTTTATTTACGAAATTAGATACGAAAACGCGGTCAATAGTCTTATGGTCGCCGACGTCGGAGATTTTCGATTATTACTATTGTTTACGTCTGACGATGTTAAAATGCTCTGCTGTAATAAAAACTACAATGATTTGAATGATATTATATACTAATTATTAATTTCTGATATTGGGGACTTTTACATTTCATAATTAAAAGCACAGAAACTATTGAAAACTGTAGATAATATCAAAAAGAAAAAAATGAATCGAGACACAGGGGATGACGCCATTTTGAATTCTTGTTTTCCGCTTTCGATTTAACGCACACTGGAAATGAGTATTATTATATATGATGATATATATATATATCATCATATATAATAATACTCATTTCCATATATATATATATATATATATATATATAGAGAGAGAGAGAGAGAGAGAGAGCGAGAGAGAAGGAGGGGGAGAGAGATAAAGCGAGAGATCGGGGGAAGGGGGAGAGAGGAAAGGATGGTTGGGAGGGAGGAGGGAGGGAGGGGGAGAGAGGGAGAGGGGGAGAGAGAAGGAGGAGGGAGAGAGGGAGAGAAAGGGAGGGAAGGAAAAAGAAAGGAAGGGAGGGAGAGAGGGAGTAGGGAGGGAGATAGATGGGAGGGAGGGAGAGAGGTTGGGAGAGAGGGAGGGATAGAGAGATAAAGAGAGAGGGGCAGGGAGGGAGAGGGAGGGAGGGAGAGGGAGGGAGGGAGAGGGGGAGAGAGGAGGGCGGGAGAGAGAGGGGGATGGGAGAGGGAGGGATGGAGAAAGGAGGGAGGGAGAGAGGGGGTAGGGAGGGAGAGAAAGGGGAGGGAAGAAGAGAGGGAGAGAGAGGATGGGAGAAATGGGAGGGATGAGAGATAAAGAGTGAGATGGGGGCAGGGAGGTAGAGAGAGGGAAGGTGGAAGGGAGGAAGGAGGAGAAAGGGAGGGAGGGGGAAGGACAGGGGGAGAGAGAAGGAGGGAGGGAGAGAGATTTCTGCTCATCCTTACAGGGACTTCACACATAACAGATATACAATATAAGAATGAACTGACTAAACATTTCGCATATGGTACAGGTGATGAATGAGTTGGGAGTTGGGGTTGGTAGGAAGAGCAAAATGTGGGGAACTTATGTAGTGGATTGGACGACCCCATGCGATGACTGAGTAAAGATGTGCTAAAACATTATATTGTTAAAAAAAAATTCACATTCTATTTTTGTTCGAAAACTTTACATGCAATGTTAAAAATAGTGCATCAGACTTAAAAAAAAAACAAAAAACTACCACTTCAGAACTCAACACATTCTCAGAACCCTTGCTTACTTGAAGTGCCGTAATCTCTTTTCCCTATTTCCCTCTTTACAAAAAAAAAAAAAATAAAAAAATAAAATAATTAGCTTCGGGCTCATCGAGAATTTAATTCGTATCCAGAGACACCACTGTTTATGAAATGCATAGTCAACATTTGGAAATGCCAACTAAAAAAGGTCAATAAATAATGTTTTAAAGATAAGCATGAATGAACTCAGTGCAGTTTTGAATAACGTCTAGACTGGTAGAACTTCCAATCTGCGAGCACAGTTTACTTTTAATATAACCATCAATTATTGAATTGATACAAAATAAAATAAAAATTAACTCAACCAGAGATTAATATAATGAAAACAAAAAGCCAAAGAGTTTTTTTATTGAATCTGATAAAACACTCTTGTTAAATCATGTGACAAATTCTAAGTTATTGTGTATAAACTCAACATGAAGATGTTATTACAAACTTTTATTAGAATGTTTACAGTAATATCTCAATTACTTTAAAAAGAATTTTTTCTTCATTTCTTATAAAAGACATGACAAAAAAAGAAATTGAAATTATGACGTAGGTATTTATGCCTGTCTTTAGAGACCAGAACAGTATCACTGAATGAAGTGATGATTTTGAATCAAATTAAATCTTCATCATGAATTTAGTCAAATAGTATTTACGTTTTGAATAAAATTAAATCTTCAGCATGAATTTAATCAAATTGAATTGATAATTTGAATCAAATTAAATGTAGTAGTAATGATTTGTATAGATTTATATAATTCATATGAAGTATATCCAACCAAAATTTTAACACTGATGGACAATAATGTTATGGAAAAAAGTATGCATTAATAGAACATTTTTTACTAGTACAATGCACGTTACGAGAATAACAACAATAACATATAACTACAGTAAATATAACACTCAGACTATATGTTTCTTAACTACAGTAAATATAACTCAGATTATATTTTTGTTAACTACTGATTATATTTTTGTTAAATGTGATCATATGATAAGATGTTAAACTACCTGTTTTCTAAATTTCAAAATGTACTAATTTTCTAAAATTAAAATAAGATATTTAACAAAATATATCTAGACATCCTTTAGAGTGATGTTCAATCAACATGTTGTTTGTTTGACATTTTACTGGATGCACTTTCAGTTACTGAATGACAGAGCTGCCTTTGCTGTGATTGTTTCATTGGAATTGTTTCATTTGTTCAGTAATTATGTTCAGTCAATATGTTCAAATGCTACCTCGACTCCATGTATCTATCTCTTCGGGTTGTCTCTTCCTATATTCTCCATCAAACGTATAGTTCATGTATTCTATGTCTAGCGAATGAACAGAGTGAGTTGTGCACTCTTCTGCTTGTTCAAAATCTTCGGACTTTGTCTTCCTGGCTCGTACGACCATGACAGAAACAATGAGTATAATAGTAACCAGGGCAAACAGTGTCAGTGGCAGGCAGATAGCTAAATATGTCATACCGGACAGAGCTGTGGTCAGAGGTTGTCGATGGACAGCTGTGTCATGTGCTAGGGAAATTGAAATAATATTGGACGCTTCCCCTAGGTTCCCGGCCTCATCTGTGGCATGAATGTTCATAAATAACGTCATGTTACCTGTCAGTGCCGTTGTGTTAAAGTAAACAAACAACTCTTCGACATTGCCTGACGCCTTTGGTGAGTCCAATGTCCCTCTAATAATCTGTTCTGTCGGCAATGGTGACGTAGACTTGAAGTCAGTCAGTAGTTGGTCAAAGTTGTTAGACAAATGAATAAAGTATTTGAAGGCTGTAAGAAAGAAAAAAAAATTCTGCTATTTTCCTCCAAAAAAAATATACACATATAGTAAAGAAGGACGTAAACATTGTTGTAGGTGAATTCCACAAAAAGAGTAAAAATAGTAAAGAAGGAAGTAAACATTGTTATATGTGAATTCCACCAAGAAAGTAACTTTTTATAAAATAAACATTTTGTTTTTTACTGTTAAATTTTTTTTTATATACAAAATGTTCTATGCACACAATTTTGATTTTTTAAATATCAATATTTATGTTAATGTGTCTGTGGGGTAGTTATTTAGAAAGTGCCTCTAGATTGTAAAAAACAAACATTATATTTGGTATATTAAGTTTTTTTCTGAAATAATTTTAATACTACTACAATAAAACAAGGTAGTTTTCTTTTTTTTTTTATTTTTTACAATTAAAAATATTTTTTTTTAAATAAAAACATTTAATTCTGGGGGATGAAAATAGAGATGGAAAAGAATTTAATATTCATTGTTGTGTCAGTTACTTTGAAAATTTAATGATGATAAAACAATTTTCATAATATAATACTAATTTTTACATAATTTTAATGCAAGGACATTTAATGAAATAATAAATAACAAAAAATCTGTTTCATTTAAGAATTTCAGAAAAATCTGTAATGATAGTACTTGCTTTTAAAAAAAAGTTACGTCAGCTATGAAAATATGTAATACTAGCCTTTGTATGAAGATAGACTATTGTACAGCCAGTGCCAAACCAAGGGATTCGGGGGCCCGTGGGCTTGACCTATTTTGGGGCCCCTGCATTTTGACGTTCGATACCATGCCATGAGATTATGTACTTAATATTTAATGTAAAATACGTCACATTTTTTTTTCATTTTTTGACTAGTACTGCACGTGAATGAATTGAATAAGGGTTGAGTTTGAGTAGCGCCGTACACAATGTTTACAATGGGGGTTTCACACAGAGGGTGTATGAAGGGGGTCCAGTTTGAGGAGGGCCACCAAAATATTTTTTAAACTAAATATTAAGTACATTATCTCATGTCAAAATGTAGTGGCTCCCGAAGATGCCTAAAATCCCTTGGTTCGGCATTGGCTTCACAGAACTATAATGTTGAAAGCTTTGATATGTCTTTCTTTTTTAAGAGGCCTAATGTTTTCTGCGTCTGCGGCCTTAACTGGATTGATGGGATATTTTTTTTAATTGAGGGTCAGATAAAAGCTACACAACAATTATATCTTTCCGGGCCCCAGCTTGAGGGTTGCCCAAAAATATTGTTTACATTAAATATTAATTTCATTATCTCATGTCATGGTGTCGAATGTCAAAATGCAGAGGCCTCTAAAGAGCCACAGGGCCCAATAATCCATAGGTTCGACACTGCCGGGTTGGCAGTATTATCTTAGTATATTCTCAGTACGATATGTTGTGCTATACTACAATGTGTATAACAGTAAGTAAACCACCTGCTAAACATGTAGTGTTTTGCTTAAATTACAGGCACTCACTCACGTCTCTCTTTTTTTTTTTTTTTAAATAAGTCATGTTGAACATCATAAAACATAACATGAAGAACTGTTTGGAAAGGAAACCATTAAAATATTATGAAGGAATTAAGATTTATCAATGATAAGGTTTTGTGTGCGCAAATTATGTAGGCTATAGTTGGATGTTAGATTCAACGTTTTTTGTTAAGCTTCTGAGCTCATAATGAGGATTATTCTCTTGGGAATGAGATTTAAGTATTATCGCAGCTTAACGGGGGCCCCAGAAACTCTTTTTTTACATTAAATATTAAGTACATTATCTCATGTCAACATGCAGGGGCCCCCGAACAGGACAAACCCCAAATCCCTAGGTTCGGCACTGGCTTCACAGAACTATAATGTTTGAAGCTTTGATATTTCCTGTTTTTTAGAGGCCTGATATTTTCTGCGTCTGCATTGATGGAATACTATGTTTTTAATTGAAGGTCAGCTAAAAGCTACGCAACGATTCTTTCTTCTAGGGACCAAGCTTGAGAAGCGTCAAAAAATTATCTCATGTCAAAATGCAGGGGCAGCCCCCAAAGAAGCCAAGCCCACCGGGCCCCTAAATCCCTAGGTTCTGCACTGCCGGGTTGGCAATTGTTCTTAGTTAATTGTACTTGCTACAATGTGTATAACAGTAAATAAACCCCCCTGATAAACATGTAGCGTTTCGCTTAACACAAGCAGTCACTCACGTCTCTCTTTTTTTTTAAATACGCCATGTTGAACATCATAAAACATTAAATGAATAACTGTTTGGAAAGGAGTCCATTAATATATTATGAAGGAATATGATTTTAAGAGTTGTTGTTGATGTTTACCCATAGTGAGGATTATTTTCTTTGGGAGGAACTATTTAACATATGAAATTTATTTGATGTATTATTAGGTGTCCCTATTCTCAAAGTATTTTGGCTACAATAATCTGTTCATGTCCTTGGGGCCACTGCAAGTATATAGACTGATTGTTAACGCGCTAAAATATATATCACCATTTTCAACTCCAACTGTGTGCCTACTCGCCGGTCCGGGCTTGGTCTGCATTTTGACATTCGATACCAAGACATGAGATTATGTACTTAATATTTAATGTAAAAATTAAGTTTGGGGGCTCCCCTCAAGCTGGGCCCTGCGGGACTTTCGATTTTGGACCCCCTCCCCCACCCTAGGTACGCCTCTGTGTTCAGCTTGGATACATATTTTAAAAATAATTTTTTTAAGTTATGAAATAATTACAAATCTAATTACTTGTTGTTTCTTTTTCTTACAACATCCTAAAAGATAAATTATTTAAAAAAAATTCAAAGAGATCTAATTAGTAACTTTTCATTAAAACAACTAAAAGGATACATTCTGAAAAAAAAAAAACAATAAAAAAAAAGTCCCTAAGAGGAATCGAACCTAGATAGTCAGCATTAAAATAAAGATACATTCAAACAGCTTATCCATTCAGCCACCACAACACACGAACGAAAGGAAATTTTCAATGTACTATTAAAAAAAAATTGCTTGATTATTTTTTCACTTCCGTTTATTACTATTGTTTACGTTTGACAATGTTAAAATGCTATCTGTTTTAATAAAAACTACAATAATTTGAATGATATTATATATATATATATATATATATATATATATATATATATATATATATATATTAATTATTACCATTTAATATTTGGGACTTTTACATTTCATAATAAAAACCACAGAAACTATTTAAAACTGTAGATTTTCCAAAAAGAAATGTCGAATCGCGACGCTGGTGGCTAGACGCCATCTTGAATTCTTTTTTTCCGCTTTCGATTTAACGCAGAGAGTAAAATGAATAATATGTATATAGATTATCTTGGAAATGATTAGTTTAAAACTGCTAAACCTTTTTCATTAAAAATTAAGTCAAACTAATATTTAATAAAACTGTTTTTTAAAAGTCTCTAATTTAAAAGAAAATTTGTTTGTTTAATGTCTAAATGCTAAATTATTTTCCAAATGCAACGTCAGTTACGGTGGAATTCCCCTATATCCGTGACACCAATGGGAGTTTTAGATTATTGATTCAAGCTGGAAAAATGGACTGTCCGCAATTTCTATCATAAGTATAACAAGACATAACGTAAGAAGTGCCTGATTTTGTAGTAAGAAGATTTTATTTTAAAATCCCGTTTGGTGTGAGGGTGTCTGATGTGAGGTTTTTTGGTGTGTGATTGAATGGTGTGATGGTGTTTGGTGTGAGGTTTCATCAAAAATATCAATGAATACAGATTTTGTTCAGGGATTTTTGTTTGAAATTTTAAATGAATGTCTAAAAGCCGTTGAGAAAAAAAAGTTTTTTTGAGTTTTTTCCCCAACAGGTGGAGTATAATGTTTCACCTGTATATTTAATGTACCGTAACAAAGACTACAACTAACATTTAAATAAGGAATGACCGTGGTTTTTGGGCATTTTCATTATTAAATAAAATTGATTTTGATAAGTTGTTGACGGTCAATTTTTAAAGAAAAGAGACATCATAGATGTAGGTTGGGACATATTGCTGGTCGAAATAGGTTTCTTATTCAGGTAGATTGTTTTTTAAAAAAATATTCATTACACAATGATTTCAAACACACTTACAGGCTGTCAGTGTTACACAATGACTCCAAACACACTTACAAGCTGTTAGTGTTAAAAAAAAACCTACACCAGCTATGTAAGACCCAGCCTGGAGTATGGAGTCACTGCCTGGGGAACAGCAGCCAAAACAAATTTAAAAAAGCTGGACAAAGTTCAAAACTTTGGACTACAAATTATGACAGTTGGCATGAGGTCAACGCCAATCTCAACCATGGAAAGTATAAAGTCTCTCCAAACTACTGAAGAAAGAAGGGAAAACAAAATACTCTCTCAATACACAAAAATTGAAACACTGGAAAACCACCCACTTAACAAGAGAGTACAAAAGTCTAACTCTACTCAAAGATTTCAAAGATCAAACTTCATTACAGCAGCTAGAAAATTAAAACAAAAATACAACCTGGATACAGTCTCCCTACATAAAACAAAACCTTACAGTGACTTGCCTCCCTGGGACATCTTTCGCCCAATAACCATGAGAGACTCCCTAGCTGGAATAAAGGAAAAATCTAAATATGATACAAACACTCTCTCGGTAATGGCAATGAATGAAATAAACGAACTCTACCCCAGTTCTCTATGGATAAGAGCAATTACAGATGGTTCCTCGCAAACAAACTGCCAAAATGGAGGTGCTGGAATCTATATAGAATGGCCAAATGGTGAAATAATGAAACACAGTATGCCCACCCACTGGGAAAACTTCAGAATCTTTCAAAGCAGAAAAAGAAGCAATTGAAGAAGCTGTCAACATACTCACAATCTCCATTTCAAACAGCAACATAGTCATACCCACAGATGCCAAAAAAATTATACAGTCTCTACAGGATCCTCAAAATACTCAACTAACCCAGCTTAGAACAGCTCTACATAAACTAACCCAAAACACAAAGGAAACGGTCCTGCAATGGATACCGGGTCACACCAAAATAAATGGAAATGAGATTGCTGCCCAATTGGCAAAATTTGGAAGCAAAGAAACGCACCTAGATGTCTCTCTAAATATAGAAGAAATGAAAAGCTGTATAAATGAACAAATCCAACAAAAATGGATTAATAACCACCTAGAACATGACAAAAACGACCCCTATTATAATCTTCCCAGACAAGCTCAAAATATTATCTTCAGACTCAGAACTGGGCACAACAGATTAAGGCAACTCACGTTCCGAAAGCTAGGCATTGGAAACAGTGAGAACTGCCCATGTGGGTTGTCTCCCTAGAACGCAGAACATGTTCTTCAATCCTACCCTTTACATGACACAGCTCGCAACAGGTTCTGGCCACAGATGTCCCCCTTCAATCAAAAACTTTATGGGAGCGAGACGGACCTGGATGCCACCGTGCAGTTCATCATAGCTATAGGCCTGGTCGTTTGAAATCCTCCATGATCATATAATCGAGAACAAAGAAGAAGAAGAAATGTTACACAATGACTCCAAACACATTTACAAGCTGTCAGTGTTACATAATGACTCCAAACACACTTACAGGCTGTCAGTGTTACACAATGACTCCAAACACACTTACAAGCTGTCAGTGTTACACAATGACTCCAATACACACTTACAAGCTGTCAGTGTTACACAATGACTCCAATACACACTTACAAGCTGTCTGTGTTTATGATAAACGAAATAACTCAAGACTCCAGAAAACAATAAATACATACATTTACTGCAGTTCATATGTGTTATGCGTTTATAACATTTACTTGTTCATAAAACTTTAAAACGTGTGTAATTAGTGATCAATAAGTAAATGAAAAATGATACTGTTGTGTAGCCTTTCAATGTATTCATTTTAGATCCTTAGAGTTAATTGAGTGAAATAAAATATTTTAAATGTATCTGTACCCGAGCCTCGCTCCATGTCGCCACCTACTGACGTCCATTGTAGTCGAGCTACTGTTGTCACTAGGTCAAAGGACACCACACGGAAATCTCTTATTCTTGATGGGGGCATTTCATCTTTCAGAGACTCCAGTGGCGGGAATCCTCGGAGCCTGAACTCACCTGCTGAAGTGATTCGTTGAAAGTTTTCTACAGGTTCTGTCTGTGAACTCAGGTGTTGTCCTGTTAACATAATTTAATAAAACCAGGTATGTACTAAAGTATCGTCCTATCTATATACTATGTTGAAAAAGTCAATTGTTTCTTACAGATCCAGCGGAAATAATAATGTTGGTTTAGTATAGTGGTTATGAAACGCTTATGCTTGGCGGCCCAAAGTAAATACTATTTTGTTATCTCCACCCATTAGTAAAGAAAGAGAATAAGCTTGTCTTGGGCTATAATATTCTCTTAAACCTTGAATATGAACACACAGAACCGCGCCTAGCCCTATTGCCACCCAGATGTCATGCCACCTACCCCCCAGATGTCATGCCACCTACCACCCAGATGTCATGCCACCTACCACCCATTGAGACTTTATTTACATTATTGGGGGTATCAATCAGTTAAAAGAGAATGTAAACATTGAATGCTGATTTAAATATAATTTTATGTATTTAGTTAGTTGTCTTTACAAGTATAGTCTATTACTTGGAGTGTACTATTACAGTGAACAATATGGATAACTTAGATGTCTTATAATTAAAACTGTTCTTAGGTGACCACAGACAAAGGTACATTTAAGGCAAGGATATATAGAGAAATAGAAATGTAATTATACATTGACATTTAGATGCGAGCCATCACACTTTGTAAACCACTGGTTAAATTAACTGAAAAATAGATAGACTTACCAGAACTTTGAGAATCAAGAGCTCTGCTAGAACTTCCGGTAGCTGCTACTACTACGACAGTCTCCCCCATACTGCCTTCGACCTTGACCTTAATGTTATATCGGCCATCACCAAGTAGATCTCGTGGCATGATACTTGCAGCATATACACCGTCGTCTTTAATGATGTCAGCGCCTATATAAGTGAAATGCCAACAAAATTTGGTAAGGTTGAAACACCAACACAGTTTGTTATGGGTCAAACACCAACCTACTTTGTTATGGGTGAAACACCAACACAGTATGTTATGGGTCAAACACCAACACAGTTTGTTATGGGTCAAACACCAACACAGTTTGTTATGGGTCAAACACCAACACAGTTTGTTATGGGTCAAACACCAACACTGTGTTATGGGTCAAACACCAACACTGTGTTATGGATGAAACATCAACACTGTGTTATGGGTGAAACATCAACACTGTGTTATGGGTGAAACATCAACACTGTGTTATGGGTCAAACACCAACACTGTGTTATGGGTCAAACACCAACACTGTGTTATGGGTCAAACACCAACACTGTGTTATGGGTCAAACACCAACACTGTGTTATGGGTGAAACACCAACACAGTCAGTTATGGGTCAAACACCAACACAGTATGTTATGGGTCAAACACCAACACTGTGTTATGGGTCAAACACCAACACAGTCAGTTATGGGTGAAACATCAATACTGTGTTATGGGTCAAACATCAACAATGTTTTATGGGCGAAACACCAACACTGTATTATGGGTCAAACACCAACACTGTGTTATGGGTGAAACACCAACACAGTATGTTATGGGTCACACTCCAACACTGTGTTATGGGTGAAACACCAACACAGTATGTTATGGGTCACACACCAACACTGTGTTATGGGTGAAACACCAACACAGTATGTTAGGGTGAAATACCAACACTGTGTTATGGGTCAAACACCAACACAGTCAGTTATGGGTGAAACACCAACATTGTGTTATGGGTCAAACACCAACACAGTGCGTTATGTGTCAAACACCAACAATGTGTTATGGGTGAAATACCAACACTGTGTTATGGGTCAAACACCAACACAGTCAGTTATGGGTGAAACACCAACAATGTGTTATGGGTGAAACACCAACACAGTGCGTTATGTGTCAAACTCCAACAATGTGTTATGGGTGAAACACCAACACAGTTAGTTATGGGTCAAACACCAACACAGTTTGTTATGGGTCAAACACCAACACAGTTTGTTATGGGTCAAACACCAACGCTGTGTTATGGGTCAAACACCAACACTGTGTTATGGGTGAAACATCAACACTGTGTTATGGGTGAAACATCAACACTGTGTTATGGGTGAAACACAAACACTGTGTTATGGGTCAAACACCAACACTGTGTTATGGGTCAAACACCAACACTGTGTTATGGGTCAAACACCAACACTGTGTTATGGGTCAAACACCAACACAGTCAGTTATGGGTCAAACACCAACACAGTATGTTATGGGTCAAACACCAACACTGTGTTATGGGTCAAACACCAACACAGTCAGTTATGGGTGAAACATCAATACTGTGTTATGGGTCAAACATCAACAATGTTTTATGGGCGAAACACCAACACTGTATTATGGGTCAAACACCAACACTGTGTTATGGGTGAAACACCAACACAGTATGTTATGGGTCACACTCCAACACTGTGTTATGGGTGAAACACCAACACAGTATGTTATGGGTCACACACCAACACTGTGTTATGGGTGAAACACCAACACAGTATGTTAGGGTGAAATACCAACACTGTGTTATGGGTCAAACACCAACACAGTCAGTTATGGGTGAAACACCAACATTGTGTTATGGGTCAAACACCAACACAGTGCGTTATGTGTCAAACACCAACAATGTGTTATGGGTGAAATACCAACACTGTGTTATGGGTCAAACACCAACACAGTCAGTTATGGGTGAAACACCAACAATGTGTTATGGGTGAAACACCAACACAGTGCGTTATGTGTCAAACTCCAACAATGTGTTATGGGTGAAACACCAACACAGTTAGTTATGGGTCAAACACCAACACAGTTTGTTATGGGTCAAACACCAACACAGTTTGTTATGGGTCAAACACCAACGCTGTGTTATGGGTCAAACACCAACACTGTGTTATGGGTGAAACATCAACACTGTGTTATGGGTGAAACATCAACACTGTGTTATGGGTGAAACACAAACACTGTGTTATGGGTCAAACACCAACACTGTGTTATGGGTCAAACACCAACACTGTGTTATGGGTCAAACACCAACACTGTATGTTATGGGTCAAACACCAACACTGTGTTATGGGTCAAACACCAACACAGTCAGTTATGGGTGAAACATCAATACTGTGTTATGGGTCAAACATCAACAATGTTTTATGGGCGGAACACCAACACTGTATTATGGGTCAAACACCAACACTGTGTTATGGGTGAAACACCAACACAGTATGTTATGGGTCACACTCCAACACTGTGTTATGGGTGAAACACCAACACAGTATGTTATGGGTCACACACCAACACTGTGTTATGGGTGAAACACCAACACAGTATGTTAGGGTGAAATACCAACACTGTGTTATGGGTCAAACACCAACACAGTCAGTTATGGGTGAAACACCAACATTGTGTTATGGGTCAAACACCAACACAGTGCGTTATGTGTCAAACACCAACAATGTGTTATGGGTGAAATACCAACACTGTGTTACGGGTCAAACACCAACACAGTCAGTTATGGGTGAAACACCAACAATGTGTTATGGGTGAAACACCAACACAGTGCGTTATGTGTCAAACACCAACAATGTGTTATGGGTGAAACACCAACACAGTTAGTTATGGGTGAAACACCAACACAGTGTGTTATGGTTGAAAGACCAACACAGATTGTTATGGGTCAAAAAACAACACTGTATCGTGTAAAACACAGAAGGTTGTGTAAAATACTGATGTGTTGTGTAAAACACAGAGGCTTGTATGATAGGGTTCTGTTGAGGATCTGTTGTTATACTATCATTACATATACACATTACAATGCTCGCCACTCGGGCGTAGGGCTAGTGAAATCATAAACTATATCAACTGAAATTAAAACTTCAAGATGAGCAGCTTAGATGAGTTTAACAGTAGAATATTAATTGTAAAGTGTTCCAATAAAACATATCCTGCTCACCCACTCCATTGTCATACAAATAAATATCAACAGGTGAACTTTGAGGACGCTCAATTGTCGCTAGAACTTTAGCGTTCAGTACTGGGGCTTTGCCTTTGACTACTTCAGCATAAACAGCAAACTTCTGACTGGAGTTGAACTGAAGTTCACCTTGTTGGGGGATCCAGGAACTGACCTTATTGTACATGAAAATGAATTAATATAACTAAACAAGACACTGATCAAACTATGTCACTAATGAGATTGTTTGTAGTGATCATACTAACGATACAATACCTGCAAAATATCCAATTCCTTTTGACGTGGTTTTGATTGTACGCTGACTGTAATCATAGACTCACTAGTGTTGGTAGTAATATTAAATGCCCACTGTCCAATCTGTGATGTTAAATGGAAGATATGATATATTTGTTCATCAGCAATATACATTGTAAATGAAGGGCTTGGGTTCAAGAGTCCAATTTGTTCGAACAAGGAAAATCGCCTTTTTTTCGGTTTTATCCTGTTTGTTTTAATTGTACCTGCAACCATCCAACCACTGCCTAAATAAACCTAGGCACATTTTGGCACCAAGATAATTTCCCAAGTAGATCTTGACATATTATCTATGGACCTTCAGTTAAGGTAACCACCATTACGACCCGTGTAAACAGTGCCAGAATGTCATCATAAAAATGTCATCATAATTAATATCAAAATGCTTATCTACATGGCCACCATTATAAATGGTGTCAAGAGGAAATAACTCCTTTAGAATCCAATGTTAAATTGTCTCCACAGCATCACATTTAGAAATATATGACCTGAATAAAGCTACTGTCTACATTATTACATTTAAACTACTATCTACATTATTGCATTAAAACTACTGTGTACATTATTACATTAATACTACTGTCTACATTATTATATTAAAACTACTGTCTACATTATTACATTTTTAGAGAGTATCTCCTCTTTCTTTGTGTTTGTAATTATTCGGATAATTTATTAGAATTAGCGCAAAATATCGTCCCATCATTATCAAAATATTTTGTTACAAGTAAAATAAAGGAAAAGTGAGATAAGTTCAATAAAAAATTAAATATTAATCAAAGGACTGTTATAAGTACTAAACCCTCTAGTGAAATCTATTAAATTAAAACGAAATCTTTGATATACCACCGTTAATATTAGTCATTTTAATATTTATATATATTATATAACACACTATTACATAAATGTCGGCTAGATATTGTTGTAAAATATTTCATTATTAAGCCTGTCTGAACTTTAAATTCAACGTAAATCATAAAGTATAGACATTCCATTATAAATTTACAAGTAGTTGAAGTAGAAACATTCAGTTATACATACACACAAATAGATAGTGATTGTAATGTGGCATTATATTTTAAATGCGATATTGCGGAGACAATTTAACACAAGATTCATATTTAAACTGAAACGTGACAAAACTGGACCTAATAATTTAGGGCATAACTAGTTAGTACATTTAGCGCTACACAGACTTACATCTGCCTCATCCGGGATGACAACTTTTAACACATTAGAATGTTTATCTAGAATGAAATTTTCCGGATACCGTGCTGCTGTGTAGAGATGGTAAGGAGACTGAATAGTGACATCAATGACATCTGTAAAACTGAACGTCAATGACGTCTCCAGGCCAAGGGTTGAGTCCAAGTAAAATGTTCGGTTTAAAGAACTGTTCACAGTAACAGTACCAGCTTCTGTAAAAATCTGAAGTTGCAGCAATAAATGGATTGTAGTACAAACGTCGGATGAGTGTGTTACAGCAATGAATGGATTGTAGTACAAACGTCGGATGAGTGTGTTACAGCAATGAATGGATTGTAGTACAAACGTCGGATGAGTGCGTTACAGCAATGAATAGATTGTAGTACAAACGTCGGATGAGTGTGTTACAGCAATGAATGGATTGTAGTACAAACGTCGGATGAGTGTGTTACAGCAATGAATGGATTGTAGTATAAACGTCGGATAAGTGTGTTACAGCAATGAATGGATTTTAGTACCAAAGGCAGATGAGTGTGTTACAGCAATAAATGGATTGTTGTACAAACGTCGGATGAGTGTGTTACAGCAATAAATGGATTGTAGTACAAACGTCGGATGAGTGTGTTACAGCAATGAATAGATTGTAGTACAAACGTCGGATGAGTGTGTTACAGCAAAGAATGTATTGTAGTATAAACGTCGGATGAGTGTGTTACAGCAATTAATGGATTATAATCGTCAGATGAGTTAGACAGATATGTAGTTAGAAATTGAATAAAATAGTTATAGAGCTATTATTAATTGATCTATCAGGATATATTGCATGATCAATAGATTTGTTATGAATTGAATTTATTCTGAACTCTACATTTGCAATTCACCCCCCCCCTCTCCCTCTTCCCAGCCCCTATAAACCATTGCAACACTATTCTCAATGACAGTTTATTTTATTAGTATATTTGAAAAAAAAAAACGAATGATGTAGTCAAAAAGGAAAGAATAAAATATTAATTTAACTAAGAAAACTATACTTCCTACAGGGGTTAGTTTTGTTCAAGCAACAGGAGAGTTATGTTTAGATATTGTGTTGTAAATTTACCTTTCCAAACCATTTACTTTTTAAAAAAATGAACATTTTTATTTGTCTATGATTATGTGGATCAGGGTTTCAACTCCCGGCAAGCCCGAGTCACCTTTATATGTCACCCGTTGTGCATCCATGGCTATTGCACTATCGGCTAGGGTGGAAATGAAAGAAAAACACTGCAAAAACTGTCCCATTAGTGGTTTATAGGAGACAAATATCTCATCCTTATCATCCTTGTATAAAACATAATCGACAATTTGAATATCTGGGATTGCTGAACGGGGCGGTAGGATGCACACTAAATATCAAAGGAAAAAGAAAATACATAACAGGGAGGTGCGGGAGAGAATATAAATTCTGGCATGCCAGACATATAACGGACTTACTACTTGTGTCTTACTACTTGTGTCTTACTACTTGTGTCTTACTACTTGTGTCTTACTAATTGTGTCTTACTACTTGTGTCTTACTACTTGTGTCTTACTACTTGTGTCTTACTACTTGTGTCTTCCTACTGGTGTTATTGTGTTTAGATATGTGGTCTAATGGTGATCATGTAGGACGGTCAGTTTTAATCAATAAACAGTTCTATCTAAATAAGCAGAAACATAAGCAGACAGAAAACATCAAAAATATGGTTAAATTGTTGGACTCTTTGTACTTTATTTAGAACAACATTATATATAATATGGCTTACATACTGAGGTGTGTGTGTTTTGAAGTAAGACTGTCATTTAAGTGAGACATGTACTTTGAAGTAAGACAGACATTTAAGTGAGACATGTACTTTGAAGTAAGACTGACATATTAAGTGAGACATGTACTTTGAAGTAAGAATGACATATTAAGTGAGAATGTACTTTGAAGTAAGACTGACATTTAAGTGAGACATGTACTTTGAAGTAAGACTGACATTTAAGTGAGACATGTACTTTGAAGTAAGACAGACATTTAAGTGAGACATGTACTTTGAAGTAAGACTGACATATTAAGTGAGACATGTACTTTGAAGTAAGACTGACATATTAAGTGAGACATGTACTTTGAAGTAAGACTGACATTTAAGTGAGACATGTACTTTGAAGTAAGACTGACATATTAAGTGAGACATGTACTTTGAAGTAAGACAGACATTTAAGTGAGACATGTACTTTGAAGTAAGACTGACATATTAAGTGAGACATGTACTTTGAAGTAATACTGACATATTAAGTGAGACATGTACTTTGAAGTAAGACTGACATATTAAGTGAGACATGTACTTTGAAGTAAGACTGACATTTAAGTGACACATGTACTTTGAAGTAAGATTGACATACTTACTAAATGAGGTATGGTTGTTTTAAGTAGCACCATGTTTTCTGCAGCTACTGTTGCAGCCAGACCATCAATCAATGCCGTTGAATTTTGTCGGCCGCTGTAGAAAAATGTTTTTCCTCCAGTGTCTTGAGACAGTTCAGCAATACTTTGTTCTGCCCTTTGACCATATGCAAGTGCATGAACTACAATACCTGGAATATTTGAACTACAATACATACACAATGCATGAACTACAATACATACACAATGCATGAACTACAATACATACACAATGCATGAACTACAATACATACACAATGCATGAACTACAATACATACACAATGCATGAACTACAATACATTCACAATGCATGAACTACAATACATACACAATGCATGAACTACAATACCTCGAATATATGAACTATAATAAATACACAATACATGAACTATAGTATCTGTAATATTTGTACTATAATACATACACAATGCATTGGATTTTTTAAAATATTATTTATACAGTTATGATAGTCTCAAGGCGAATTGACCCCATTCATTACCAATTGTTATGTTGTAAACTATGACCCGATCAACTGAGTGGCTACAGGTGGTCAAAAACAATATGTTAATCAGCTCGGATACATTTTTGATTGATGTAGAAATAGGAGACAATGTGACAGGCCAGATAGATGAAAGGAAACAATGAGAAGGAAAATAATGATGAAATATCTGAGCGGCAGTAATACGGATACAATTTTAGTGTAAAGTGAGACAGTAATAGATAATACAATGTCATTTGGTACATTGACTGAGATATTATTTTCACCCACGTTTATTCTTTTTAATCATATAAAATGTAACTGTTTATGTCCTAGTCTGTATGTATGTGCTCACTTTATGTGTGTGTATTCACTTTTATGTGTATGCGTTCACTTTATGTGTATGTGTACACTTTATGCGTGTGTGTTCATTTTATGTGTGTGTTCACTTTATGTGTGTGTGTTCATTTTATGTGTGTGTTCACTTTATGTGTGTGTGTTCACTTTATGTGTGTGCTCACTTTATGTGTGTGTGTTCATTTTATGTGTGTGTTCAATTTATGTGTGTGTGTTCACTTTATGTGTGCGCTAACTTTATGTGTGTGCATGGGCGTCGCTAGGAATTTTTCCAGAGGGGGGCAAAAATTCTTTTTTTTTTAATTTTAACTGACAGTGCCATACAGATTTATTTCTCAATTAAATCCAAGTTAAGTATAACATTAATTATTTATTTTGACATAAAAGTATTTGAAAATTGAAACATTTTGACTACAAGCACAAGCATGTTCTGATTCTAATTTTTTCTTGTTTAATTTGGCCTTCTGTAGCTTGATTTGTCCTTCGAAAATGTTTTTGACATTCAGGTTTTTTTTTTATAATCTGGCAACTCTTGTTAGTTTATAATCGTCTGCCACTGAGTGAATTTTTAAATTTATCCTAAATTAATATGAAAAGATGGATATCAGAAAAGGATGCAAGCTATTTTGTTGCACTATTGGTAGCCAAAGCAGTTTCTATAGATGATCAGTTGAAGTTGAACTCATCAGTTAGAAGACAAATTCAAGAAAATTGCAACTAGCTAGCTCCCTCCATTTCTACAATCTTTTTTTTGCGGCATGCATGATTTGGCACTCTGTGGAAAAGAATCACATTCTGGTATTTTTTTACGACCTGTTAGAGTTTCGTGTTAAATCTGTAGATGAATTTCTAGGTAATCATTAGTCAATTGGTTCTTGTAGTGCTAAGTATATCTCGCCGAGAGAGGGGGAAGGGGGGCAAATGCCCAGGGGCCCGACGAGTTTTATGGCGAGCGAGTATTAGGGACCCGGAATGAGCTGGCCAATCAACTTTTGAAAATATTAATATCAGCAAGAGAGGCCCGTGACAGCCCTGCCCAGGGATCCGAAATTTCTGTCGGTGGGCCTGTCGGAAACTACACAAAACACTATGATCGAAATTTGTGGGTCTCTCTTTCGTGAAGACATTGTTCGTGAAGCAAATAATTCAGTTGCAATTTCTATACTTGCCGACGAGACAATATAATTTCAGGCGTTGAGCAGATGTCACTTGGTGTTAGATTTGTCAAAGAACGCCATAATTACAAATTCATTAGAATTTGGAATAGATACAGCCCCGTAGAGTGAAAATTCTACAGCAGGGGCCAGTCATTCTACAGCAGGGGCCAAGCTGTAGCAGGTGGGACAGGAAATACATTTTACTAAGTAGAGCAAACAAGCAGAGGGGCCAGACAAAACGCAGGGAGGGCCAGGCCCCCCTGGCCCCTCCCCGCACGCTACGGGCCTGATTAGATATGACAAATTTTGTTGGTCAAGGATAAGACGGATGTTCTACAATGGCAAGTAAAGGAGGAGCAGTCCAAGCAATAATTCGAAAAAAAAGACCCAAATGCAGCTATTGGACATTGCAGTTCACATAAATTAAATCTTGTCGTGAACGATTTAAATAATGTGAATGCTGTACAAAACACAATAGGAAAAATTAAGTCAATTATAGTTTTTTTTCTGAGAAATTAATCAGGGAAGAAAACTAATTCCAAATGTTCCTTTGCTATGTGAAACTAGATGGACACATACATATAAAAGGTTGCGGATTTTCGCTGAAAATGTGACAGAAATAGTTAAACAACTGGGATATTTAGAACAATCTGGAAAAAGCAAGAAAGTTGCACATTAGTTACTAGGGATGTGACGGGGGCTGATGAAAATTCGTATCCGTCGGATTCGGATTTGGCAAATATAAATTTTCGCTGAAAATGTGACAGAAATAGTTAAACAACTGGGATATTTAGAACAATCTGGAAAAAGCAAGCAAGTTGCACATTAGTTACTAGGGATGTGACGGGGGCTGATGAAAATTCGTATCCGTCGGATTCGGATTTGGCAAATATAAATCCGCCGGATTCGAATGCGGATTCGGTCAACAGCAGCATAAACTATTACAAAGCACAGGTAGCCACATTATTAACGAATCATCAGTACAAGATGCTTTGCATAAAATAAAATTCTCTTAAATTCTTCTTCTGTCGTATTTCTTATCTAAATTTCATGCACAAAAAAAAAGAATGTATTAAAAATAAAAAGTACAGTAATACTGTTCTCAGTCACTTGTAACTATTCAAGAAATATTCTACAAGTTGAAGTCATATCAGTCAAGCACAATCAGCAGGCAACTGAGTCTCTCTCATTTCACGGCATCACAACCAAATTGAAACATGTAACCTTACACTACTAAACAAAACATTGTCTGGAAATTTCTGTTGTTTTTGTTCTTTCTGTACTGTTTACTATAACTCCAGTGTCAGTTGTTTAACTGTCATACTGTTTATTGTCACACTCACATGAGGCCCCAGTAGTTGAAATTAATTAATGGCAGATTAAACTTTTCTTTATTTCGGGTTTTCGAAAGTCTCTAGGTTTTTAAATTTTAGTTACGATTTCTACAGCCGTGTTTGATCTGAAAACGGTAATTTTTCAGATTCGAATCCGACGATTTTTTAAAAAAATCCGTCGGTTTCGAATTTGCTCAAAAAACGTCGAAGTTCGAATGTCGTCGGATTCGAATTCGAACTTCGTCACATCCCTATTAGTCACTTTCTGCTGTTGGAGGTTAGGTTTGGGGTACATTTGTTGTTTGTTTAGTTATTTTACTTTAATGTAATAAACTTTCAGTATGTTTAGTTCAGTTTTAATGTAACAACTTTATGACATTTTTCAAAATGTGGGGGGAAGGGGGGGGGCAAATGCCACCCATTGCCTCCATTGAATACGTCCATGTGTGTGTGTTCACTTTGTGTGTGTGTGTTCACTTTGTGTGTGTGTGTTCACTTTGTGTGTGTGTGTGTTCACTTTGTGTGTGTGTGTTCACTTTGTGTGTGTGTGTTCACTTTGTGTGTGTGTGTTCACTTTATGTGTGTGTTCATTTTGTGTGTGTTTGTTCACTTTGTGTGTGTGTGTTCACTTTGTGTGTGTGTTCACTTTGTGTGTGTGTGTTCACTTTGTGTGTGTGTGTTCACTTTGTGTGTGTGTGTTCACTTTGTGTGTGTGTGTTCACTTTGTGTGTGTTCACTTTGTGTGTGCGTGTTCACTTTGTGTGTGCGTGTTCACTTTATGTGTGCGTGTTCACTTTATGTGTGCGTGTGCACTTTATGTGTGCGTATGCACTTTATGTGTGCGTGTGCACTTTATGTGTGCGTGTGCACTTTATGTGTGCGTGTTCACTTTATGTGTGCGTGTTCACTTTATGTGTGCGTGTTCACTTTATGTGTGCGTGTTCACTTTATTTGTGTAGGTTCACTTTATGTGTGTGTGTTCACTTTATGTGTGTGTGTTCACTTTATGTGTGTAGGTTCACTTTATGTGTGTGTGTTCACTTTATGTGTGTGGGTTCACTTTATGTGTGTGTGTTCACTTTATGTGTGTGTGTTCACTTTATGTGTGTAGGTTCACTTTATGTGTGTAGGTTCACTTTATGTGTGTGTGTTCACTTTATGTGTGTGTTCACTTTATATTTTTGTGTTCACTTTATGTGTGTGTGTTCACTTCATTCACTAAGTGTGTGTGTGTGTGTGTGTAGGCTCACATTATGTGTGTGGGTTCACTTTATTTGTGTGGGTTCACTTTATTTGTGTGGGTTCACTGTATGTGTGTGGGTTCACTGTATGTGTGTGGGTTCACTGTATGTGTGTGGGTTCACTTCATATGTGTGGGTTCACTGTATGTGTGTGGGTTCACTTCATATGTGTGGGTTCACTGTATGTGTGTGGATTTACTTTATTTGTGTGGGTTCACTATATGTGTGTGGGTTCACTTTATGTATGTGGGTTCACTGTATGTGTGTGGGTTCACTTTATGTGTGTAGCTTCACTTTATGTGTGTGTGTTCACTTTATGTGTGTGTTCACTTTATATTTTTGTGTTCACTTTATGTGTGTGTGTTCACTTCATTCACTAAGTGTGTGTGTGTGTGTGTGGGCTCACATTATGTGTGTGGGTTCACTTTATTTGTGTGGGTTCATTTTATTTGTGTGGGTTCACTGTATGTGTGTGGGTTCACTGTATGTGTGTGGGTTCACTGTATATGTGTGGGTTCACTTCATATGTGTGGGTTCACTGTATGTGTGTGGGTTCACTTCATATGTGTGGGTTCACTGTATGTGTGTGGGTTCACTTCATATGTGTGGGTTCACTGTATGTGTGTGGATTTACTTTATATGTGTGTGGGTTCACTATATGTGTGTGGGTTCACTTTATGTATGTGGGCTCACTGTATGTGTGTGGGTTCACTGTATGTGTGTGGGTTCACTGTATGTGTGTGGATTCACTGTAAGTGTGTAGGTTCCCTGTATGTGTGTGGGTTCACTTTATTTGTGTGGATTCGCTGTATATGTCTGGGTTCACTTTATTTGTGTGGGTTCTCTTTATGTTTTCTAACGAAGAAATGGAGAGAATAAAAAGTATGATCATTACATTCTTCAGAAGAAAATTACCAATTAAAGTATCATTGTCTGAAGAACATTACCAATTAAAGTATCATTGTCTGAAGAAAATTACCAATTAAAGTATCATTGTCTGAAGAACATTACCAATTAAAGTATCATTGTCTAAAGAAAATTACCAATTAAAGTATCATTGTCTGAAGAACATTACCAATTAAAGTATCATTGTCTGAAGAACATTACCAATTAAAGTATCATTGTCTGAAGAACATTACCAATTAAAGTATCATTGTCTGAAGAAAATTACCAATTAAAGTATCATTGTCTGAAGAACATTACCAATTAAAGTATCATTGTCTGAAGAAAATCCATTCTATTCACAGCACCCACAGCAGTACAATATTAATAGAAATTACATGGTGACAGCTGCAAGTAAAGGTTGACAGCGGCAAAGCAATGTTCACAGCAGCCATTGCTAGACAACATTCTCAGAGCATCTAAGGAGCTTTGACAATATTCGATGCCACTGTTTATGAAAGTAACTCACATATAGTTAACAATTTACTTGTGAGTTTGATACTCATCTTAAATTTTAAGATCAATTAAAAACGGTCACAGAAATTCAAAAATGACCATTTTCACATTAGGGAGATAATTGAAACATAAGCGATAATTATCGATGTAGAGTGCCTGTAGAGTTGTGGTAGAATGCCTGTAGAGTGCTTATAGAGTGTTTGTAGAATGTTTGTAGAGTGCCTTAGAGTGTTTGTAGAGTACCTGTAGAGTGTTTATAGAGTGCCTGTAGAGTGTTTGTAGAGTTTCTTTAGAGTGTTTGTAGAGTGTTTGTAGAGTGCCTTAAAGTATTTGTAGAGTTTCTGTAGAGTGTTTGTAGAGTGGCTGTAGAGTGCCTGTAGAGTGTTTGTAGAGTGCCTGTAGAGTGTCTGTAGAGTGCCTGTACAGTGTTTTTAGAGTACCTGTATAGTGTTTGTACAATGCCTGTAGAGTGTTTGTAGAATGTTTGTAGAGTGCCATATAGTGTTTGTAGAGTGCAAGTAGAGTGTTTGTAGAATGCCTGTAGAGTGTTTGTAGAGTGTTTGTAGAGTATTTGTAGAGTGCCTCTCGAGTGTCTGTAGAGTGCCTGTTGAGTGTTTGTAGAGTGCCTGAAGAGTGTTTGTAGAATGTTTGTAGAGTGCCTTTAAGTATTTGTAGAGTGCCTGTACAGTGTTTGTAGAGTGCCTGAACAGTGTTTGTAGAGTACCTGTAGAGTACCTGTAGAGTGTTTGTAGAGTGCCTCTCGAGTGTCTGTAGAGTGCCTTAAAGTGTTTCTAGAGTGCCTGTACATTGTTTGTAGAATGTTTGTAGAGTGCCTTAGAGTGTTTGTAGAGTGCATGTACAGTGTTTGTAGAGTGCCTGTAGAGTGTTTGTACAATGCCTGTAGAGTGTTTGTAGAATGTTTGTAGAGTGCCATATAGTGTTTGTAGAGTGCATGTAGAGTGTTTATAGAGTGCCTGTAGAGTGTTTGTAGAGTTTCTTTAGAGTGTTTGTTGAGTGCCTTTGAGTGTTTGTAGAGTACCTGTAGAGTGTTTGTAGAATGCCTGTAGAGTGTTTGTAGAGTGTTTGTAGAGTGTTTGTAGAGTGCCTCTCGAGTGTCTGTAGAATGCCTGTTGAGTGTTTGTAGAGTGCCTGTAGAGTGTTTGTAGAGTACCTGTAGAGTACCTGTAGAGTGTTTGTAGAATGCCTGTACAGTGTTTGTAGAGTGCCTGTACAGTGTTTGTAGAGTACCTGTAGAGTACCTGTAGAGTGTTTGTAGAATGCCTGTAGAGTGTTTGTAGAGTGTTTGTAGAGTGCCTCTCGAGTGTCTGTAGAGTGCCTTAAAGTATTTGTAGAGTGCCTGTAGATTGTTTGTAGAATGTTTGTAGAGTGCCTTAGAGTGTTTGTAGAGTGCATGTACAGTGTTTGGAGAGTGCCTGTACAGAAGGGTGTACCTGAAATGCTCGAAAAAAATTTTTTTTTAAATCTTTGGTGTCTCACCCGCTGAAATGTGTCTCTTGGGTACAATGAGTGGATTGAAGTTGTAGCTCATTTGAACAACATTTAGAGGTTCCCCAAGAGCTTTTAAAATCCCAGTATTAGGCCAACATAAAAATCCAGTCGAATCATGGCTCAAATAATTTGCAGTTTTTGCATGCCATAGTTGAATAGAATGAAGTTTAAATATACTTATATTTATCTCATCGCTACCATTAACTAGAGTTGAAATTGTGTGATTCTTAATTAGAAAATGTAATAAATGCTAGAAAACATATAAAATACCTAATGTGCCAAAATTTAAGCTTAATGTGCGCTATTTTTTGAAGATTTAATTTTTTTAAACTAAAAGCATGCTAAATTGTCAGGCATCATATCACCAAAAAGTTGCTTTTTTTTTGCTGCAGTGTCTGGACAGAACGAACACCGAGTATTAGAAAATCAACAATGATACTTGCATCCGCATTCAGCGACTGGTGTTCAGACATCTGACACAGTATTTTCCAAGAGCACAATGTGCAACGTCATCGCAAACTTTGTCGTCAACAAGCTGCAGCATGTATAAAGAAGACTATATTCCCTCAAATCAATTGTGCATTGGTTGGTAAGCTACCTTGCGATGTTACCGGACATGTTACTTGTAACTTCGACACTACGGCTTCCAATACTGGAAGATCAATGGGCTTGCACTCAATTAAAGTAGCCCTGGGACGTAATCTATTATGGATGGCATGCCGTCATCACATGTTGGAAGTACTCCTTTCCGATGCATTCAATGTTTCTCTTGGACCATCCACTGGACCAGATTTTGTTTTTCAAAGTTTTGAAAAAATGGCCAGAATTAAACCACACACCCGAAGCCAGATCCACCCCTTTGATAATCGTGTCTGATTCGATTAAAGATTTTATTAAATATCAACTTGAGGTCAGTCATTCATGTGATGATTATTTGGAATTTCTTCTGCTTGCTGCACAAATGGTTGGGTTGGAGGTTAATGTCAGCATTCGCAGACCTGGTGCCCTACATAGGGCAAGGTGGATGGCGAAAGCAATCTATGCATTGAAAATCGATCTATTGTTTGCAGGCAATGAAACCATCTTTCAGTTAACAGCTCGAAAATTAAAAGGTAATCAGGCGCTTTAATCGGTTTACCATATGTGTTTATCTTCAATCATGGTTTTCATGCAGGCTCACCGTAGATGCACCTGTGAATGATATCTTGTTTCTAAAGCGTTTATACGAATATGATGATGCTGTTCTTCGATCAACTGGATTGAAAATGATGGTGCGTCACTCGTGGTACTTGAGTCCGGAACTGTCGAAGCTTGAGTTATTTTAAACCCTTTTGTCGGCCTTGTTCGGACAATGCAATCAGAACATGGACCGCATCTCATAAAAACACTATCAAAAAGTGTTAATGATTTGCGTGCTTCTACCACATTTTTTGAAACATCCAACATTGATGTCAGTTTTCTAGATGTTCCTGTTGAAGCCTGGTCAGATACACCATCTTTTAAAGTTCTGCAGCAGATTTTGTAAGAATCTGGCTTGTATCAATGACTCTGCAGAGCAAGTGTAGCATTGATACAAAATTTCAATGACAGTATCACCAAGAATGAAGAACAAAGACAATTTTTGCTCCAAGTGGTTGAAAAACATCGGAAAAATTTTGCAGAGTGTAATCGTGAACAGCTGGCTAAAATTTAAATTTTTGTCTACCCTATAGTACAAAGTACAAAATATATAGCAGGAATGCTTATTTGCATTGCTTATTATTATTATTATTATTATTATTCAAGCAGATTGACATTGATTCAAGAATTAACTTGACAAAATGAATAAAACTTTGTTTTTCATAATTTTTTTTACTTAAATTTCAAATTTAAAAATATAAACCATTCAAGATTTATATATTTTGTTTCATTTAATATCATAAACAATACTAAGCATCAATTTGTTACTTAATATATCAGTTTCGCAAGTAATGCAACATTAACGCTGTATTAGATTTGACCGTGAATGATTTTACACCAAAATCTGGAAGTTTAAAGCTCTTGGGGGACCTCTAAACATTGTCCAAATGAGCTGAAATTTTGCAGGTTACCTATTGTTACCGTACAGACATATTCTGTGGGGTGAGACATCAACATTTCAAAACTTCATTTTTTTGGGACACCCTACTGTATAGTGTTTGTAGAGTACCTGTAGAGTACCTGTAGAGTGTTTGTAGAATGCCTGTAGAGTTTTGTAGAGTGTTTGTAGAGTGCCTCTAGAGTGTCTGTAGAGAGCCTGTAGAGTTTTTGTAGTGCCTGTAGAGTGTTTGTAGAATATTTGTAGAGTGCCTTAGAGTGTTTGTAGAGTGCCTGTAGAGTGTTTTTAGAGTTTCTGTAGAGTGTTTGTAGAGATTTCGTAGAGTGTTTGTAGAATGCCTGTAGAGTGTATGTAGAGTGTCTGTAGAGTGTTTGTAGAGTGTTTGTAGAGTTACTCTAGAGTGTCTGTTGAGTGCCTGTAGAGTGTTTGTATAGTGTCTGTAGAGTGCGTATACAGTGTTTGTAGAGTACCTGTAGAATGCCTGTAGAGTGTTTGTAGAGTGTTTGTAGAATGTTTGTAGAGTGTTTGTAGAGCGCCTCTAGAGTGTCTGTTGAGTGCCTGTAGAGTTTTTGTAGAGTGCCTGTAGAGTGTTTGTAGAGTTTCTGTAGAGTGGTTGCAGATTGGCTGTAGAGTGTTTGTAGAGTGCCTGTAGAGTGTTTTTAGAGTTTCTGTAGAGTGTTTGTAGAGATTTCGTAGAGTGTTTGTAGAATGCCTGTAGAGAGTTTGTAGAGTGTTTGTAGAGTGTTAGTAGAGTGTTTGTAGAGTTACTCTAGAGTGTCTGTAGAGTGCCTGTAGAGTGTTTGTATAGTGTCTGTAGAGTGCGTATACAGTGTTTGTAGAGTACCTGTAGAATGCCTGTAGAGTGTTTGTAGAGTGTTTGTAGAATGTTTGTAGAGTGTTTGTAGAGCGCCTCTAGAGTGTCTGTTGAGTGCCTGTAGAGTTTTTGTAGAGTGCCTGTAGAGTGTTTGTAGAGTTTCTGTAGAGTGGTTGCAGATTGGCTGTAGAGTGTTTGTAGAGTGCCTGTAGAGTGTTTGTAGAGTGCCTGTAGAGTGTTTGTAGAGTGTTTGTAGAGGGTCTGTAGAGTGTCTGTAGAGTGCCCGTAGAGTGTTTGTAGAGTGCCTGTAGATTGTCTGTATAGTGCCCGTAGAGTGTTTGTAGAATGCCTGTAGAGTGTTTGTAGAGTTCCTGTAGAGTGTTTGTAGAGTGTCTGTAGAGTGCCTGTTGAGTGTTTGTAGAGTGTTTGTAGAATGTTTGTAGAGTGTTTGTAGAGCGCCTTTAGAGTGTTTGTAGAGTACCTGTAGAGTGTTTGTAGAGTACCTGTAGAGTGTTTGTATAGTGCCTGTAGAGTGTTTGTAGAGTTTCTGTAGAGTGGTTGTAGATTGACTGTAGAGTGTTTGTAGAGTGCCTGTAGAGTGTTTGTAGAGTGCCTGTAGAGTGTTTGTAGAGTGCCTGTAGAGTGTCTGTAGAGGGTCTGTAGATTGTCTGTAGAGTGCCCGTAGAGTGTTTGTAGAGTGCCTGTAGATTGTCTGTATAGTGCCCGTAGAGTGTTTGTAGAGTGCCTGTAGAGTGTTTATAGAGTGCCTGTAGAGTGTTTGTGGACTGCCTGTAGAGTGTTTGTGGACTGCCTGTAGAGTGTTTGTAGAGTGCCTGTAGAATGCCTAAAGAATAGACATGTCGGTGTAGTTTACATTTACGTCCCTTACGTCACCAAATTGTATCAGTCACTTATCGTAATGTTTTTAGATTTAAAATACAAAAATTACTTTGTTTAAAAATTCTTCCACCTGGTCTGATATCTTTGGTCTCTCTATTCAAGTATAGTTTGCTTGCTTTAAGAATCACTAAGTATTTATTCAAAGATCTGCTAATACTATAGTATTTGAGTTTGCGTTTATTTATTTATTTACATTAGCTTAATAGCCCAAAAGACTTTAGAGAATTCAAGAAAGCATTTGATTGAGTATGACATGAGGGACTATAGCAAGTTATGAGAAGCTACAACATTAAAGAGGGGCTGGTACAAGTGATCGCAGCACTCTACAATCAAGCAGTCCAACTCTATGGCTGTGTAGGGGACTTCTTCATGATGTCCATTGGAGACCGTCAAGGCAGCATTCTCTCGCCAGTTCTGTTCAACATCTTACTAGAGAAATTCATGCAAGAAGCATTCACTGACCACCATTGGTGGAAGATCCCTATGCTACCTAATATTTGCTGATGATATAGATCTCCTAGCCGGAAGGAAAAGTGAACTACAAGAGCTGACTGACAAGCTTGAAGATAGGGCGGGTGCATACGGAATGGAAATAAGCTCAGAGAAAAGCAAGAAAATGGTCAACAAGACAGTTGACAGAAGTGCTAAAATCCTAATGAATCATCAAAAGCTGGAAGTAGTACAAAAATCCCTGGGATCCCTCTTATCCAAAGACGAAGCTGTGAAGCAGAAATTCGAGCCAGGATTGGGTCATCAATGGCGGCTATGACTAAATTCAATAGAATTTGGACCAGCAAAACATTAGCCTACCAACGAAGCACAGACTTTAAAGATCACTAGTTAGAACAATTGCCCTGTATGGGTGTGAGACATGGACACTTATAGCAGCCACGACAAGCAAGCTAAAGGCCTTCGAAAATAAATGCATGAGGAAAATCTTACGAAACTACTACACAGAACGCAAGACAAATGAGTATGTCTGGGAAAGAATATTCTCAATTGTGGGACCTCAGAAAACAATTATGGCAAAAATCAAACGACGTAAAATGTCATGGTTCGGACATGTGTCAAGACATAATAGCCTGCCAAAAAAAAATTCTCCAAGGGACTGTAGAAGGAGGACGTCACAGAGGGCGACAGTGAAAATGTTGGTTTGACAATATATAAATGAATGGACAGGGCTACCAATGAATGAACTAAAGACAGCCGCGCAGGTTAGACAACTCTGGAGAAATATGTCTGTTGTGGTATCCATGCGTTCCCCCCAACGACCACTTCAGTTAAGGGTATGATGATGATGGCATAGCCTTGTTGAAATACCGTTCAGTATACATTACAAACACATTCTAGAATGATAATGGATCATTCATATTTTGTGTAAGGACCTATTCTAAATACAAAAACAGAAGGGCCATTGATAAAGTACAAATTAGGTAATAAGTTACCTCGTCTTAAAAGAGCCGGTCTGAGGTCTCTGAGATAGGGACCTTCATTTTCTTTACCATCTGTGATTAATATAATGGATCCACCAGGTGCATCTCCGAATTTTGTCAATACCTGAAATATAATTACACCTATGAATACATTTGATTCTTAACACGTGCACATAGGACATATTTGTTATGACTGTTTCAGGTGAGATAAATACTATTGGATAGCGAAGTCGATAGTGAACTCGACAAAGGGTACATATTTCAATCCCTGGTAAAGCCAAAAAAACTCACCGCTGACTGGGAGAGGAGATGGGCGCCATTAAGTCCATAAGCCATAAAAGCACAACAGATCAGATGTTGATGTATCCGTTCGTTATCACCCCCCCCCTCCCAATCCACACCCCCATCTCCAGAATAAATACTAAAAAGAAAATTTACAAAATTACTTTCTAACCATCCCATACTAGACTCCACAGACATTGGTGTTACAGACATTGGTGTTACAGACATTGGTGTTACAGACATTGGTGTTACAGACATTGGTGCTACAGACATTGGTGTTACAGACATTGGTGCTACAGACATTGGTGCTACAGACATTGGTGTTACATACATTGGTGTTACAGACATTGGTGCTACAGACATTGGTGCTACAGACATTGGTGTTACATACATTGGTGCTACAGACATTGGTGTTACATACATTGGTGCTACAGACATTGGTGTTACAGACATTGGTGTTATAGACATTGGTGTTACAGACATTATAGTTTCACACATTGGTGTTACAGACATTGTAGTTACAGTCATTGGTGTTAACACATTGGTGTTGCAGACATTGTTGTATTATTGAGGAATTACAGACAGTCCACCTCGAACAATTGTTATATTAGGCTATATGTTCCTCTCAATTTGTTGTAAGTGACAGAGTGTGATATTCAGTTTAAAATGCAATTGAGATAAAGGTAATGGTTTCGCTGTCTCTAATGGTATCGCTGTCTCTAATGGTATCGCTGTCTCTAATGGTATCACTGTCTCTATGAATTCTGTCATCTGCTCTTCTTATGGCTCTTGAGATGAAACTCGTTCACTACCACAACATCTGTTGCTGATATGAAGCCTAATGGCCAGTTGGTTATCCGTCTCATCCAACCAGTGGTACTCCGAACGCTTGCACCCAAAAAGCACACAATGAAATACACTGAACACAATAACACATGCCTATACACTAAACACAATAGCACATGCTTATACACTGAACACAATAACACATTCTTATACACTGAACACAATAACACATGCTTATACACTGAACACAATAACACATGCTTATACACTGAACACAATAAAACATGCTTATACACTGAACACAATAACACATGTCTATACAATGAACACAATAACACATGTCTATACACTGAACACAATAACACATGATTATACACTGAATACAATAACACATAACACATACGCCTATACACTGAACACAATAACACATGCCTATACACTGAACACAATAACACATACGCCTATACAATAAAAGCATTAACACATCTGCCTATACACTGAATACAATAACACATGTCTATACACTGAACACAATAACACATGCCTA
Source organism: Bulinus truncatus (assembly GCA_021962125.1). Lineage (NCBI taxonomy): Eukaryota > Metazoa > Mollusca > Gastropoda > Planorbidae > Bulinus > Bulinus truncatus. The sequence goes on along the minus strand of JAGDYQ010000046.1, from coordinate 4,602,807 downwards.
TACACTGAACACAATAACACATGCCATACACTGAATACAATAATACATACCCTATACACTGAACACAATAACACATGCCTATACACTGAACACAATAACATATGCCTATACACTGAACACAATAACATATGCCTATACACTGAACACAATAATAAATGCCTATACACTGAACACAATAACACATGCCTATACACTGAACACAATAACACATGCCTATACACTGAACACAATAATACATGCATATACACTGAACACAATAATACATGCCTATATACTGAACACACTAATACATGCCTATACACTGAACACAGTATTACATACGCCTATACACTGAACACAATAATGCATACGCCTATAAACTGAACACAATAATACATGCCTATACACTGAACACAATAACACATGCCTATACACTGAACAAAATAACACATACGCCTATACAATAAACACATTAACACATCTGCCTATACACTGAATACAATAACACATGGTTAAACACTCAATACAACAACACATACGCCTATACACTGAACACAATGACACACACCGACCTATACACTGAATACAATAATACATGCGTATACACTGAATACAATAATACATGCCTATACACTGAACACAATAATACATGCCTATACACTGAACACAATAATACATGCCTATACACTGAAAACAATAATACATGTCTATACACTGAAAACAATAATACATGCATATACACTGAACACCATAATACATGCATATACACTGGACACAATAATACATGCCTATACACTGAACACAATTATACATGCCCATACCTGAACACAATAATACATGTGCCTATGTAGTCCGTTGCATGATCGCATCGACAACAAGCATAATATAAACACGTGGTATGAAGTGTAAATGAAGGGTTAGCACCACACATAATATAGATACGAGGTATGAAGAGTTAGCACAACACATAAAATAGATACGTGGTATGAAGAGTTAGCACCACACATAATATAGAGACGAGGTATGAAGGGTACCTGAAGGGTTAGCACCACTCATAATATAGATACGAGGTATGAAGAGTTAGCACAACACATAATATAGATACGTGGTATGAAGAGTTAGCACAACACATAATATTTTGGCTGGTACGAAGAGTTAGCACCAGGGCTGGGAAGCCGGTGTCGGTGTCGGTATTTGTACTTTGCCCGTTGTCGGTGTAGGTGTCGGCATTTGTATTTTGTCCGGAGTCGGTGTCTGTGTCGGCATTTGTACTTGTCCGGAGTTGGTTCGGTGTCGGCGCAAAAATTCTCCCCCCCCCCCCCCCAAAAAAAAATACTGGAACTTTAATTAAATAATCCAGAACAACGTCAGATAGTTCTTAGCCAATCTTTAATTTAAAGTTTTCTTAAGTTCTTCTTTTCTTTTTAAATAGATACTTGGTAAATCTGTTTATCAACAAATGTATTATTTTCCAAAGCAAGATTTTCTACATTACTACAACTTGTCAACATTAACAGAATTGTGACTGAAAGCAGATAGGAAGGCTACTGGCTATGTTCACTCTGTTATTCACTCAATCGTTGTAAATCATGAGAAATTTTTACTTTGCATCTGTATGTCAATATCCTTGTTGGAGAAAGATTACACACACACCTATTCAAGTCTTTTAGAACAACAAAGAATGATTACACTCTCCACAGCTTAATTTCTCTCAGCCAGAATGAAACATTACCAATCTACGTCACAATGGCACTACATTAAAGCCCAGTCCGTAGCTGGAGCTGTTGAGGTGCCCCCCACCACCTATTACAATACAAACATTTTCAATACATATGTCAGGTTTAATTCGGGTGTAAAATAACGATTCCTTCCTCTATTAACTGTTAAGTATGTAGTGTCTTTATACGTCTCTCTCTTTTCTAAAAAATAGGTCTGGAACAGCCATCTTTTATCATTGTATGTAGCCCTTGACGTGATTTTTATTTCAGCACTCTGCAATCTCTGAGTGGCCACTTATAAACTTCCAAGCATCATTGCTCTAGTGTTGTTGGATATGTCTGTACTTTGAAGAGTGACTTGCTGACTTAGGCAATCGTTAATAATAATCTTGACCAATTTTTGAGCATAAGCCTACACATAAATGAGAACTTATTAAAAGTAGCGAATAGGCCGCTTCAGGTTTACTATAAAAATAACATCCCGCATACTGTGGCATATCTTGAAGTAAACCATTCACTTTTATTACTTCAATGTATTCACTGCAGCTACTCTTGATGTCCATATTTAGTATTTTTCGTGACTTTTCAATGTTACGTGTACAACTGGGTTGTAGAGCCAAGAAGATTAAATATACAATTAGACGTGCATTATTATTATATATATATATATATATATAGTATGAGATATATACAGGGAAAAAATACACAATCATCTCCCTTTGCCCCCTCCCCCCCATGCTGTCGGTGTTGGCGGACGATAGAAAACCGACACCGGTGTCGGTGTCGGTGTCGGCAAATATTTTGTCCGACATCCCACCCCTGGTTAGCACAACACATAATATACGCACGTGGTATGAAGAGTTAAGACAACACATAATATAGATACGTGGTATGAAGAATTAGCACAACACCAGGCTTGCGGAGCCGCCATATTTTTTCCGGCTCCGGCTCCCACAAATTTGACGGCTCCGGCTCGGCTCCTTATTAAGATAGTATCACACGAGACAAAAATTTTTGTAATTGCTCCACGCTAACATGCCGCTGATTAAAAGTTATGCAAATTTTGCCGCGTTCACCCCCATAGTCAGGAACTTGAAAAATATACGCATTGTCGGTTTTACTAAAAACAAACCATTTCTGTGCATCCAGAAACTTATCATTATTTTCGTCCGAGGTTTCCCTAGTCGCCGTTTTCGTAAGTAATAAAAAGTTTTTTCAATTATCAAATTAGCAAATAGTAAAATGATACATTATTTAAAATATTTTAAAGACTTCAGTATTTATATTTATTATTTATAAATTCGAGGTAACTATTCGGACCCGGGTACCAATAAACTCCGATTTTTATTCGGACCCCGTGCCAACAAAGTCTGATTGTTATTCGCACATTGGCAAATATGCACTTAGCTTAGCTATACATAAACTTTATAATTGTTTTTTGTTTATTTTTTTTTTATAATTGTTTGAATTGTATGATTTAATCGTTGCTCAGTGTCTAGGGTTCCACTAAGCTGACTCTGTATTATTATTTTTTCGGGTTCCGTCTAATAAAGTTTAAATATAGCTAAGCTTAGTGCACATTTGCCACGGGTCCGAATAACAAACGGATTTAATTGGGACCCGGGTCCGAATAGCCAAAGCCTTATAAATTTATCTACTCTATTTCAGATATTCTGTTTATAATAAAATTGTTAAATACAGAAAGCGACCATTTTGTTTTTTCTATTACAAATTCGCGGTCAAATAATATACAAAATGACGCGTTCTATTTATCGTCGTAGTAAAAATTTATTTTTAAATGATTGATACAATTATTCTATGAAATAAAACTGTTTTAACTTTATATATAACAAAATAACATGCCATTAAAGAAAATTCGGAGGGTAAACAAGATTTAAAACGAACACAAAACGATTTCCCATTAAAGATTTCTTGTGGTGATGTGCGTGCACCCTATCATTTAAATGCGGTTACTGATGTGGCGTTCGTAAAACATGACAAGATTTCAAATTGTAGGAGGCAAACAATCAAACAAATTTGCAATTTTAAAGCTAAAAAAAAAATTCTGCTGTAAAAAAAACAAACATTTGGGAGCCGTGAAGCCGCCAGATTTTTTCGGCTCCGGCTCCGGCTCCAGCAAAAAGTAGCGGCTCCCAGCTCCTCGGCTCCGGCTCCGCAAGCCTGCACAACACATAATATTGAGGCTGGTATGAAGAATTAGCACAACACATAATATAGAGACGTGGTATGAAGAGTTAGCACAACACATAATATTAACACGTGGTATGAAGAGTTAGCACAACACATAATATAGAGACGTGGTATGAAAGTTAGCACAACAAATAATATAGAGACGAGGTATGAAGAGTTAGCACAACACATAATATAGAGACGAGGTATGAAGAGTTAGCACAACACATAATATTGAGACGTGGTTTGAAGAGTTAGCACAACACATAATATAGAGACGTTGTTTGAAGAGTTAGCACAACACATAATTTCCAGTTTTCCTAAAATCCAATACCGTTTTTTTTTCGTTTTTCAGTTTGGGTTTTTACGGTAATTTTGCTAGCTCTGGTCATTATGTAGTAATTGGTTATATATATATATATATATATATATATATATATATATATATATATATATATATATATATATATATATATATATATATATATATATATATATATATTTACCTTATTACATAAAATCTTATAACCATGTATCAAGTTTTTTTCATCATTCATTACCTCGACACCCTTCTTGAGACCAGCGCCAATACTTGTTTTACCAACAGCCTGCATTGGTAGAGAATCAATCAAAGCAAACCTGTCCTTCTCAGATCTAATCTGGAAATAGATCGTGTCATTCACACTGAACTCATTTAAATAAAATAATTACTGAAATATATTCTACACAATATGTATTAAAAACACTTCATGTAAGTCGGCCACCCAACATGTATCATCAAACAGAAGCTATTTCATGGTTAATTCTACAATTATTTCACCAACGGGTTTCTTTGTTGCCTTGGCATAATTTGGCACTCCTAGAAGTTTCAATTGCTTTGCATCACCGACAACAACTGTTATGCGTTCTTCAGTGACACGATGATTTTTTAGAGAAGGTGTCAGTTTGCCATCCCAGTGGAGAGTGCAGAGTTTGGGTGGTTCCGAGGAGTCGTGGATCTTTGTAGATATCTCACTTACAACTTTGCGACGTGAACGATCTGCAGTGGCATAGGAAGAAGCCACCATTGATACATCACCCCCAAACTCGCTAATAAGGCCCTGTGTGAAAGCTGCCTGCTGTGTTGGTGTAATCTTTAATCTTGTCGCTAGTGACACAAGATTTGGTCGGCTTAAAACATCTGGAGGTACAAATACCAAAGCTCCTGTTGGCTTTCTTCGCTTTTCAATGGCATTATATCATCCAAACAGTTATCAACAAACTCCATATTATCTTTAGATTTAAAAGTAGAATCATCGGGTTCGTCACTGCTACCCTCGCTGGAAGGCACTGATATCGTTGAACATGCTGCATTTTCTTCTCTTGCGCGTTTCTGATGTTCCAATGTTGCGACATCTCGTGAATGGCGTCGAGCGACTTTTTTGCAAGTGTTTTGTCAAATGATCCAAAGCTGGAAGACCTGTCTCCTTTCATAGACCTCAAGAATGCTAGATCTTCTGCATTCATGATAATAGTCTCGACATTTGGTGGCCACAGTTGAAAAGTTGTTGCCAACGTAGATTTCATTTGTTCCAGTTTACGTTTGGCGGCTGGTGTGTTTCGGCGACTTTTATCAATTGAACGAAGTTTATTGTATTCATCAAGAAGCTGAACAATCTTCTCACAAGCTCTCCTCTCTGTCACCATTGGAATGTTTGCTTTTTCGTAGAAAGCAGTAACTTGATACAAGGTCAGCTAGCATTTCCTTAGATTGTGTAAATATTTTATTGTTGTTTTTCATATCATTTCCCTGTTCTGAATTTATAGGTCGTGTGTATCAGAAATTAAAAAATATATATAAATAAATTAAAATGCTTGCCTTGGTCATCAATATGCGGTAAGGAAAAGTGTTGTTTTTGCTAATAAAATGTGAAGTTTAAATTTTATTTCTAGCACAACTGCTTATCAAAATCAATCATAGCTACCAAACATTATAAAACCAAAGACTATAAAACAATTTATATAGCGCTTCACTTTTTGTATGTAAGTCTGTAAGACTTTACAAGAAGGATGGTTTTATCTAGTTTTCGCTTAATTATGCAAACTTTGTTGAAGTCCGGGGGACCTCTAAACATTGTCAAATATTTTTTTTATTTTTTTACACAATGCTTTTTTTGATCAATGGAACAAATTTAAATAGCAGACAGATCAATTATTAAAATTTTTTTTTGGTGATGCACCCTAATAAATATATATATATATAGAGAGAGAGAGAGAGAGAACTTATTATAATATATACGTGTGTGCATAGGCATCGCTAGGAATTTTTCCAGAGGGGGGCAAAAAAATACTTTTTTTTTTATTTTAACTGACAATGCCATACAGATTTATTTCTCAATTAAATCCAAGTTAAGTATAACATTAATTATTTATTTTGACATAAATGTATTTGAAAATTGAAACATTTTGACTACAAGCACAAGCATGTTCCGATTTTAATTTTTTCTTGTTTAATTTGGCCTTCTGTAGCTTGATTTGTCCTTCGTAAATGTTTTTGACATTCAGGTTTTTTTTTTATAATCTGGCAACTCTTGTTAGTTTATAATCGTCTGCCACTGAGTGAATTAAATTTATCCTAAATTAATATGAAAAGATGGATATCAGAAAATAAATGTACAGGCTCAATACAACGAAAAGTAGAGAAACCGTGGGATTCCGAAAAGCCGTTATTAGAAGATTTTAGGGCATTTGCAGTATCTGAATTATCACATGCATTAAGGACAACAGTACAACTTCAACAGCCAGACACAACTGAAGAAACTATTTCTAATTTGATTGTCGCTGTCACCTCTTCATTTCCTAAATTGGATATTGGAAGGTATGTCTTGACATACGACCTTTCAAATGAGTTGAAATTGCTGCTGATCCTTGTTTGTTCGACCCCTGATAAAAATATGATTTTTAGAGCTGATAGTGGTGGAAACAGAGGCTTTAGATATGCTTGGTTATCAAAACTATTCATCGTGGGTTTTTACTTGCAAATGTTAAAAGGTGGCTTTTGCAAATTGTGCTCAGGGAGCATTTGTCATCAAACTATGCACAAAATTAAGAGATTTCAACGAAGATGCACGGATCCACTTGAAAAGCACATGGCACAAAGACTCTTATTAAGGATACAAGCTATTTTGTTGCACTATTGGTAGCCAAAGCAGTTTCTATAGATGAGCAGTTGAAGTTGAACTCATCAGTTAGAAGACAAATTCAAGAAAAATGCACCTAGCTAGCTCCCTCCATTTCTACAATCTTTTTTTGCGGCATGCATGATTTGGCACTTTGTGGAAAAGAATCACATTCTGGTATTTTTTACGACCTGTTAGAGTTTCGTGTTAAATCTGTAGATGAATTTCTAGGTAATCATTAGTCAATTGGTTCTTGTAGTGCTCAGTATATCTCGGCGAGAGAGGGGGCAGGGGGGCAAATGCCCAGGGGCCCGGCGAGTTTTATGGCGAGCGAGTATTAGGGACCCGGAATGAGCTGGCCAATCAACTTTTGAAAATATTATTATCAGCACGAGAGGCCCGTGACAGCCCTGCCCAGGGATCCGAAATTTCTGTCGGTGGGCCTGTCGGAAACTACACAAAACACTATGATCGAAATTTGTGGGTCTCTCTTGCATGAAGACATTGTTCGTGAAGCAAATAATTCAGTTGCAATTTCTATACTTGCCGACGAGACAATATAATTTCAGGCGTTGAGCAGATGTCACTTGGTGTTAGATTTGTCAAAGAACGCCAAAATTACAAATTCATTAGAATTTGGAATAGATACAGCCCCGTAGCGTGAAAATTCTACAGCAGGGGCCAGTCATTCTACAGCAGGGGCCAAGCTATAGAAGGGGGGACAGGAAATAAATTTTACTAAGTAGAGCAAACAAGCAGAGGGGCCAGACAAAACGCAGGGAGGGCCAGGCTCCCTGGCCCCTCCCCGCACGCTACGGGCCTGATTAGATATGACAAATTTTGTTGGTCAAGAATAAGACGGATGTTCTACAATGGCAAGTAAAGAAGGAGCGGTTCAAGCAATACTTCGAAAAAAAGACCCAAAAACAGCTATTGTAGATTGCAGTTCACATACATTAAATCTTGTTGTGAACGATTTAAATAATGTGAATGCTGTACGAAACACAATAGGAAAAATTAAGTCAATTAAAGTTTTTTTCTGAGAAATTAATCAGGGAAGAAAACTAATTCCAAATGTTCCTTTGCTATGTGAAACTAGATGGACACATACATATAAAAGGTTGCGGATTTTCGCTGAAAATGTGACAGAAATTGTTAAACAACTGGAATATTTAGAACAATCTGGAAAAAGCAAGCAAGTTGCACATTAGTTTCTTTCTGCTGTTAGAGGTCAGGTTTGGGGTACATTTGTTGTTTGTTTAGTTATTATACTTTAATGTAATAGACTTTCAGGACATTTAGTTTAGTTTTATTGTAACAACATTATGATATTTTTTCAAAATGTAGGGGGGGTGCAAATCACTCCTTTGCCCCCCCCCTTTGAATACGCCCATGCGTGTGTGTGCATGTAAGTACACAATCTTACACACATCTTTACATACCTCAATGAGTTGGGATAATGTTGATGGATTTGTATCTTACACACAGATATACAAACCATAGCGAGTTGAGATCAATTTGATGCATTTGTATCTTACACACAGATATACATACCTCAGTGAGTTGAGATAAAGTTGATGCATTTGTATTAAACTGAACGATTCCCAACTTGCTGCCTGTCTCAATACAACTCAGTATGTAGTTACTTGCCGCTTGTTTTAAAACACTGAGTGAAGGACCCTGGCAAAATATGTGTGTACCACTTTAACACTTCAATTGTTACATTGTGATGTTCAGTAGAGTTAATGGCTTATTGACATACTACCAGACTTACTGTCATACTACCATAGTTATTTAACTTACTGTCATACTACCAGACTTATCTAACTTACTGTCATACTACCAGACTTATCTAACTTACTGTCATACTACCATAGTTATTTAACTTACTGTCAAACTATCAGACTTATCTAACTTACTGTCATACTACCAGACTTATCTAACTTACTGTCATACTACCATAGTTATTTAACTTAATGTCAAACTATCAGACTTATCTAACTTACTGTCATACTATCATAGTTATCTAACTTACTGTCATACTACCAGACTTATCTAATTTACTGTCATACTACCAGACTTATCTAACTTACTGTCATACTACCATAGTTATTTAACTTACTGTCAAACTATCAGACTTATCTAACTTACTGTCATACTACCAGACTTATCTAACTTACTGTCATACTACCAGACTTATCTAACTTACTGTCATACTACCATAGTTATTTAACTTACTGTCAAACTATCAGACTTACCTAACTTACTGTCATACTATCATAGTTATTTAACTTACTGTCATACTATCAGACTTTCTAACTTACTGTCATACTACCAGACTTATCTAACTTACTGTCATGCTACCATAGTTATTTAACTTACTGTCATACTATCAGACTTACCTAACTTACTGTCATACTGTCAGACTTATCTAACTTACTGTCATACTACCAGACTTATCTAACTTACTGTCATACTACCAGACTTATCTAACTTACTGTCATACTACCAGACGTATCCAACACCAACACACGTTTTCTAGGATGACCTTGAACATAACGAAATCTCGGTCTGGTATCTGTGTAGTCTGGAAGGGCTTTTGTCGCTGTTGATAAAATGTGTGAAAAATTAGATCTTGTACCATTGATCTCAACACATTTGTGTGTGACAAATTAGATCTTGTACCATTGATCTCAACACATTTGGATTCTAGTTTTAACAAATATAAAAGTCATATTAGAAGAAGGTTTGTCTCAGTTATATAAACATACTAAAACTTGTTACAAGATGGTGGGTCACAGTTTTCTAAACAAATTAAAACTTGTTACAAGATGGTGGGTCACAGATGAGATACCCTTTAAATGTCTCCAAAGTTTGTTCCTAGAAATTTCTTTCATACATTGGCCTGTCAAATCAGTCAGTCGTATTATTCAAAGGAATGATAGATCAGACAAACTCAGTCAATCTTATAGCTCAGACAGTCTTATAGCTCAGTCAAACTTATAGCTCAGACAATATTCTGCTCTATTTTGAAAGAGATTGATTGGAACTTTACCTTTACTGAAATCTTTATGTTTCCTTATAACTTCCCAAGCACTTCTGTAATGACATAGTCGGTTTTGTCTGTTAGGAGCCAGAAAATTGTGTCTGAGATGTTTAGGGGTTGTTATAGTGTCATCACAGAACTCTTCAATCTGAATGTTGAATAGAGATAAACTGATATCAACGGTTTTTCCTTTTAACAAGTAACCATTGGTAACCTTAATGTAATTAGTCAAATTACGTTGGAAATTTTATTAAAAATAAATAAATCACTAAAAGTTTTTAATTTTGCTTTGCTAAGAAAGTCTTTTAATTAATAAAGCCAACTGCATGTATTTTTGACATCCAAGAACACGATAGCTACACACTAGAACATGGTTAATTACACACTAGAACATGATTAGCAAAACACTAGAACATTATTAGTAACAAATTAGAATATGATTAGCAAAACACTAGAACATGATGAGTGATAAACTAGAACGTGACTAGTGACACACTAGGACAATATTTGTGACACAGTAGAACATGATTAGTGACTCACTAGAAGATGGTTATTGATGGACCAGAGTATAATTACATGCAAACTAGTGTCACAGTTTTGGTGAGGTTTTTGTTAAAATCTTCCAAATATTTCCCTCATCTAGCCCCCTTCGGTTGTGTCATCAACCTAGGTGAAGATAACAAAGGGGTTAGACAAAAGTGCTTGTCCGGTAGCGACTTCCCAGATGTTTACACTGTGGTCAACACCGTCTAGCGCCAGGGTGCTTAACCCACGTAGCAGACAACTGAGACAAGCTGACGTCAATTGGGATAGATCAAAGTAGACAGGGGTAGGAAATTGGTAGCCTTATCAGATTCAAGTGGGAGTTGGGTAGGCACTCTGCCCCTTTATCACCCTCATGCTTGCTGATCACTGACCCACGCGATGGGTGTGGCCTATGGTGGTCGCTGACCACTGGTCAGCGGATCGAAAGTCTCCGCGAGCATGAAGCATGAGATTAAAAAGCCATGCGCGTCGCTGAGACTAGGGATAGTTAAGTTTAGTTAGAGAATTGAGTCGAGTTAGAGTTTAGCTCGGACTGCGAGCCATTGGGGTGAACTTGAGCCTTGGCTGGTGAAACAGGCTGAGCTTGGTTGGACATCGGTGTGAGTTACCATGAGGTAGAGGCAACGGACTCAGCCCTTGAGCAGCTAAGAGTCGTGCGCTATGGAGATGCGGGCCTCATATTGATTAGGTGGAATTCGATAGACCAGGTGCATTTATGCACATGGACGGTTCCCATAAGGCCTGGATTCATATTGTGATGGATATCTCATGCGTCACTGAAGAGTTCAACCAGCTTAGTCCTGAGTTCTTTTTAGAACTACCAGCCACAGGTAGGGACCATTCGGTCTTTCTGTATTGTAGATGTATTATTATTAAGGTAGCCGATAAAGCTACTTGCCCTTTTTAGGGCACAATGATTTCGCTTCGTGTAAATAAACACTTTTCGTTGTAATTGCATGTGTTGTGTTCTCATTTCTTGTTGTGGTAGGTGATCATACACCCTAGACAACGGCCGTCACAGATCGCCTATGATCTTGACAAATAGAACATGATTAGCGATACACTAGAACATTATTAGCGATACACTAGAACATGATTAGGGATACACTAGATTGACTAGATCATGGTTAGCGATACAATTGAACATGATAAATGACGACTAAAACAGTCTACTTACGCTGTCAAGATACTGCATAAACATCAATGAAGCTGCTGCTTTATTTGATGCCATTCTTGGGAAGAATCGACAATTTTTCTCCGGTTTACCAGAAGTGAAATCAAACTCACAGGCTCTACTCGTGTACTCATTCAGGATTGAGCCCTCCACGTCCATGGAACATCTGAGGACATTTTTAAAAATGTTAACAACTTTTTGTATCTTTTTAGAACTGAACAATAAATTTTCAACCCTTTCAGAGTAGTCAGTTAACCATAATGTGTATGACATTTATATACAGCATAGAAGCTATACTCAATCTATTTAATTTTATAGTTGTCTCATCTGGTCCATCTCTTGTAAAACCTGATTATTGGCTATTACCCCGGATACAAAACCTTTTCAACCCTGACAGCTACACTGAACGTGATATTCTAGTATTTTAGTTAGGACAGCTGCCAGATTGATTTGTGTTATTTATTAAAATATTTATATATTAATATAGTTTCTTAATATCTCAGCCGCCATTAACAACGGTTAAAGACTGTGCATTAGGGTGATAAAAAAAATAATTATGAAACCACTTACAATCGAGGAACTTTTATGTGTAACTTAAGAATATAAATTGCATTTTTGATTTTTTTCAAAAAAGTTCCCCCACCTCCCCCTTTTTCGGTAGAAAAAAAGTGAAAAAAAATATTTTTTTTCCAAAAAAAAAAAAAAGGACAAGTTTTTTTTAGCTTAATTCAAACGAGTAATAATAATAACTAATCAACCTTTATTAAAAAATAATACAGAACAGTTAGTAATATGTACAGAATGTACAAGAAATGTTTAAAACTTATTTTTTCCTATGAACTTTAGATTCAAAATTAAAATTTTTCCGATTTCGCATGAAGTTCCTCCATCAGTTTCACAGCACGTTCAGTAATTTGGTTAGATCTGGGAATGTCAATTAATGACTTCTCGACTGATCAATTAATCTTTAAACACTTAATTGCCTTCTTGCATTTTATCCTGATGAGTGTAAACAGTTCATAGAAGGACGCTTCATTGTAGTGTTGCGAATGGAATCAAGCATTAGCCCATTCATAGCAGATGAAGTTGCAGGCAGGAGTGAGGATGCTGCGCCACTCTGGTATAAGAAATAATGCTATAATAGTATATATCGCATGTGAGTTCCATCTTGCCTGGTGTAAATATGATAGTTTCTTCCAGCTGATGCGAGGCTAACGTGAAAGTTGTTTTGTAATGACGATAAGCCTGACATAATTCATAAAAAGAACTTGAAATCATCTCGCCGTCCAGGGTTCTCGCCTGTGCTAACATCATCTGTCACAACGAGGCGGTAATCAGCCTGAAGAGTGACATAGTTTTGCGTTAATTTGTCAATGAAGGACAGTTGAGTTCTGGTTTTCTCGTTGGCTCTTGAATAAGAAAATTCATGACAAGTTTCAGAAAGAGGTCGAGTACATGGTGCTGACAGTCAATATATTGTGGAATCTGAAAGCCCTTGCTCAAGACATCATCCTGTATTAGCTTAACAATCCCGTGCAGTATTTATTGCGGTCGTGTCACATATTATCACGCAAATATTTTCCCAAGCATCATATTCATCAATTAGCTATTGTAACTCCTTTTAATGGCCGCGGCAGAACCACTCTCACATTTAAGAATACCGAGTTTGATTTCGGTTGTCATATTTTTCAGCAGAACTACTTGATTCTCTTCCACTTTCACTCTTTTACCATCAAACTAGAAACAATCTTTGCTTTGAAGTTTTTGAAAAATTTTGGTTGCTATGGTTGCAAGAACGTCATATGCTTTATGTGTAGAAATGTTTTTTTTTTCAGTACTAGCAAACCCGCTGTTTTAGTGCTTGCTCTTTGGTATTTCGGTTTGCATTCAGGAGAAGATAACGTGGAAGAATAGGTTGTCCAGTCGGGTGAAGAAGCAGAGGTTTCAGAATCCGAAGATTCTGAGACAGTGGTATGTGTTTGTATAGGTTGTGAGACAGTTGTATGTGTTTGTGTAGGTTGTGAGACAGTTGTATGTGTTTGTGTAGGCTGTGAGATAGTTGTATGTGTTTGTGTAGGTTGAGATTGAGAAGAGCTGGCTTGAGATTGAATTTTTAATAGTCGGATTCGTATTCTTGGGTGGATTGATTCCAAAGGGGCTGGTTTGACCATTGAATAACCAATCTGTCCTCCACTCTTAACTTGCCTCTGGTAGAGCTCTTTATCCTCCGTGTTTTTCTATTCTCTATTAACGTTGGTGACATCAAATAACTGAGAAAGTGTTGTAGTAGATTTATCAGACGGTTTCTTTTTGTTTTTGTCATATAAATCAAACAGACAATTGAGTTTCTTTCTGATTAGTGTGCTGGATAATAGTGGAAAGTCTAGAATTTCACTCCAGAGCAATTCTATATCCGTAATCATTATTTTGATTCGATCCAGTCGCCGTTTCTGGCTATTGAACAGAAAAGTGAAGTTTCCAAGAATTTGACGGTTTGTGGGCATCCGTGTGAGATAGATTAGCTTTTCAACAGATGGAATTCTCGAATCCCTATTCTGTTTAGAAGATGAGGGTAGATGTCTTATTTATAAACAAAAGGAAACAACTGACTGAAATGTGCTTAAAAGCAGTCTCGTAAGTCATGAGAAAATTCAGTGTGAAATTGACACCGATAGTCAAACTGCGCGATATGTGAAAACAAAAATGAAAAGTTGGGGGAACTTTTTTCAATTTAAAAAAGAATTAGTGTTGCTACTGTCATCTACATACAATTGTTCCTCGAATGTAAGGGGTTTCAGTTTTGTTACGAATAATAATGAAAATAGTTATCACCCTACTGTGCATCCCTGCTCTAACTGTAGAAATCTTATTATTATATAAGGAGTCCATCTAGGGCTCCCTTGAGTTTCATCAACGTGATGTGGCAGTTAATTTACCCGTCTGTTTTTTTTTCACCACTGCCCCATGTAATTAACCTGGTCAGTTATGTTTGACCAACCACTACTATATCGATCCATTCGTTTGAAGGAAATGTTGTCATTTTTATAAACATATTTTTCACTCGTCACTGGTCTGACAGTTTTTGTCATCCGTTCTTCTGTCCATATGTACTGGCCTGACAGTCATTAAATATTGGGATGGTAATACCTTAAATCCCATAAACTACGAATAGTACTTTCTTTTATAATGTTTTTATTTCATCCCCACTATACCCGTGAGTGCAGTGGTTATGTAGGCACCACAGGAGACATAGTAGAAAAGCTCAATGACCACTCTTGCTCATTTGTAGTTTAGGAGACTTTCAAAAAAACCTCTCAGTGTATATACACACTTTAACATATCTAGTGCACCACCATCAGTCCTATATGTACACAATTTAACATATCTAGTGCACCACCATCCGTCCTATATGTACACACTTTAACATATCTAGTGCACTACCATCCGTCCTATATGTACACACTTTAACATACCTAGTGCACCACCATCAGTCCTATATGTACACACTTTAACACATCTAGTGCACCACCATCAGTCCTATATGTACACACTTTAACATACCTAGTGCCACCATCAGTCCTATATGTACACATTTTAACATACCTAGTGCACCACCATCAGTCCTATATGTACACACTTTAACATACCTAGTGCACCACCATCAGTCCTATATGTACACACTTTAACATACCTAGTGCACCACCATCAGTCCTATATGTACACACTTTAACATACCTAGTGCACCACCATCAGTCCAATATATACACACTTTAACATACCTAGTGCACCACCATCCGTCCTATATGTACACACTTTAACATACCTAGTGCTCCACCATCCGTCCTATATGTACACACTTTAACATACCTAGTGCTCCACCATCCGTCCTATATGTACACACTTTAACATACCTAGTGCACCACCATCCGTCCTATATGTACATTTTTCGAAAAAATCTAGTTCATCACCATCAATCATGTCTGTACACACAATAACATATCAAATAGTCAGTGTCGACCAAATTCAATCATTAGTAAATCGTATCACCTGGTTGGCTGCCATAGCCCTGCATATCTGTAGAAAGCATCGTCTTGAGCATCAACTGGGTATTCATCAAACACACCCCAACGTAGGTGGGCCCACTCATGCACAATAGTTTTCTCTGTTTACATAAAATTAAATGTTCTAGTTGAACAATGGCTCCTTCTTAGTAAATAAAAATGTGGGCGCCAGTTGTAATTTGTAATATATGAATTGACAAAATTCAAAAGCCAAAATTGTATGGCTCTTACACAGTTTGCTAACAGCTTCATTGAATAGACTAAATGTAAAATGATAGTTCTTTAATCTAAAGAAATCGATAAACTGCACAAAAAATATAAATAAATGAAGCTAACTATCAAAATAGACGCCCACGCTAAAATTCATCATAACTAATATTAATATCTGCATGATCCGAGGAATTATCTATCTCTCTCTCTCTCTCTCTCTCTCTCTCTCTCTCTATATATATATATATATATATATATATATATATATATATATATATATAATTATCTTCGTAGTCAACCTTGAGGGCACCACGATGTAGCAAGACTTAAGTCTATAAATAGATAGATAAGTCCCGTTTGCGGAATTCCCGAATAAGTCAAAGCAAGCAAGACGCATTCAGTATTCAACAATGTTCGACAACTCGCGTTGTTTTCTGATTTCTTTGCAAAATATTTTTTTTTTCAGTTATGAACGAAATTAAAAATCTAATTAGTTGTTGCTTCTCTTCCTTACAACATCCTAAAGGATAAATTATTTCATAAAAAAAAATGTCAAAGAGTATATACATAGATGTTGATACTATTCATTAAAAAAACCAAAACGATAAACTATAAAAAAACAAGTTAAATAAAAAAAAAGCATATGTCCGTGAGAGGAATCGAACCTGGATAGCCAGCATAAAGAAGGCTCCTTAGCCATTCAGCCACCACTTCAAAAATTTAACGCAGTCACATTGTATTAAATAAAGATTGCTTAATTATTTTGCTCTCCCACTTAACGAAGACATGAGCAATGAGACAGACCACTGTTACGCATACCTGAGGCGGGAGGAGGTTAGAGTCGGCGTGTGTGTCCCGCTACGTAGATAATTATATATACAGAAGATACTAAAAAAATATCACAATGTTTAATGAGCAATTAAAAATGAATGATAAAATATATTTTAATCGATTGCTTATTTACAAAATAATAACAGTAATTATATTGATAGGCCGGAGTATGCTACGCCGCGGGATGACTAGTTATTATTTATTTACATTTCAGTACATTTAAATTTAGGCGTATTTAAACACATTCAGTATTATTGTTGTTGTTTTTTTTTAATTTATGCTGGCAGAGAACATTGCCAATCTATATGTAAAATGTATTTTTTTTTCGATGTCTGCATTAATGGTATTTCTTTCTAATTGGTCATTTGGTAATTTCTACAGTCCGATTTTACAGTTAAAAGTAATTGGTTGGTTCCAAACATTGTACCTTTTTATTTCTTTTGTTTTAAATAACTTAAACCTATGTTTAAAAAAGTAGTACTCACGTAAAGAAAGGATTACTTACTGTTTAAACAAGTTTCCCTCCCCAGTTTAAAAAAGGTTTCTCTTACTTGTTTAGGTCATTTTTACTCACCTTGGTAGAAAGGTTTAACTCACGTGTTTGAAAACGTTTCACTCATCTTTTGGTAAAGTTTTATTCACCTGTTTGGTAAAGTGTCATTGACATGTTTGGTAAAGTTTCATTCACCTGTTTTGGTTAAGTTTCACTCATCTGTTTGGTAAAGTTTCATTCACCTGTTTGGTAAGGTTTCACTCATCTGTTTGGTAAAGTTTCATTCACCTGTTTGGTAAGGTTTCACTCATCTGTTTGGTAAAGTTTCATTCACCTGTTTGGTAAGGTTTCACTCATCTGTTTGGTAAAGTTTCACTCACCTGTTCTAAAAATACTAGTGTTTAAAATGTGTTTCCCTCACCTGGTTTTCCCCATTTTTGAACCACTGCATCATCCAGTAGATAGTCGGGAGTCAAATGAATATACAGGCCAGGTGATCCACACTCAGCAAACTGTTTGACATAGGGTGCGTGACCGTAGGCTGGGTTAGCTCTAGTCATCAGTGACAAACATAGTTTTACAAGTGATAAATGATGAACATTAATTAGAAGTATTTTCTTTATTATATGCTTTCATGTCATTTGCTCTGACTGGTTGTAATCATGTTCGTCGTTTCGTGTTTTGGGAAGTTTGAACTCAGTCAACTCACTGACTCCTCTACGTTTAATGGATGTGTAAATCTTAAAAAAATACTTGTGCATTTTCGATGTTGGTAATATATATATATATATATCACACATATATGGTGGTCAATGCGGAAAGAGATTATGTCATTGCGTAGAACGCCGGTGTCAAACAATGTAGATTGCTAAGATTATTTAGTCTCGTGCGTTCTAGCTATTTTTTTTTAATAGCTTTAACATCAAAATGTTACAAAAGCAAGTTACATTCGTCCATAAGTAAAGAGTTTAACAAACAAGCAATTTAAGTCTTTTCCGTTTCGGACAAAGGACATTTTAGAGCATTTTCGGACGAAATCCGTATTTATTTTTCCCGGTTACAGCCATAAATATTGCTCCACGCGAATGGATTTTGATAAATTTAGAGATGGAAGTAATCATGTTAAATAACTATTACAAAAATAAATAATGATTACGCCTCATTGATTAGCTTTTATTATTTATATTTAAAATATAAGCAAAAACGGTATATAAGAAACTCTTATATTTTTGCTCTGAGAGGTCAGTCAGTTCGCGAAATGGACTTTTGATGTACACTTGGCAGGCCAAGAACTACAAAATGATATATACATCATGGGTCTAGGACTTATGGTTGCTGAGATATAGGGCGCTCCTTTGTTAATTTAGCTTATATAGTAAAAAACGGTACTTTATAAGCCCCCTTTTACAGCCCTCAGAGGTCAGATCGCGAAATGAACTTTTGCTGCACACATGGCAGGCCAAGACCTACAAAATAATATATACATCATGGGTCTAGGACTTATGGTTGTTGAGATCTAGTGTGATGACGGACAGACAGACAGACAGACAGACAGACAGATAAAACGGGGACAGAACATGTGTTTTTTTAGTCTTTCGTTTTCACACACAATCTATCCTGCAGCAAATAATTGTACTTCTTTATTTGAACTTAAACAAACCATTGCAACTAAAATACTTTTAACATTTATCCTAAAAGTATGAAATTAAAAAAAAATAAGATACTTTTTAGAGCATTTTCGAAAAAAAATGCTCTATTGTCCCCGTTTTGTCTGTCTGTCTGTTTGTCATCACCCTAGATCTCAACAACCATAAGTCCTAGACCCATGATGTATATATCATTTTGTAGGTCTTGGCCTGCCAAGAAATGACTTTTTTCCATTTTGCGATCTGACCTCTGAGGGCCGTAAAAGGGGGCTTAGTACCGTTTTTTACTATATAAGCTATATTAATAAAGGAGCGCCCATTCTCAGCAACTATAAGTCCTAGACCCATGATGTATATATCATTTTGTAGGTCTTGGCCTGCCATGTGTACATCAAAAGTTCATTTTGCGATAGGACCTCTGAGGGCCGGGCTTCAGGGCTCCTAAGGGGCTTATATATTATATATACACCTTGTACGTTCAATAACCCATTCATTTGGTGCGAAATACTGCAGCACGTAGTTTCACCAAGATTTATTAAGAAACTCATCAAATAAAATAGTAAGCTTGTGTTCTGAGTTTAATTGAAAGTATCAGAGCTATGCAACAATTGACGGAGTTTTCGGACGATTAAATGACTACAATTTCGAATGTTTTCAATTATGAGTCCTATTTCAGTAACCACAAACCACTTGTAGTTAGATTTAAGAGAAAATATTTTTTTTTTCAAATATAAAGAAACGTCTTTATAATATTTTCTTACAGATATATGCATTGCACAATTGAATTTATAAACATTTCCAAAATTTACAAATATTTACTGAAAGCTAACAAACGTACTGATACATAACAAGAAAATGCGCTAACACGTCCTGTGTTCAGAATGGAACAGGCTTAATTGCTTGTTTTTTTTTTAATTACGCGTTTATTATAATGAGTTTAATGTAAAAAAAATACTTTGATCACACAATTACATATAAAAATTATATTGAACAAAATGAAAAGCTTTGGTGAAGTTTATATTGGGTGTAATTTACGAAATGTCCAAATTAAAAAATCAAAATATTCTTGACTTAGTATGTCTAGATAGATAGATAGATAGATAGATAGATAGATAGATAGATAGACAGACAGACCGACAGACAGACAGACAGACAGATAGATAGATAGATAGATAGATAGATAGATAGATAGATAGATAGATAGATAGATAGATAGATAGACAGACAGACAGACAGACAGACAGACAGACAGACCGACCGACAGACAGACAGACAGACAGACTGACAGACAGACAGACAGACAGACAGATAGATAGATAGATAGATAGATAGATAGATAGATAGATAGATAGATAGATAGATAGATAGATAGATAGATAGATAGATAGATAGATAGATAGATAGATAGATAGATAGATAGATAGATAGATAATCATGTCTTATAATACAGTATTTGTTTTTATTAAAAGATTAAAAGTAGAATACAAAAAATACATCATGTGTTCCGGTGTCTGTCACACGTCTGTCACACAAGATGGCGGAATAAAAAATACAAAGATAGCGGAGAAATTTACTTAATTTTATTGAACAGGCATGATACGGCTCCCAACTGGTCGGCCGAGTAAGATGTCTCCTACTTGGCTGCCAGTAATGACAATGAACCAGCCATATGTACAGTGAGGAGGTGACCAAGCACCCTAGACTGTAGCACACGGCAGGAATGGTTTTGAAAGCTCAATAGCAATCACAACATTAAATATTTTTCGACCGCCACGATCTCATAATCATGATGCAATGAGAGCGATCTTAGGAGAGGTAACATTAAATCATGCTAATATGATACCTTACAGAGCCGACGATTTCTTGACGAAAAGAATTTCATATGTATATTTCACAATAATGTAATACATTTATAGTGTTCAATTTGTTATTAAATGAAAAGCAATCATAGGAGAAATATCTACAGAAATCATTCAATTGATATTCTGTATTATTTTCCACAATCTAAATTTTAAACCAAACGAATTTTGTTTCATGGATATCACAAGATAATGTAATCTTTATACTGTTTAGTTTGTTACTATTTCTAATATATGTACACGATGAAGACAATGCAAAACTAACCCATTTATGATGGGGGCTTCACACAAAAGGTGTGTGGAGGGGGTTCCTATTTCAAAAGTCCCACAGGGCCACAGCTTGAGAGGGCCCCCAAAATATTTTAAACTAAATATTATGTACATTATAGCATGTCAAAATGTAGGGGCCCCCGAAGAGGCCCAAATCCCTATGTTCAGCACTGGCTTCACAGCACTATAATGTTTAAAGCTTTGATATTTCTTTCTTTTTTAAGAGGCCTAATGTTTTCTGCGTCTGCGGCCTCAACTGGATTGATGGAATATTATTTTTTTTTAATTGAAGGTCAGATAAAAGCTACACAACGATTCTATCTCCCCAGGACCCAGCATGAGGGGGACCAAAAAAATTATCTCATGTCAAAATGCAGGCGCCCCCCCCCTAAAGAGGCCAAGCCCACCGGGCCCCCAAATTCATAGGTTCGGCACTGCCGGGTTGGCAATATTATCTTAGTTAATTTATTATGCTACAATGTGTATAACAGTAAATAAACCACCTGCTAAAGATGTAGCGTTTCGCTTTACTTGCAGGCACTCACTCACGTCTCTCTTTTTTTATTTAAAATACGTCATGTTGAACATCATAAAACATAAAATGAAGAACTGTTAAGAAAGGAATCCATTAAAATATTATGAAGGAATTAAGATTTTAAGAGTTTATTCATCGGGGGTTGTTTATGTTAAGTTTGGTTACCTATAGTGAAGATTATTTTCTTTGGGATGAACTATTTTAACATATGAACTTTATTTGATGTACTATTAGGTGTCCCTATTCTCAAATGTATTTCGGCTACAATAATCTGTTCATGTCCTTGGAGCCACTGCGAGTATATAGACTGATTGTTTACGCACTCAAATATATTTTTCACTATTTTCAACTCCAGTTGTGTGCCTACTCGCTGGTCCGGGTACCGGCCTTTGTTTACTAGTATTGTTACATATTTGTTCACTAAATATAATTAAATATTAACCTCATTAAAAATGATAAAAGTAAAACCTGAATGAGGGTTACCAAGAGACAAATATAAATGAGTTCAAAATGATTTAATAATAATTCATTAATGATACTAAAATGATTTAATAATGATGTTTATTAATTTTACATCGTGATTCAATATCTTAACGTACGTAATGAACTGTAAGTGCAATTTTCAAATATTCATACACTCAGTGCTAGCTAAATCAACAATTGGTAATCTTTATTTAATTTCATGAAATCATATGAATTTATTCAAGTACTAACTTAGTCACTTGTTACTTCATACTGCCGTGACAAGTGTTAGTTTGCTTTCTCATCATTGCAAACCTCTACTAACCTGTCTATAATTATCTGAGCTCTGTCCAGCTCTACATCCAAAGCGTTCTCGTACCTTTGTCTTGGCTTCCATTCTTCTGGTATAACAATAATAAACTCTCGGAAATAGATCTTATTTTTAGTTGCTTTAAATAGTGTACCGGAGGCTGCCGTGAGAAAAACCTACAATTAAGAAAAAATATTATATTACATTCTTGAACCAGTGTGTATATCATCTTGAAATTTCATTGAAAATGTACATATATAGGCAATCTGAATGTAGACTGATATATGGAACAAACTAAACTTGAGTTAATTGTTATTTAAACTATAGAAATGGATACACTGCACATATACACAAATTAAATAAAGAAGGCTAATTATCGAAATATTCGCTCACGCAGAAGGTTATCAG
Source organism: Bulinus truncatus (assembly GCA_021962125.1). Lineage (NCBI taxonomy): Eukaryota > Metazoa > Mollusca > Gastropoda > Planorbidae > Bulinus > Bulinus truncatus. The sequence goes on along the minus strand of JAGDYQ010000046.1, from coordinate 4,579,911 downwards.
AATACATCGTGAAACATTATACTTGAACTATGTCAAATTTCTTTCTTTCTTTTTGTGTGCAACGAGCAGCAACATACGCAATCTTAAACGTCATTATTTATGGCTCCATCTTCTTAAACTTTGGTAGGTGGCTACCATGCGGTAACATAAACAAATGTACGTAGTTATTTGAGTGCTGTGACTCCATGTTCAAATTTTGAATTCTTTTTTATCCGATCTTCATTAAATTGTTATCGTGATTACCTCCCATAACCTAAACAGACATGCATACATATTTTCCATGGAAGCAACAGGGGTGTCAGGGGACGGAGGGGTGAGTTGGAGATAGAAGAGGCTAGTGCTACGGAAGAATGGGTTGTTCGTCACTGAAATGTACTATCAGCGTTAAGTTCTTATCTGGGAGAAATCTTTGCAATGGGTCTTGTAATACAAATACTCTGATTAGTGATTTTCCTCTGGATAACCATCTCATTTATGTGTAAAAGAGAAGGCGTATGTCCATCTCTTCTCAAACAGGTCCCAGTTAAGGGCGTGTGCTTTATGTGGTTAATAACTTTAACACCATCAATCTGTTAAATTCTGGGGACTATGTTTTAGAGCATTTTCGAAAAAAAAATGCTCTATTGTCCCCGTTTTTGTCTGTCTGTCTGTCCGTCATCACCCTAGATCTCAACAACCATAAGTCCTAGACCCATGATGTATATATCATTTTGTAGGTCTTGGCCTGCCATGTGTGCATCAAAAGTCCATTTCGCGATCTGACCTCTGAGGGCCGTAAAAGGGGGCTTATAAAGTACCGTTTCTTACTATATAAGCTATATTAACAAAGGAGCGCCCTAGATCTCAGCAACCATAAGTCCTAGACCCATGATGTGTATATCATTTTGTAGTTCTTGGCCTGCCAAGTGTACATCAAAAGTCCATTTCGCGATCTGACATTTCAGGGCCGAATATAAGAGTTTCTTAGGTATCGTTTTTGCTTATATTTTAAATATAAATAATAAAAGCTAGTTATTTTTGTAACAGTTATTCAACATGATTACTTCCCTCTCAATTTATCAAAACCCATACGCGTCGAGCAATATCTATGGCTGTAACCCGGAAAAAATACGGATTTCGTCCGCCGTAACCGTAGCCACTGCGTACACGAAAATGCTCTAAAATGTTTTTTGTCCGAAACGGAAAAGACTTAAATTGCTTGTTTTGACTTGCCATCATTTCCTTGTGAAATATACATTGTGTAGACTCAGATACAGGTTCAACCTCCTTACGCCCAGCAGTTCAACAAGACAGTCGTCCGTGCATATGCTGACACATTTTAGTTGTCCTGATATATATAACCATCCAATATTGTTGTTTTAGTTGGCAAATATCGAACTAATAACAAATCGTCATGCACATCCTCCTGATAAAGTTATTGAAGTAGTTATTGCAGATTGTCCATATTTGTAGATATTGCATATAAACAAGTAGTTATTGCCGATTGTCCATATTTGTAGATATTGCATATAAACAAGTAGTTATTGCCAATTGTCCATATTTGTAGTTATTGCATATAAACAAGTAGTTATTGCCGATTGTCCATATTTGTAGATATTGCATATAAACAAGTAGTTATTGCCGATTGTCCATATTTGTAGATTCGTCAACCTGGAGAACGTAAAATTAGTGTTTCAGTTCTTCAGCTACTTCCTCAATGCGCCTATCCTCATGTGCTATCTTTTAAACAGCAGCCTCTCCTAGATGTTCACGGCAAAGGTCCTTAGTGAAGGTCAAGATCCATTCTTCACCAACAGTGAATAGATTTTTAGCCTTAGCTATACGGTTAGCCACCAAATATGATGCTATGAGTACATTATCATTTAATGATGTAGTGGCCCTTAGAAATTTTTTGTGTTTCCGTTTTTTTTTTCTTTCAAACTACTCCAGGGGCTTGTCTATTAATTCAGGGCGCCTGGTGTTGAGGTGGCAGCGCCGTTTTGAAGGTTTCACTGCCAGTCTCCGGTAACTATGCAGAATGGGTTTGGTGTGTTGGGATCACGTGTACCAATAATGGTAATAATTTAAAATGTTTTTTGGGTGGCCCAGTACCATTTGATCCACGGACAGGTACCGGCCCGCGGCCCGGCTGTTGGGGACCAATGTTGTAGACAAGGGAAATAATTACGTTTTTAATAATAAAGTAGGGAGGGGTGTGCAAAATAAAATCGTATGATACATTGTTGGACCGATATCTGCAAGAAAATTGATTGACGATAAAAAAATAAATATGTTAGATGAATGGCTATGAACAAATGACAGTGCAGGTCTTCAGTGCATATGTACAAGTGTACACAAACTGTAAACATTGTGGTGGTAACAAAAATAATAATACTCTGACCCCCCTGTAATGAATAGTTCTATTTATAGATATATATCTATTGTTATATTATTCTATTTATGGTTAGCTGACTGTTGCGGAAAAGGAGCGAGGTTTGTGAAGTCCCTGTAAGGTTGAGATGAAATCTCTTAGATACTATAAACCATTAATGGGACGGTTTTTGTGGTGCTCTTCTTTCATCCCCACCATAGCCGATAGTGCAATGGCCATAGAGACACCACGGGAGAAATATCGGGAACTTGAGCCAAGACCGGAGTTCGAACCAGGTACCTTCAGGCCTACAGTCGAGCGCGTTACCGCACGACCATCCATAGAAGGGTTCATTTCTCAACACTAAAAAATACAAAATAAACCTAAAAAACTTTTTTTTTAAAAAAGCTCTTTAATAAAAGTGTACTAAATACTAAGGTGATACAAATATTAAAAAAAAATTGGATGAATAGAAATTAAAGCGTGGGCACTTTGGTAAATGTAATTTATGTCATTGCTAATTAAAAAGTCAAATCTTCATTAAAGTGTACAATTCATGAAAATAAAAAGAAATGCAGTTGGTGTGTAAGTTTGAGATAGGCGACCACGCTTTAATTTATTCAGCTAAATTTCTATAAATATTTGTATAACCTTAAGATTTAAAACATATAAAAATTAAAACGTATTTTTTTTTAAAGTTTTAATTTATTCTTTTGTTTTAAATTTAAATTTATTTTAATGAAGAATTTTTTTCTTTAAAAACAAAAGATTGTTTCTTTTTTTTTAATTTTTTTTTTATTTACTTAAATTCGCTTGAGCCTATCATTATAAAATATAATTATTTACTCAAATAAACCTTTCATGATAAGTATTATTAAATGAACCCTGCATGATGAAGTATTATTAAATGAACCCAGCATGATGAAGTATTATTAAATGAACCCTGCATGATGAAGTATTATTAAATGAACCCTGCATGATGAAGTATTATATTAAATGAACCCAGCATGATGAAGTATTATTAAATGAACCTAGCATGATGAAGTATTACTAAATGAACCTAGCATGATTAAGTATTATTAAATGAACCCAGCATGATGAAGTATTATTAAATGAACCCAGCATGATGAAGTATTATTGAATGAACCCAGCATGATGAAGTAGGCCTATTATTAAATGAACCTAGCATGATGAAGTATTATTAAATGAACCCAGCATGATGAAGTATTATTAAATGAACCCAGCAAAATGAAGTATTATTAAATGAACCAAGCATGATGCAGTATCATTAAATGAACCCAGCATGATGAAGTATTATTAAATGAACCCAGCATGATGAAGTATTATTAAATGAACCCAGCATGATGAAGTATTATTAAATGAACCCAGCATGATGAAGTATTATTAAATGAACCCAGCATGATGAAGTATTATTAAATGAACCCTGCATGATGAAGTATTATATTAAATGAACCCAGCATGATGAAGTATTATTAAATGAACCTAGCATGATGAAGTATTACTAAATGAACCTAGCATGATTAAGTATTATTAAATGAACCCAGCATGATGAAGTATTATTAAATGAACCCAGCATGATGAAGTATTATTGAATGAACCTAGCATGATGAAGTAGGCCTATTATTAAATGAACCTAGCATGATGAAGTATTATTAAATGAACCCATCATGATGAAGTATTATTAAATTAACCCAGCATGATGAAGTATTATTAAATGAACCCAGCATGATGAAGTATTATTAAATGAACCCAGCATGATGAAGTATTATTAAATGAACCCAGCAAAATGAAGTATTATTAAATGAACCAAGCATGATGCAGTATCATTAAATGAACCCAGCATGATGAAGTATTATTAAATGAACCCAGCATGATGAAGTATTATTAAATGAACCCAGCATGATGAAGTATTATTAAATGAACCCAGCATGATGAAGTATTATTAAATGAACCCAGCATGATGAAGCATTATTAAATGAACCCAGCATGATGAAGTATTATTAAATGAACCCAGCATGATGAAGTATTATTAAATGAACCCAGCATGATGAAGTATCATTAAATGAACCCAGCATGATAAAGTATTATTAAATGAACACAGCATGATGAAGCATTATTAAATGAACCCAGCATGATGAAGTAGGCCAATTATTAAATGAACCTAGCATGATGAAGTATTATTAAATGAACCCATCATGATGAAGTATTATTAAATTAACCCAGCATGATGAAGCATTATTAAATGAACCCAGCATGATGAAGTATTATTAAATGAACCCAGCATGATGAAGTATTATTAAATGAACCCAGCATGATGAAGTATTATTAAATGAACCCAGCATGATGAAGTATTATTAAATGAACCCAGCATGATGAAGCATTATTAAATGAACCCATCATGATGAAGCATTATTAAATTAAACCTAGCATGATAAATATTATTAAATGAACCCAGCATGATGAAGTATTATTAAATGAACCCAGCATGATAAAGTATTATTATATTAACCTAGCATGATGAAGTATTATTTAATGAACCCAGCATGATGAAGTATTATTAAATGAACCCAGCATGATGAAGTATTATTAAATTAACCTAGCATGATGAAGTATTATTAAATGAACCCAGCATGATGAAGTATTATTAAATGAACCCAGCATGATGAAGTATTATTAAATGAACCCAGCATGATGAAGTATTATTTAATGAACCTAGAATGCTAAAGGAATGAGAGAGTCATGTAAATATAATTCACAAAAGTTTGCATAATTTGTTTAATCTGAGCTGACAAATGTCAAAATATTTTTCACAAATACTCTATCTTTGTTAGAATAATCAAGTTATATGACAAATTGTGTATGACATTGTTTACACATGCTGTGGTTATACACTACACTTTTCATGGCGAGTGGTGCATGTAATGAATGCACAAATCAAGTAAATAAATACACTTCTCTCTGTCTGTGTTGTTCTCAAAAAGTTTCTATAATTAGACATTGTCCGTGTCAAAGATTTTTTATGTGCCAACATAATTTGTTGAGTTACACGACTCAGACCAGGACATTAATCTGTTTCATGACACATTCTTAACAACTTCATTTGCATAATGTATGTTGGCTGAACTCAAAAGTTTATAACGAAAGTGAACTGAATAGTTTGATCAAATCAATTACTTTTATTTCTTACGTAATAATGTTGTCTAAATTGTGTGTTTCATTTCAATTTCAATTTTGAAAAATAAGAATAAAAAATAACTGATTTATAGTAATAGCTTGGTTTTCCTTGCCTTCGTTATTAGGGGTTGTTCACTTTTAACGTAACGCTTTTTTTAGGACAAAGGGGCGGGGTCGAACTAACAGGCAATGATTCGGTATGGGACAAGGAATTACGTGTTGAAGGTTGGAAGGGTGGTGTAAATATAGAATCAAGTTGTTACACATTCAAAGCTAATGACCCTTTGAATTTTGGATTTTCATCAATTTTAGTAGAGTATTTATTTATGTATTATTTATTTTTGAGTATCTTGAACGAATTAATCGGATTTGTATTTGGTTTATAACTTAACACCTAATGGGTGATATATTATGGTAAGACCGCTGTGTATATATTGAAATTAGAAAACAATGAAATATTATTTTTATTTTTTTTTGTTTATTATCTGAAATTTAAAGCTGAAGCTTTTTTTATATTTTTTTTAAATTAACTAAATTGCCTACAAGCTACACAAATGTAGCATGACCAACTACAACTAAAGAAATATATGACGAGATAAAAAGGGTGTGTCTTTTCTTCAAATACATGTAAACATGTACGTAGACAGTGCTGTATCATGAAAACATGTACGTAGACAGTGTTGTATCATGTAAACATGTACGTAGACAGTGTTGTATCATGTAAACATGTACGTAGACAGTGTTTATCATGTAAACATGTACGTAGACAGTGTTGTATCATGTAAACATGTACGTAGACAGTGTTGTATCATGTAAACATGTACGTAGACAGTTTTGTATCATGTAAACATGTACGTAGACAGTGTCGTATAATGTAGACAGTGTTGTATCATGTAAACATGTAAGTAGACTGTGTCGTATAATGTATACAGTGTTGTATCATGTAAACATGTAAGTAGACAGTGTCGTATAATGTAGACAGTGTTGTATCATGTAAACATGTAAGTAGACAGTGTCGTATAATGTAGACAGTGTTATATCTATAACCAAGGTAAACACGTGCTTGTCATCAAGAAAAAAGGGGGGGGGGCGATTTTGAAAAAACCGTAAAATGAAAACTATAAAACATCAATATATTGAATATATTGTGCTTGAAAACTACGAAGTTATAGACATTATGGACATAAAGACACAATATGGCTATAACTGTTATTGCATTAAAACAAGCTCAAGAGTCAGAATTTCTGGACGTGATACGAACTACCTACGTCTCGATAATGTATAGAATGGACGTGATACGAGCTACTTATGTCTCGATAATGTATAGACTGGACGTGATACGAACTACTCATGTCTCGATAATGTATAGACTGGACGTGATACGAACTACCTATGTCTCGATAATGTATAGACTGGACGTGATACGAACTACTTATGTCTCGATAATGTATAGACTGGACGTGATACGAGCTACTTATGTCTCGATAATGTATAGACTGGACGTGATACGAGCTACTTATGTCTCGATAATGTATAGACTGGACGTGATACGAGCTACTTATGTCTCGATAATGTATAGACTGGACGTGATACGAACTACTTATGTCTCGATAATGTATAGTTACTACTATTCTTTTTTATTTAATTATTATTGGCCTAATTTATCTAGTCAATCATATGGCGTAGAAGATGGCTGTGAAAATAATAGTGATATAAAACAAGATTGCGCATCTGGTTCAATTTACAAAATGGAAAAGTAGGGGAGGCAAATAAATCAATGGGTGCCCAGGGCTTCAATGAGACATTGTACGTAGATCCATCAGTTAACAAATATTATCAATTGTATTAGATCAACGTATGTTTCTTATAAACTAATATTAGCTAATTTCTATGTGAGGTGGTCTCTATCACCATGTGTGTAGGTCTCTATCACCATGTGTGTAGGTCTCTATCACCATGTGAGGTGTTCTCTATCACCATGTGGGTAGGTCTCTATCACCATGTGGGTAGGTCTCTGTCACCATGTGGGTAGGTCTCTATCACCATGTGAGGTGGTCTCTATCACCATGTGAGGTGTTCTCTATCACCATGTGGGCAGGTCTCTATCACCATGTGAGGTGTTCTCTATCACCATGTGTAGGTCTCTATTACCATGTGAGGTGGTCTCTATCACCATGTGTGTAGGTCTCTATCACCATGTGAGGTGTTCTCTATCACCATGTGTGTAGGTCTCTATCACCATGTGAGGTGGTCTCTATCACCATGTGAGGTGGTCTCTATCACCATGTGGGTAGGTCTATATCACCATGTGGGTAGGCCTCTATCACCATGTGGGTAAGTCTCTATCGCCATGTAAGTAGGTCTGTATTACCATGTGGGTAAACCTCTACCTATTCAGTAAGAATATATAGTAGTCCTGCTCTGTTTAAACTCCACTACTTTGAAGCTTTTAGAAATACATAACGGTTTTTTTTTGGGAAATATTACTGCATTACATTCACAGTCCAATGTATCAATTTTTTGTTTGTTTAATTATCATCTGCTCTACGGAGCAGGGAATACTTCAACTATGTATCGGGATAAAACAATTGTAATTAATTTTCTTGATAATAAACTAAATATCTGATTTGTACAGTTCCATTTGATCAATTATTGTGTCTAAGTATGAAAAATGCATACCATTATATACTCTAGTTCAGGGAATTGTAAGTAAGAAAGTAAAACAAGCAATTAAGCCTGTTCCATTCTGGACACAGGACGTGTTAGCGCATTTTCATGTTATGTATCAGTACGTTTGTTATCTTTCAGTAAATATTTGTAAATTTTGGAAATGTTTATACGGGAAGTAAGTCATGTTGAATAACTGTTTTTGTACATTTTGGAAATGTTTATACGGGAAGTAAGTCATGTTGAATAACTGTTACAAAAATAAATAATGATTACGCCCCTTTGATTAGCTTTTATTATTTATATTTAAAATATAAGCAAAACGGTACATAACAATCTCTTATATTTTGGCCCTGAGAGGTCAAATCGCGAAATGGACTTTTGATGTACACTTGGCAGGCCAAGACCTACACAATGATATATACATCATGGGTCTAGGACTTATAGTTGCTGAGATATAGGGCGGTCCATTATTAATATAGCTTATATAGAAAAAAAACGGTACTTTATAAGGCCCCTTTTACGGCCCTGAGAGGTCAGATCGCGAAATGGAAAAAAGTTATTTCTTGGCAGGCCAAGACCTACAAAATGATATATACATCATGGGTCTAGGACTTATGGTTGTTGAGATCTAGGGTGATGACGGACGGACGGACGGACGGACGGACAGACAGACAGACAAAACGGGGACAATAGAGCATTTTTTTTTTCGAAAATGCTCTAAAAAATGGTAAGAAGCCGAATTGAACTTGCGCGCGAGTGCTGTATCGTACCACATCAAGTCTCCTGTCTGCTGCAAAGTGGCAGAGAAAAATGATAAATTGATCCTTATTGCTTTGTTTTGATTTTACATTGAGAGAAATAATTAAACAAATAATCCTAAGTTATTAGCGTTGACGGGTTAAACGTAATATGTGACTTATGAAATGTACACTAGATAGGTGGCATAAATTAGCACCCATATCTTTACCTAACGGTTTTTGGTTTCGTTTTGTTGGTTGATTGTTTTGGTTGGTTGTTTAGTTTGGTTTGGTTGGTTTGGTTGGTTAGCGTTAAACGTAATTTGTGATGTAGGTCATTTCTGCACATTAGGTAGGTGTCGTAAATTAGCATACATATCTTTACCTAATGGTGTGTTAGAAATATTTCAAGTGTCACGTTTGAACTCCCGACTTACCAGACAACGCCGGGTACAATAATAGTATATTTATAAATATAGAGAAACAAATAATACACACTTTATGAATTCGTTTTGGGAAAATGCCAATTTTGGTGATTTTAAATATCGTGACATAGAACTGCGTTCCTGCTGCTACTATCAAATGGTTTTAAAAAAATATTTAAATGCATGGAATGTAAAGGCAACAGGACAAGAAAAAAGATTGAAATCATTAAATAAGTTAATCTAAATTGCTTATAAAAAATGTCAAATATTTAAAGGGTGCAGCTAGTTGAAGAAAATTGTCGGTCAAGTAATAAAAGGTTCATTCTAAAAATTAATTATCTCAGCCATGAACTTAACACTGTTCAATATCATCAGATCTGCATAATTTTAATTGTCCAAAAATCAAAGTGAAAAATTTAAAAACATGTTTAACTATCAAGCTTTGTAATTTAAAAACATATGTATAACTATTATATTTGATTTTCATTTGCAATGAAAAATATTAAATTCTGCAGACACTCACATGTCAACACTATTAGATATTCAGTGAGTAAAGTTAGTTGTTTTTATTTTTAAATCATTTTTTTCATATTAAATTAATAAATAGAAGTGTACCCGGCCTTGTGTGGCAAGGCAGAATAAACACAGACGTAAAAATTGAACATCTCTTTTGAAAAGATGTACAATGAATCAAAAGTCATCAATACAGAAGAGTGAGGAAATAGTAGACATGAGTGCGCTCTAATTCCAATTTATATTCTGGGTCAATTTATTTTCATTTCAAACCAAAAGTTGTTCTTTTAAACAACTCATTATGTTTGTTTGTTTTTAAACATTAATGTGTTAAATGTGTTTAATGTGTTTAACATCCGCGTTCAAATAAACATCCATTTCTTCAATTTCTTAATGCGATTTGACATAAAATGTTTAATATAAATATTCTAGCAATAGACGGTTTGTTATAAATTTAAATGTAATCATTGCAGCCGTAGAAATATTTTTTAATTAGTCTTGTGAGATAAAATAAAATATAGGAATACATTAACAGACATGTAATGTCTCACCGTAATACTATAGTATGTACTTAGGAATTATTATTTTGGTATGTATATCATTAACAATCAATATTTTCTATAGAAATATCACAGTAATTTAACCGAATAACATAAACTAATCGAAAAGAAACATATTTAGATTTTAAAAAATGCCTTCTTTTGATGTTACTAGGAAAAAATCATACTTTTCCTAGAAAAATTGGAACTGTCCAAATAACTTACTTCCAGTCTTTTCAACAGCAAATGATTCTCTTTTATGTTTGGGTTGATTGCAATGATGATGCCCTCGTATCCATTGTTGATAAGTTTTACTTTGGCTAGTACTGACAGAAACAATGTTGATGACATGAACACGAAAAGTGTCTTCATTGTCAACATTTCAACTGTGTACCTAATATCTGAATGGCATGGTGTGACTAGCAAATAGTTAGGTCATCGTTTAGAACTTTTTAAATGTTCAGCAAACGTCACAATATTTCACAAACAGAAATTAACAATTTTTTTCACCCAGAGAGTTAATGTCTTAATCATTAAATAATTCTAAATCTAAATATGAGAATTTCTGGTATTTGATTTACTCATAAATAATTACTCTAAAATATTTCTAATTATTATAATTTCTGGTATTTGATTTACTCTAAAATAATTCTAATTATGACAATTACTGGTATTTGATTTACTTTAAAAAATATTTTTCGTAATACTTTTTTCCGAGATGAATTCAAATAAACTAAACACATTTATGTCCGCGATTCACTGCTAAAAAATTCCAGCCAGCTGTGGCAGAACTATGTTTAAATAACGTACTCTATGTTATGATATAAATCTTCACTTGTCTACTTTCTTGTAACAAACTGTCTCTATTATTCTTCTAGCTGACCAGGTAGAGACATAAGAGGAAAAAGTTGGTGTGTTACAGGTAAAACATGTTTTAAAACAAGCAACGCAAGAACGTTTTTAGAAGTAAAAAAAAAACAGATTATGGTTGTTGAATATTTCAAACCCTGCTATTAACACTTAAGCAACCTTTAATTTTAAGAAACATAAAAAGCTCGTCAATATAAATTTAATAACAACTTCTCTGTCACTTCTATCTTAGATAAATGAATTGACATATTTACTTATAAGCACACCTATCTATCAATCTCTCTCTCTCTCTCTCTCTCTCTCTCTCTCTCTCTCTCTCTCTCTCTCTCTCTCTCTCTCTCTCTCTCTCTCTCTCTCTCTCTCTCTCTCTCTCTCTCTATAAATATATATATATATATATATATATATATATATTTATATATGTTTGAGTGTATGAGTGTGTATGTGTTTATGTATGTGTATATGTATGTATGTATGTGTGTCGCTGTGGCAAAGATATGATGGGCGGCACCGTTAAAATTGTCACATCTTTTACAGTTCACAATGTCACATTAATTAAGGTCGAGGTAAATACAAAAGCAGTAAACTAAGTATAACTCAGCGCTAAAGTTCAGACAGAAATATACAGCGAGCAAATTTACAAAAACAATTTATTAACAAATTAGTAAGACCTATCTCATACTAGTGGCTTGTGTGTGTGTGTGTGTGTGTGTGTGTGTGGACCTATCTCATACTAGGAGCTTGTGTGTGTGTGTGTGTGGACCTATCTCATACTAGTAGCTTGTGTGTGTGGACCTATCTCATACTAGTAGCTTGTGTGTGTGTGTGTGTGTGTGGACCTATCTCATACTAGTAGCTTGTGTGTGTGTGTGTGTGGACCTATCTCATACTAGTAGCTTGTGTGTGTGTGTGGACTTATCTCATACTAGAAGGTTGTGTGTGTGTGTGTGTGTGGACCTGTCTCATACTAGTAGCTTGTGTGTTTGTTGACCTATCTCATACTAGTAGCTTGTGTGTGTGTGTGGACTTATCTCATACTAGTAGCTTGTGTGTGTGTGTGTGGATCTGTCTCATACTAGTAGCTTGTGTGTGTGTGTGTGCGTGGACCTATCTCATACTAGTAGCTTGTGTGTGTGTGTGTGTGGACCTATCTCATACTAATAGCTTGTGTGTGTGTGTGTGGACCTATCTCATACTAGTAGCTTGTGTGTGTGTGTGTGGACCTGTCTCATACTAGTAGCTTGTGTGTGTGTGTGTGGACCTATCTCATACTAGTAGCTTGTGTGTGTGTGTGGACATGTATCATACTAGTAGCTTGTGTCTATGTGTGGACCTGTCTCATACTAGTAGCTTGTGTGTGTGTGTGGACCTATCTCATACTAGTAGCTTGTGTGTGTGTAGACCTATCTCATACTAGTAGCTTGTGTGTGTGTGTGTGGACCTATCTCACACTAGTAGCTTTTGTGTGTGTGTTTGGACCTGTCCTCATACTAGTAGCTTGTGTGTGTGTGTATGGACCTATCTCATACTAGTAGCTTTTGTGTGTGTGGACCTGTCTCATACTAGTAGCTTGTGTGTGTGTGTGGACCTGTCTCATACTAGTAGTTTGTGTGTGTGTTGACCTGTCTCATACTAGTAGCTTGTGTGTGTGTGTGGACCTGTCTCATACTAGTAGCTTGTGGATGTGTGTGTGTGTGTACCTATCTCATACTAGTAGCTTGTGTCTGTGTGTGGACCTGTCTCATACTAGTAGCTTTTGTGTGTATGTGTGGACCTATCTCATACTAGTAGCTTGTGTGTGTGTATGTGGACCTATCTCATACTAGTAGTTTGTGTGTGTGTGGACCTGTCTCATACTAGTAGCTTGTGTGTGTGTGTGGACCTGTCTCATACTAGTAGTTTGTGTGTGTGTGTTGACCTGTCTCATACTAGTAGTTTGTGTGTGTGTGGACCTTTCTCATACTAGTAGCTTGTGTGTGTGTGTGTGGACCTGTCTCATACTAGTAGCTTGTGGATGTGTGTGTGTACCTATCTCATACTAGTAGCTTGTGTGTGTGTGTGTGTGGACCTATCTCATACTATTAGCTTGTGTCTGTGTGTGGACCTGTCTCATACTAGTAGCTTTTGTGTGTATGTGTGGACCTATCTCATACTAGTAGCTTGTGTGTGTGTATGTGGACCTATCTCATACTAGTAGTTTGTGTGTGTGTGGACCTATCTCATACTAGTAGCTTGTGTGTGTGTGTGGACCTGTCTCATACTAGTAGCTTGTGTGTGTGTGGACCTATCTCATACTATTAGCTTTTGCGTGTGTGTGGACCTATCTCATACTAGTAGCTTTTATGTGTGTGTGGACCTATCTCATACTAGTAGCTTGTGTGTGTGGACCTATCTCATACTAGTAGTTTGTGTGTGTGTGTGTGTGTGCCTATCTCGCACTAGTGTGTGTGTGTGTGTTTGTGTGTGTGTGGACCTATCTCATACTAGTAGCTTGTGTGTGTGTGTAAGTGTGGACTTATCTCATACTAGTAGCTTGTGTGTGTGTGTAGGCCTATGTCAGAATAGCTTTTGTGTGTGTGCAAAGGCGTCGCTAGAAATTTTTCCAGGAGGGGGGGCACAAATACACATTTTTTAATTTAACTGACAATGACATACAGGTTCATTTTTACAATTAAATTTAAGTAAAGTATAACATTAATTATTTATATTGACATAAATAAATGCATTTGAAATTTCAAACATTTTGACAACAGACACAAGAAGTTTTCGATTTTAATTTTCTTTTTTTTTAATTTGGCCTTTAATAACTTGATTTGCCCTTCAGAAATACTCTTGGCATTCAGCTTTTTTTAAATCTGGCAACTCTTGTTGGTTTATAATCTTCTGCCACTGAGTGAATTTTTTAATTAATGCTAAATTAATTCAGACCCCTGATAAAAAGTATTATTTTAGAGCTGACGATGGAAACACAGTTTTTAGAGATGCATGGCTATCAGACTATTTACAGTGGCTTGTATTTTAAAAGGTGCCTTTTGCAAATATTGCAAATCAGGGGGCATTTGTCATCAAACCATGCACAAAATTTAAAGATTTCAACGAAGATGCATTTAGCCAGATGCAAAGCACATGGCACTAAGACTCATGAAGACGAGCAATTTTGTTGCATGACTGGAAGCCAAAGCAGTTTCTATAGATGAGCAGTTGAACTCATCATTTAGAAGACAATTTCAAGAAAATCGTAACTAACTGGGTTCCATCATTTCTACAATCCTATTTTGCGGCTTACATGATTTAGCACTTCGTGGAAAAGAATCAAATTCTGGTAATGTTTATGAACTGGTTCTTGGTAATCATTTGTCAATTGGTTCTTGTAGTGCTAAGTAGGCTATATCTCAGCAACTACGCAAAACACTATAATCGAAATTTGTGCGCGAAGACATTGTTCGTGAAGCAAATAATTCAGTTGCATTTTCTACACTTGCCAACAAGACAACTGACATTTCAGGCATTGAACAGATGTCACTTGGTGTTAGATTTGTCAAGAATAAAATGGGAAAATGGTGGTCACAGAAGAATTCCTCGGATATTCCTATATTTGTTGTTTGTTTAGTTATTATTCAAAAATGTTCATCAAAGCTAGAAGCTGTGACCCAAAAATTGCAGTCAGTGCATTTAGTTTTACTGGCAGCACAAACATACTGTCCTATCCCTTGTGATTAAGCTTTAATTACGTTTCATGTTATTGCCTTATTTGGTATTGTTCCATCCCTTGCTACCACACACTGTTGGTCATGGCGTATTTCCTTATATGGTATGGTAAGTGCTTGCAGGGTCGGGCATGCATGATGCAATCACCCAATGATGCAATCACCTCAATGATGCAATCAGTGATGCTATCACCACAGTGATGCAATCACCCCAATGATGCAATCAATGATGCCATCACCCAGTGATGCAATCACTCCAATGATGCAATCAATGATGCAATCACCTAGTGATGCAATCACACCAATGATGCAATATGCGGGGGTGATATATCCTATAAATAGGGAAGTTACCACGGTTATTAGAGAGACGGAGACACACACACAAGAGAGAGACTAGAGACCCAGGAAAGGGATACTAGGACTAAGTGGACTGTGCAGTCGAGAGTTATAATAGTTATAGATTCGTGTACTGGTTTATAGGTTATAGCAGATACTTGTGATTTATTGCCACATCTCTCATAGAATATTGATCTTAGCATTTATCGTGTGTGATAAAGTATAGAATTATACATGTGTTTTATTGATTCATCTTCTCAAGTGTTTATATTGGATTATCATATACTCATCTGTATATATCATGCATTAAAAAGTTCAGTTAATTCTTTTACAATACAAGGAGTTGTGTCGTCTGATTTAATTAGAGCACAAGTGGGATACGACACATACATTGAAGAATTATCGACTACAGTGGCTGTTGATCGACAATATTGTGATGAGAGGTATAAGGAAATTTTTAGAGTTACAAAAGGTGTCAACATTCAACATCCATGACAAGCTGGAAGACAAATGAACAGGGAAAATCACGAAATTGATTTGCTTGAGGGTTATTTTAGAATAACTATTTTTATACCCTACCTTCATTATATTATATCATCACTGAAAATTCGTTTTTGAATAGAAAAAAAAACCAGCATTTTCCCTTTTAGTTTTGAATCCCTTTTTGATGACAAAACTGGAAACTCGCATTTTAAGGATCAAGCCAGGGCTATTGCTGATTATTACGCATTTGACAATTCGATCGAAGAGATTGAAACCTGGTATGATATATGGAAATGTAAAAGTAGTTAAGGGGGAAAACCAGAAACAATGAGTCTATGTGAGCTTTAAGATGAACCAATTTTTCCCCATAATTAAGATGGCTCTTTTGACAGCATTGGCTCTTCCCGTGTGCGAAGTCCCTGTAAGGATGAGATGAAATCTCTTAGATTCTGTAAACCACTTATGGTACGGTTTTTATGGTGCCCTTCTTTCATTCCCACCATAGCCGATAGTGCAATGGTCATGGAGGCACCACGGGAGATATAGAGGGGACTTAAGCCATGACCTGAAACATCCATTGGTCCTCACCGGAGATCGAACCAGAGACCCACAGGTCGACAGTCGAGTGCTTTATCACACGGCCATCCATTCCCCTGGCTCTTCCAGTAACAACATGCACGCACAATCGAGAGATCATTTAGCACTTTAAGACAAGTAAAAACGTGGCTACACTCAACAACTGGTGCTGATCGTTTATCTGGTCTTTGTATGATGAGTATCAAATTTTTTAAAAAAATGTTATCAATCAGTTTGAACAAATACCAGGACGTTTACAATTTTCGTTCCAGAATAAATAGTTTAAAATTACAATATTATTTATGTATCAGTGTAATTTATAATTTTTATACTCCATTTTATTAGTATAATAACTGTTTGACACTGAAACCATTATTTTAAAAATTACAATAATGTAATCAGTTAAACTTGCAAATATAATTCTTTTTTATGTTTGATATATGTACATGTTCTTTAATGTAATAAACTTTCAGGAAATTTAGTTCAGTTTTATTGTGACATTTTATGACATTTTTTTTAAAATGTAGGGTAGGGGCAAATTCTCCCTTGCCCCCCCTTGAATACGCCCATGTATATATATTGATATATATACTAGTGGAAAAGCATGCTGAGGCTGGCCGAACGAAATCCGACAGAAGGGATAACAAAGAAATATACGAAATACTGCAATAGTAAAGAACACGTGGCCTTTATTGCCATGAACACAATACGATATGAACAGAAATATCAAAGAAATTTATGAAATACTGTAATAGAAAATAACATTTGGCTTTTATTGCCATGAACACAATACGATATGAAAACTACCTGCGGTGGAGACACACGTTACAACGCATACACCGCACGATATGAAAACTACCTTAGGGAGACACACGGGTTAGACGATTATGTATTTAGGGATATATATATATATATATATGCCTATATCTATATAAGTAAAAATGTAAACAGGATTCACGCTATTAATCATAACTCTGAAAGTTCTTCACCCATTGCCGTAGAATTTACACACAAAATTGCAAAAAATTACTTTGCGTGTTGTTATATATTTCTATAATATTTAAAAATAATATTTAATCGATCGGTTTGGTAAAATCATTTCTTTACTTCACTTTACTTTTTTTTTTTGAAACCACGGTAGGTAATGCAAAAGTCACACAGTGCTAACTTATATATCTATGTATATAATTCTCTTCATCGCCTAACCATTAGGTGCACCAGCCTGTAAGACTATATATATATATAGATTTGTCGCGTTTGTGGAATTCCCGAACACGTCACAGCAAACAAGACGCGTTCAACAATGTTCGACAACTCGCGTTGTTTTCTGATTTCTTTTATAAAACCAGATTATTTTAATCTCTATACTTATAAGAGGCATTTGCTGTCTGTCTGTCTGTCTGTCTGTTCCCTGATAACTCAAGATCCAGACAACCAAATAACGTGAAATTTGTTACACATACACATAATTACATGGGGAAGGTTATAGGACAGGTTTCGTTTCATCTCGATGGGAAATTTAATTGTAATTAATTTTTTTTTTAGTATTTTACAATATTAAAGTAATCTCGACGGCGCCATAAATAAAATTCCTCTGTGACGTCATTTCCCGATGATCGAATAGATATTGCGCGCTGGTGCTGTATCGTATCTTTGTGATGCAATGAATTGTTGTTGTTTTTTCATGCTCCCTGATTTGTACAGTTTGAGGAAGGTAAAGAAAGGAATGAAGAAGGATTTTAGAAGAAGTGTGAAGCCATAATAATAAGTATATATTAGGGCTGTACCGGAATCCGATTCCGGTTCCTGTTAAGCCGGAT
This sequence comes from Bulinus truncatus, assembly GCA_021962125.1. Lineage (NCBI taxonomy): Eukaryota > Metazoa > Mollusca > Gastropoda > Planorbidae > Bulinus > Bulinus truncatus. The sequence goes on along the minus strand of JAGDYQ010000046.1, from coordinate 4,561,690 downwards.
TCGGGCAGTTTTAACAAATCCGGCTCCAATTCCGGTTCCGGTTAAAATGTGCCGGATTTAAGCCGGATTTCTTTGTTGTTTGAAATTTGTAAGAAATTTTTTTAGCGCAACATAATTTTGAAATATTTAGCGCTATACAATTATATTAAAACAACAACTTCCTTTGATTTAAAGGCTACAATAACGTCGATCGCTTTTAGTTCTATATGTAAGTACAAATATATTACAAAGGAAGATTTGAATCGTATTTAGTCTAGTACAGGGGTCGGCAACCTGCGGCTCGCGAGCCACATGCGGCTCCTTCGATGTCAAGTTGTGGCTCTTTCGATGTCAAATTGCGGCCTGATCAAATACCGTAATATTGAAACAACAAATTTAGTGGCTCTTTAAAAATTGAGAAAATTGTAAATTATAACTTTAGGCTCTTCCGTCTCAAAAGGTTGCCGACCCAGGTCTAGTAACACGACACCTTATCTTAACTATATTTAGCTATCAAAGTTTAACTTTTTTTAAAGAGCAGACAACGATCTATTTTTGGGTGTTTACAGTTTTAAAAAAGTTCAATAATTTATTTTTCTGTACATTTTTTAATTTAGTGGATTTTGTCACGATTTGGATAAAATTCCTCGCAAATTTAGATAAATAACCTGAGCATACATTTTTAATTGAACATTAAAGTGATATTGATTTAGATTTGAAATGCATTTTAATTTGCGTTTTTATAGGAAATAGCCAGATAATGGTCTAAGTGAAAGTATGAATGAAATAACACGGTTCGGTGACGTCACTATAATATGGAAAACTAAAGAAGAATAAACTATCGGGTGGTGCCACAGTATATATATATATATATATATATATATATATATATATATATATATATATATATATATATATTCATATATTGGAATTCATTTATTAATAAACATGTTTATTATACTTTCTAAGATATGTTATCCATTTCTTTGTTTGACTGTAATAGAAATCAGGTTAAATTAGGTACAGCTTTATTAAAATAAATTTTTAAAACGAAGAACCTGTTATTTTTACAGAGTTATCTTTCTTAACTCAAGATTGGGGAAGGGGTTTTAGTTACAGTCTTCTAGATCTAAATGGTTAATACTGTTTTTTGCTATCTAGAACTTAAAAACTAAATTTGTATTCTATTTTTCATTCTTATATCTTTTTTTATGTTAGGCGAGAAATAACTACTTCGTTCGGAAAAAATACTGTTTAATTCGGTAAAATCCGGTTCCTGTTCCGATTCCGGCAGGATTCAAATATTAAATCCGATTCCGGTTCCGATCCTGCAGGATCTAAAAAATTTGAATCCGGTACAGCCCTAGTATATATATATATATATATATATAGAGAGAGAGAGAGAGAGAGAGGGAGGGAGGGAGGGAGGGAGGGAGGGAGAGATAAAGAGAGAGAGAGAGAGGGGGCAGGGGGGGAGAGAGAGGAGAGGAGGGTAGGAGGGAGGAAGGGAGGGGGAGAGAGGGAGGGGGGTTGACAGGGGGAGAGAAGGAGATGGGAGAGGGAGAGATAAAAGAAAGGAGGGAGAGGGGATGGAGGGAGAGAGAGGGTGGGAGAGAGAGGGTGGGAGAGAGAGGGTGGGAGAGAGGGAGAGAGAAAGAGTGAAGGGCAGGGAGGGAGAGAGAGGGAATGAGGGAGGGAGGAAGGGGGAGAGAGGGGGAGGAAGAGAGAGGTGGAGAGGGGAGGGAGGGAGAAAGGGAGGGAGGGAAAGGGAGAGAGGGGGAGAGAGGGAGAGAGAGGAAGGGAGAGAGAGGGTAGGGAGAAAACCTTATTTTAAACCCGGGCAAAGCCGGGTACTTGCAACTAGTTTCTTATATGACATTTTGTCCTTTTATTTAGTGAAATATATTAAGCAATAAATACGAGCACTAGACAGCTACAGTGATTTTAAAAACAGTATTGTTTGGTCGTAATCATGTTTTTATGTGTGCTCTAACTACGAAACTATTTCATTTATCACCGTCGCGTATATTCTGTATCCGTTTAACCGCGGAAAATGAGGGAATGCTGTACATAAAATAACATTAGAATGTCAACTGATTATTGTAAAAAAAAAAAATAATAAAACACATTTAATAATACAATTATGTGTGAAGAATAGAGTAATATTGAACTAATTTCCAATTTTAGAATTTAAAAAAATGGAGTATAAATATAGATAAGATGTGAAAATGTTATGGCTGAGCCGGCGCTACCATTAGGCTACAAAGTGGGCCAAGAGAACACATTCAACGTTGAAGTGTAGACAATAAAATATTGGATATGGTGAAATCTTTTGTTTTGATTTCTTCGTGCTACTGTTTTGGGGAAAATCACTATTAAGTAAATTATAAATATGTATGGCGCATTACAAACAAATGTTAACTGTTTCAGAATATGTACGCATTACTAAAAAAATATTAACTAACATCTATCTGTACTGAATAGTTTAGGTACTGTAGGATGAAGGTTATACGAAAAGAATCTTAAGCTGTGTTAATCAAGTCTAAAAAAATATATAACAGCTGTCTACAGGTAATATGGAGACTGCCATGACTTGAATGAAAAAAAAAATGTTACATCAAAATAACACTATAGTGTGCTGGGGGAAGGGATGGCAGACACAAAACGAACCAAAAAAATGCAATGCAAATTAAAACACCCACCAACCGAAATATGTTTGTTAGAAACTGAATGAAAAAAAATTACAATTTAAAAGAAAAAAATCCTGATCTTAAAAAAAGGCATTAAAATATATTTAACCAATAAAGAGAAAATTAAGTCTGGCAGCTCATCGAGAATCAAGGCATGCAAAGAATTAACTAAAAATTTGTAAACAATAAAATAAAAAAAACAAGTTGCTGGGAGGTATAAAATAGTGACCATAAAGACTGCACATGATAGGTCAAAGTTGAACTTTGCATACCATGTATGTCTGCCTGTTATTTTTTTTGATTGCTTTTAAAAAAAAAATAATTACAGTAATGATATTGATTGATAAGGTGGCGTATGCTACGCCGCGGGACGACTAGTTGTCAGTATTTGTTTTAAAATAAACCAACCTGCCGTGTGCAAACGAATAGTACGTAAGTATTTTGTTTTAATTAACAAACAGAATCGTAAAATATTTCTTTTTACTTTATTTTGCAAATTAATACTTCGACAGTATTTTTTTAATCAAACATGTAAACAGGATTCACGCTATTAATCATAACTCCGAAAGTACAAACAAAAGCACTGCATTAATAAACATAACAATTTCATTACCATTTGTACTGCGGAACGGATTCTTCTTTGTTTATAGTTTAAATTATTGATAATTATTTTTCTAAAATTTGTCTTTTTTTTATAAAAAGAACTAGAAACAAGGACTTTTTTCAATACTTAACTATTACATTACATAGGGATTAGCCACTGCAACGCGTGGCAGGGTACAGCTAGTATATATATATATATATATATATATATATATATATATATATATGCCATAACTAAACACATATACACACAATTTTACTTTGAGTTCAGTGTCAACAGAAAAAAAAAATGCATATCATGGTCTGTGGGAGATTGATACCAAGACATCTATTAAAATAACTTCTATTGGTCGACTAGCAGACATTGGCGTTAACAAATTCAGGGTAGTATCCTTATGAAGTCATATGTTATCGTATTGTTGTAGTGTGTGATGTCACATGCAGTGGCGTAACTAGGGTGGGGGGAGGGGGGTCCAAATTTGAACGTCCCCCCGGGCCCCCGCTTGAGGGGGGCCCCAAACGAGTTTCCAATTTTTTTTATTTTAAGACTAAATATTAAATACTAGCTGTAACCGCCACACGATATCGTGACCAAGCCTTCTGTAACGACCACAAGTCGGTAATGTTTTTATAACACACTTTGGAATGGCTGGAAATGCGCCATTGGTACAATGACGGTCACATTTAGAGAGAGTTTGTATCTTTAGGGGACACATACCTGTTAAGTTAGATGTCCTAGTTAGGCTGGAATTAAAAGCCAGGCTAAGCGTCCTTGTATTTTTGAGAGAAAAATGTTGTGATAACTCAGTGATAAGCTAATTATCTACTGCCTGGTTTCTTATACATGGCGCCAAACTTCTACATGTGCTTGATTAGTTATACAAAGAGCATTGTTGAGCATTGTATTTACAAGGATATAGATTAAACATTGTATTTTCAAGAATATGGATCATTGGGTCAGGGATGAGTTAATTAATTAAGGGGAGAAAGGAAGAGAACAGGGAGGTACAGAACAGACATGCAGTTTGACAAAAATAGGCAGCACACAGGATAGAGTAGTGATGTTTCAGTGAATATGGATCTTGCAGTGTATAGTTTCATTTACTTATATTTTGAAATTAAATTTTGCGTTATCGTCAAATAAAGTATATGAATCGGACTTGGCAGTTTATTTAATTTATTTGTGATGTATGTGATTGAGTACACGCTTAGATAAAGTGTCAATCCCTTCCATAGAAGACATAGACAGATCGTCACAAGAACTCACAATGCACAACTAATAATACAAGTAGCTATGACACCTACTTTAATGTAAAAAGTAAGTATTGAGAAAAATTTCTTTTCTAATTCAGTTTATTAATTTAATGCAAATTTGTGTGTAAATTTCAAGGCAATTGGTGAAGGACTTTAGAAGTTATTAGCAAGGCGTGAATCCTATTAGCATTTTTATTTATATAGATAAAGCCACCGCCTTGTAATCTTGCTATGCACGTTGTTATATAAGTTAGTGCAGAGGCGCCACTCGGAAGGTGCGGGCCGCACCGGGTGACACCAACATAGGGGTGACACCACAATGAACATTTCTAGATTTTATAGCAGAAAGAACTTGGCATGGTCATTTTTATAACCGGTCATAGTCAAAAACATGATCAGTAGCACAGGGTGCCTCCATACGAACATTGCACGGTGTCATCATGCAGAGCGTCTGGAGCTTAGGTAAATGAATCTAATTTAAAGCTGCTCGGATCAATCTGGAGTTTTTATAAACGCGCTAGAAACAAGGACGGAGGTAGTCACGTGGTTTTATGAAATAGGAGACAAAGTTTATAAACTTAGTTGAATTTAAGTAATATACATATTTCTAAAATACAGTCAGTAATACTATCGTTTTCATCGCTTAAATATTTTAAAGTAAATTCTCTAAGGCAAAGACCATATAGAGCAGTGCTTCTCAAACTTTTTGAAGTCACGGCCCCCCTTGGAACGCCAATCAATATGTCGCGGCCCCCCTAGGAACGCCAATCAATATGTCGCGGCCCCCCTATTTTGTTTGGTTTAGATTGCTTAAATTTTTTTATTTTTCGAAATTCCACGGCCCCCCTACGAACAGTCCACGGCCCCCTAGGGGGCCGCGGCCCACCACTTTGAGAAGCACTGGTATAGAGCAGGAACATTCGAAATGTGCACCATAGTTCATGGTGGAAGTCTTGTGGGAGGGGGGGGTGACACCCTGAATTGTCCGTATCGGGTGATACCAACCATAGTGATGCCACTGAGTTAGTGACACTGTTGCATGTATTCCATACAGATTAAGGATTTCAGAATTACGTAAATCATCACGCAAATAAAAACTGGTAAAAAGTTTACTAAAAGTATCAAAACATAGTTGCGGTTGTTGTAAAACACGTCATCTTGACGGCATTTTATCTTCCATTTTTTGTCCATGCTACAATCCATCTGTCTATAGACATAAATAGAAGGGTCATAGTTCGTATACTTATGTCTATTCGACTGACGAAATCCCACAATCATGGCGGATGAAACAAGTATACATAATTTTTTGTATATTTTTTATTTGTGAAATGAATAGAATGTTATTCTTTATAGAGAAACTTCACCCTTGCCGAAAGAATGAGTTTACCAGAGTGGGGCTACAAAACGGAAAAAGCGTGCTACAGAAAGACGAGAGAGGCTGCAAAATCAAGGCAAATTTGAAGGGTTTTTTAAGAAGAAACCTGATAATAGCATTGAAAACAAAAAAGACCTTGAACATTGCGAAGAAAAGTATCACCATTCAGAAAATTCATACAAAGATACAGCAGTGTAGCAGCAGCTGTCAAGTACTTAGCAAAAACAGACTCAAGCTGACTTGGCCACAAAGAAGAACTGGATTCTCCCAGTCCTGGGAACTTCCTAGAATCTTTGAAATTTCTTGCAGAATGTGATGAAGTTACGTAACATCACTTGAATAATTCAAAATTAGTTCATAAGCTTGATGGGCAATAAAGATAGGGAATCAATTGTTGGGAAAGTCAAGCAAGTTTGTTATTTTTCTCTGATGTTTGATTCCACTCCAGATGTTTCTCACAAAGAACACGTATCCCTTAAAGTTCGTTACTTGGATGTCGAGAATTTTGAAATAAAAGAGTCATTCCTTGATTATTTTGAAATTGTGAAGCCAGATGCACAACATAATGAAGAACTTGTTCTGAAAATTCTTTAAGACACTGGACTAGACTTTAATCTGTGCACAGGTCAAACTTATGATAACGCAGCCACATTGAGTGGCCGTCGGTCTCTTGACATAATCCAAACGTAACATTTCTGAACTGTGATAATCACTCGCTCAACTTGGCAGCTCTTCATTTTGCTGAGATAGATCTAGCAATTGTCACCTTTTTTTCATGAATTGCTCAACTTTTTTCCAATTCACCTCAGAGATAGACCAAACTGAAATAAACTGGAGCCGGGAAACTAAAAAAGGAGAGTAGTACATGGTGGAACTCAAGAAGATAAGTCGTCAGTTTACTTGCATCTTGACAAAGATGCTGAAGAGATTAAGACCCTTTCATGCTTTCTGCAAAATGATGAGAAACGGACGAAACTGATCACCCAATCCCATCGAAAGAGCAAAAGAAGGCATTGAATGCTATGGATTTCTTGTAGGCAAATAACCAGAAGAAAGAAAAGACTTGATAAGGAGTTGAGTTCTGATGTAGGACTTTCAATAGAACTGCAATTCAAACGTGTTGCGACAGAAGTGCTGGACAGGCTTCATATGGAGATGAAGGATAGATTCCAAAGGTTGCAAAACCATGTGGGCACCTTTGGAGTTCTTTTTAAACCAAGACAGCTGTTGAATTCTATGGATGATGACACGTTGATGAAAAACTGTTACTTTTTCCTGTTTGTATGATGACATACAGGCAAATCACTTTTTCGATGGTGTCATTGATGCACGAGCACTTTAATCAACAAACCAGTACCACAATCACCAATTGACTTATTGAGGAAGCTGGCTTCATATGATAATGACGTGTGCTCAAATCTTGCAACCTCCATCCGAATACTGCTAACTCAGGCACTTCCATTGCATCATGTGAGAGATCATTCTCAAAACTCAAGTCACTCAAAAAGTATATCAGGAGCACAATGATGGCTTTAATGTCAGCGAAGTCAAAAATACTAGACACCATTGATTTAGATGATGTTATGAATGCCTTTACTGCACAGAAAGCACGGCGTGACGCAATGTGAATTGAGATTTGTCACTTGTGCATTATCTCGTCACTAAACAATGGAATTATTCATTAAAAGAGTTTTAATGATTATTTTTTTTAATTTTTATTGATATACTAAACTAATTTGAATTTAGACATACATTTATTAAGTACATTATCTCATGTTATGATATCGCATGTCAAATTGCAGGGGCCCCCAAAAAGTCCAAGCCCCCCGGGCCCCCAAACCCCTAGAAACGCCTCTGGTCACATGGGCACATTGTGGTTGAACTAACATCATTGCATACTTTATTTAATCTAGTATGGAATCAATGCACTTATTAACAAACATATTACGAAATGAAATGACATCAGTGTACAGAATGACACCGCGTCTTGCGATCATTGTATGCATGGCGACATCCTTGTGAAGCCCTGTGTTACTTTTTTGGCAAAATTTGTAATGTCGCCAGTTCACACAGTAATGCACTAGCATCATTGCATCATCTAGCAGGCCCGGTTTATCAACTAGGCGGGACTAGGCGGCCGCCTAGGGCGGCAAAAATTCTGTTGCGGCAGCCGTGGTAGTAAAAGACGTAAAAATAGAAATATTAAAAAAATGACGTCCTTTAGAAATAAATGGATTGGATAATATTTTAGTGCTAAGAGTTTATTAATATTGAAATTCTTAAAATTCCTAAAAATGCAACAGACTAGTCTTTGACATACGTTTTGTCCTACTCCGAGTCCTACGGTCCTACCCCTTGATGAAATGAATTGCATAGCATGAATTTGATCACTAATTTACTTACTCACGTTACGAAAGCAAATATCGCTACATCCGGTGACGTCATTTGGAAATTAAAAAAAAACTTGCGTCTGTGTCATAGACTCAATATAACGTAATATTGAAAAAATTAAATCAAACAATTGAAAATTAATTGACGTTGAGTTACTCGACTGACAACTTATACTGTAGGTAAGATATTTAGTTTTCTTATGTAAATACTATAGAGCAGCGTTATATTTTAAATCATTTGATTTGGGGCGAAATTTGCCAACGTCAAGTAACTGCTGTCTGTAATCTCCGCTTAAACAACGTGTTTTCAAATGCGGCCAATCTGTGTCTTTTGAACTTACGAAGCACTTACAAATAACGTCGCTGATCGGCCTCATTTAAAATGACGTTATTTAAGTGGACTGTGAAGATTAAAGTTAGTAAATAGCAGGGGTTAACGCTTCGCTTTTTGCCCGAGTCCAATTATTTAACATTGGAAGATATTTTGCAAATGGCCGACGTTCAAGTGTGAACGATTATGTATATATGTAAACAACCGTTAATGACGTAATGTCATTGTCATCTAGTAATACTATATATAGACATCATTGGTTAATTGTCATTTGAAAGTTTAGTCCTCAGATATTTAGGCCTAAATTTTTAAATGTAAATTGTAATTATTTTATTTTTCAAGACTGTATTACAAATTTTCAAAAATAATGAGCCACAATAAAATTCGATTTTGCAGTTTCCATGTCAGAGAGAAAAAGATTGTCTGGTGCACAGTATCGTAAAAGACGGGTTGAAAAATAAAAAAATGTAACAAAACAAGGAGAATCGTTGTTAAAGTATATATGTACATCGCACAGAAATGAAGATGGTCCAGATCGACCAGATGAGTTAAAAAAAATCAAGCCGAAGCAGACAAGAAAGCGGAGGAATCCGAGGAGATTGCAGTATCAGAAGAGTTTGAATCACAAATTGAAATGCACGTTACGTACCAAGAAACAAAATCTGAAGGTCAAGAAACAGATAATTTCAATGTTTTATATGTTAACTATGGCGATCCTGCTGCTTCGACCGAACTTGATGATCATATGAGACAAATTTTGATAGCACATGGACCAGAACAAGTTGAGAAGTTTGATTTTCCTAAAGACAGTTTGCAACGAAAATTCTCAAAAATTCATTACAACCGCAGGCTTTCAATGGAGAAGAAATTCGCAGATGCTGGCTGCAGTATTCTGTAAGTAATGACTCTGTTTATTGCTTCTGCTGCAAGCTGTTTACCACTACCGGTAGCGTAGGTGCGTCATCTCTTTCTGATAAAGGTTCACATGATTGGAAAAACATGTCCGCAATTCTATCAGGGCATAAGAAAAGCAGTGAACATCTAGCGAATTTTCAGTCATGGAAGGAACTTGAGCTGAGACTGCACAAATGAAAACAATTGATGCCGAACACATGCGTCTCATTAAAAAAGAAGAACAGTATTGGCAGTAAGTCTTGAGACGGCTGATTACTTTAGTTAGAGTTCTTGGTATGCAAAATATTGCTTTTCATGGAACACATGATAAACTTAATACTTCTGATTACAGGTAACTTCCTGAAATTTGTGGAATTTTTAGCTTTGTTTGACCCACTTATGGATGAGCATCTCCGAAAGATTTAAGACAATGAGACCCATGTACATTACCCAGGCAAAGACATACAGAATGAATTGATTCAGCTTTTATCCAATGCAATCAAACAAAAAATTCTGGCTTCTGCTCGTGATGCTAAGTTCTTTTCAACAATTTTAGATTGCACACCAGATGCTGGTCATGTTGAACAAATGACCATGATCATTCGCTTTGTGGGTTTGATTTCAGTCCAGAAAGTGACACTGTAGCGCCATCATCTGTAAAGGAACATTTCTTGGGTTTTGTGCCTCTAAAAGAGACAACTGGTGCTGGCATGACTGAAACTATTCTTAAGTAGTTAGACAAGATATCTTTATCTATCGAAAATTTACGCGGTCAAGGCTATGACAAGCAATTTGAAGGGAAAAGCCAATGGTGTCCAAAGAAGAAGTTTAGATGTGAATCCCCGAGCATTGTTTGTTCCCTGCTGTGCACATACCTTGAATTTGGCTTTAAATGATGTAAAATACATATATAATAGTATATGTTCCATTTCTCCCCTCCCTCCACTTCCTACCCCACCCCCGTAATTACGTCATGCAGCAGGTGGCCAGCGAAGCTTAGATGAAAGGTCTACATTCCGACGAGTGAAGCGAGGGTTGAGGAATTTTTCAGGAAGATGTCATTTCGCACCTCTGACCACTCGGCCACTGTTCGGTTACCGACAAAGGATAGATGTCCGCTTAGATGTCCGGCTACTATTGCGTTTGTCGGTTAGACGTGCCTTAACCCCACCCCTTTTAGTGACCACTGATTGGCAGGGTAAAGAACGTGAATGGATGTCAGGGGGTCACGTGTGCAATAGTGAAAGATGAGTGAAAGCAGTAAAAAGAGTATTCGACCTAGGTTTCTCGAAGAGAACGGTCGACACGAGGGATAGAGAGAGATCCAGAAAACGTCCTTTTCACTGTATTCATTTTATTGGATTATTTTTGCTGTATTTTTGCAAGCCACCAGATCCTGTTTAGGACTGGTGCCTTTATGTAAATAAAAGAATATCTGAGTGTTGTTACACTAGACCTGTTGGTTTATTTTCTTCACGTGTTGTACGTTTGATCGCCTGTGATCTCTGTGGCGGAGACATAAATATAAATGCAAGTCACAATTAAGTCAGCAACTCATACACTTAGACGACAAGCCAAGGATTCCGCAATTGGGGTCCTCAACACTCGTAAACCGCAAGAATGACACAGAGTGTGAGAAAACACTGGTAGATGCAATGAAATCGCAGTCAATTTAGAGATACCAGCACTTTTCGAACCCGAACTAACCCGTATCAGAAGAAAGAAGAAACAATATCCATATGAAGGAGATGACGGCGAACCTATTCATGATCCAAAAGACAAATTCAAAGTAAGCTTTTACTTCGCTGTTCTTGACACGCCCATACAATCGGTTGATGAATGGTATACTCTGATGCAAAAAATTAGTTCGGTGTTTGGTTTCCTGTATGATGTTCATAGTTTACAAAATAAAACTAGCAGGGAAGTTACGGAACATTGTTTGAATCTTGAGAAAGCTTTGCGACATGGAGACTTCAAAGATATTGACGCATTTGATCTAAGCAGTGAACTGAAAGTCATTTCAAGACGAGTTGTAAGGTGTGCATCGCCACAGGATGTACTAAACTTTATATTGAAAAATAATCTAACAGATAGTGTGCCGAACACTGTTATAGCTATCCCAATCCTCTTGACACTTCCAGTTTCTGTGGCCAGTGGTGAGCGAAGCTTCTCAAAACTCAAACTGATAAAGACATATTTGAGAACGACCATGCTACAAGAAAGACTACTTGGATTAGCTACTGTGTCAATAGAACATGATATTGCTAGAGACATTTATTTCATTTCAAATGTTTGAGAGTGGGTTGGCATAGCTTTTTCTTCGAAGCCCCGACCTGCCATCGAGGGGCGATGCTTAGTGCGATGCAAAGCGTTCGGCAACAGTATCGTCTACACCGGTACTCACTTCCCGTGCTCGTCTTTCGGCGGGGTGCTTTCGCAGTTTTCATCACTTTCGGACTCTCAGTTTAGCCGATAGCCCTAAGAGCGGGGCTATCGTTTCCACCCGGACCGCGTGGAGGTACTGAGTTTTAAGGGCCTTAGGGCAACGCAGACGTGTTTCAAAGTCCGACGCTCTAGCGCCATCCATTTTCAGGGCTGGTTGATTAAGCAGAAGGTTTGAAGACCCACTCCCGGTCTCCACCTGGCATGGAGTCCCGCATGCCTGAGGTACGCACGAGTCTGATCGAAACCAAGGTAACGAAAAGCAGCCAGCTAGAGACGCTGCAAGAGGCATCTAGAAAGACAATTGAGTCCTATCGAGAAGGGGCGATCCTAGCCTACATTGATGGCTCCGTGGTCGTCGGTGAGGATGGCAAAGATAAGTCCGGGTACGGTGCTCATATCGCCCACCAAGCAACAGAGTTCAGTGAGGAGTTGCAGGGCCATGTGGATTTCTCTGTGCAGCAGAAGCAGAGATGAGAGCCATAAAAGAGGCGGTGGCGCACATTGATAAGAGAATGGGGGATGGGGCGATTCCGCCGTCAGAAGTCGTCATCCTGACAGATTCTAAGTCTTTTATCCAGGCTATTGTGGGGCCAGGGGAATGGCCATGGTGGGAGCTATCCAACAACTCATGACCAACCGCAGTGTAGCTGTGACGCTGCAGTGGTTCCCGGGCCACGCGGGCATATCCGGGAACGAGAGAGCCGATGGCCTAGCAAAGTCCAGTACACGAATGGACTCCTCTGAGAGTTTATCGCAAACTGCAGATGGGGCCTCCTATGAGTCCATCATTGCCAAGTTACGCACCCTTGAACAAACTGTATGGCTTTCGAACTGGGAAAGAGGAACCACAAGGCGAGAGGTGAGAAGGAATATGGAGCGACCTTCTTAATCCGACCCATGGTGGAGGCTTCGGAGAGACGAACAGGCACTGATAGCTCAGTTCCGAACTGGGCATTGTCCGATTGGCGCCTATTTTGGAAGTATGAGCCCCGAGTACGACTCCCGTTGTTGACATTGCGGTGAGGAAGAGGAAACGGTAGATCACTTGTTCAGTGAGTGTCCACGTCTGGAGGCTTTCAGACTGGACGAGTCGGGAACCCCGCTGACCATTGGGCTCTATGGCAGTCTCCAGGTGTTGAGAGACACAGCAAGTTTCATTTCACGAGCCCTAGGGGACCCAGTCTCGGTTCGTTAAACATAAGAGAGTTCATTCAGAGACATTGATCATATGGAACTCGTTTCTACATTTTCTAAAGCAAAAGCGCGAAAAATAAAGTTTTAAAATTTAATTATAGATTTTTTTTATTGGCCTACGATTGTTACCTATAGCCATAAAACACAATTATACATGACATTGTATAGATTCGGTTGCAACTTAAATAGTTATTGAAACAAACGACAGCATATCTTTCCTTCGTGAAAGTTATAATATTACTTAAAATATTAGTTCTTTTAGTTGCCTTTAGTAGGGGGCGCGGTGCGACAGGTTCACTTAGGGTGCCAAATACTCTGGCGCCGGCCCTGCCTACTAGTTTAGTATGGCATCAATATATTTATTGACATATATATTGTGATATGACATTGCACCATCTAGTTTAGTATGACATCCATATATTTAATGACGTATGTATTGTGATATGACATTGCACCATCTAGTTTAGTATGGCATCAATATATTTATTGACGTATATATTGTGATATGACATTGCACCATCTAGTTTAATATGACATCAATATATTTATTGACGTATATATTGTGATATGACATTGCACCATCTTGTTTAGTATGACATAAATATATTTATTGACGTATATATTGTGATATGACATTGCACCATCTATATTAGTATGACATAAATATATTTATTGACGTATATATTGTGATATGATATTGCACCATCTAGTTTAGTATGACATCAATATATTTATTGACATATATATTGTGATATGACATTGCACCATCTAGTTTAGTATGACATCAATATATTTATTGACGTATATAGTGTGATATGACATTGCACCATCTAGTTTAGTATGACATCAATATATTTTTGACTATATATTGTGACGTATATATTGTGACGTATATAGTGTGATATGACATTAGCGTACATCATAACACAAAAAAGTAAAAAAAAATCTCTTCGTCATGTGACACTAGTTCTTTAGAGATGTGTCTTGCTTTTTGCTAACGACATCTTCATTGTGTCTGTTATTATTCTTATACATGCACGCATTATGAGGTATTTGTCACTTGACGTAATTTTTTACATGATGGTATCCAATGACGTTATTTCTTGGAGTACTGGAGAAATTAGTGTTCCAATTACCTAAGTAGCATTCAATATACATTATATATATATATACATATACAGTGGCGCAACTGGGGGGGGGGGGGCATGTGCCCCCTCCGAAATAAAAAAAAATTAAAAGATTAGACCAAAATGTGTTTAAAATAAAATACAAATATATAAATAGTGTGATTTTTTAATACAAGTGATTTTTTTGCCCCCCCCTCCCTCTGAAAGTTTGGTCTAGTTGCGCCTCTGTATATATAATATATATATATATATATATTATTCCTTCATGTTTCTAGTTATCCGGGAAATAGTTTTAATTTTAAATCCATTAAATTTATCAAGCGTTTATAGTAATTAAACAACCACTTTCTGACTATACTATTGTAAACAACCACTTTCTGACTATACTATTGTAAACAACCACTTTCTGACTATACTTATTGTAAACAACCACTTTCAGGCTATAATTATTTTAAGAAGGAAGATTGACATGACCAGTTAATAAAACTGATCTGAATTATTCATTAAATATACACAAATACGCATGCAAAATGCAGCTGTAACAATAGTAGAAATATTTGAAAACTAATTTATTATGCAATTTATTACAATATTAAGTATATTACTACACTTTTGGTCATATAGTAACCATAGGCCTTCTATAAAAAAAAGCTGAACTATGGTCTATTTAAAGATATTTACCGAAAAAACAGAGCCGCGCCAAACTCACTTAAGATCCGTATGCGGCTCTACGGGTTGATTTTGGCTAACACTTGAATTCAATTGCAGAACATCTTGTTCGGGCAGTACAGTCCGACTCAATGGCTCAATGACTTCTTCAGGATGTCGATTAAAATCAGCCAAAAGCAGTATTCTCTCGCCACTTCTGTTCAACATTTAAAAAGAGAAAACCATGCACTCACTGACCACCACAAATCTCTTTCAAATGATGGAAAACCCCTAAGCTACCTAAGATATGCGAAAATGTTAGTTTGACTATATAAAAGATTGGACATGGCTATTAATGAATGAATTAAAGACAGCCAGGCAGGATAGACCACAATGGAGAAATATGTCTGTTGAGGTGTCCATTCTTTCCCCCAAACACCACATCGTTTAAAGGTATAATGATGATTGTGATGATGAATATCTATATAAATAATAGCGGTCTCAAGTCTGCGTTAAAATGATAGTAAAGAATTAATACAACAGTATTCCACTTTAAAATATTGAACATGGCGCTTATTACCCGGTCTCAATTTGATTACAGTTTTAAATAGTCTCTGTGGTTTTTATTATGAAACGTCAAAGTCCCAAAAATTAAAAAGTAATTACAACATAATATAATTCAAATTATTGTTGTTTTTATTACAACAGATAACATTTTAAAATCGTCAAACGTAAACAAGAGTAATAATCGAAAATTCTCCGACGTATGAGAATAGCAAGCGCGTTCGTCGTAACTAATTTCGTAAATAAAGTTCTTTTTAAAATTCGATCTAATATAAAAAAAAAGAAATTCTGTTAAATTCTATACAACTAACAAAATCCAAGCTTTTTACTTAGTATACAAATAGTAATTGCTAAATGTATGTAGGCTAATGTTTTAATCATAAATAATGACATTTACAGTTTAAAAATCAACTCTCCTATAAAAAGTAACTAAGTGAAATTCTGATTCGAAAAAGAAACGTAAAATTCAAATATCGCTGATAAAATTGCCATAAGAAAATTAAAATCAATTGCTTTTTGGAATAATACGATAACTGGTTCGCGATCACTAAACAAAAGAGTCGACAGTGTCAACTCGACACAAATGTATTAGTTAACGTAGGGTGGGTTATCAATTTACATGATCTGAGGAACAAGCATCACTCACCGGTGAAAAAATGTTCGTCGGGCAGCAAAAAGAAAATTTAAACCACTGCAGTAAATTTCAAAAATATGCATCGAAAAAATCGATAACATCATCTCCATAAATAGCTCCTCTTATTTGATTGGTTTCACTGAGCTGAGTCATCATAAGATTAAGAACGCGTGTCTGTTTCATCTTACCCCAAGTTCCTCTAAATGACGAATCTGGAGGTAAAGAACCCGGGCAGCTACAATTTATTTACTTGTCGTAATCACTTGAAACAACGAAGTAATAGATTAAAAAAAAACACTGTAAAACATAAAATGAAAGTGCGGGGCCAACTGCCAGCCCTGCTCATGACAACTAGATTTTCCTGGCAACGCCGGGCTTAATAGGTTCAGTGCTCAGCAGATCCTAGAATTTCACCTGCTGCACAAAGTCTTTCCTCTTTGCAAATCTGCTGTGCAACCCAGCAGATCTAAAGAATAAAAATCAGAGTGAGAGGACTGTCAGTAATGATGACTCTGAACAGGAATCTAAAATAGGCATGGCTTATTGTTGATTGAGGCAGGGAAATGGAGTAATATGGCTTTTTAAAGCAAGGGTGGTGATTCTCCCTGGTTAGCTACTAGTTATTTATATTTTTCATAAATGAATTATAATTTTATATACATATTACTACTTAAATTAACAAGTTGTATTTTTTTAACCTAGCTTTGGCCACACTGAAACCTCAAGCTGGTATGACTGCTCCAATGCCTGGCTATAATGCTCCTGCTCCTAATCCAGTATGTTTCTTTGCCATTATAAAAAATTTGGTACAAATGAATAACTATTAATGCCTGCAACAATCTTGGGTGGTTTTAGAATTATGAAAGTATCTTTAACTTCTTTATGGACAAAGATGTTACAAATTAATATTAACATATTGCCGTATGGGCTTGCTTGACAGTGATTCATATGTGATATTATTATTTGGGGTTACTGATGATTGTATTTTAAGCTTATTATAACTATATCTTAATTTAAAAGGTTTAAATGGTCAGAAATATAAATTTGAACTCAAAAGAAAAATAGAAAAAAGAAAATGCCATTTAAAATACAGATGAAATTGGGACTTTTTAAATTGATTTATTTAGGCATTGTTTCTAACATTTTTTAACTAATTAAAAGTAGGATGTTTTCAATGATTATTTCACTCCTTTACTTGTATTTAGTAATTTAGACGATTTTTTCGATTCACATTTGTAATTATAATGCAATGGGGGTAACTCCTTGTTTAATTTTATGTTTACCCAAATACACCACTGCCCTCCCCCTCTCTCTTTTCAGCATACAAAATATTCAGTAAAGCTAATAAACCCATCAGTTTTTTTGCATCGACATTTCACTGTTAATTACTGTTATGTAGCATCTCTATTACTTTAAAAGTTACTGGCATTATAGTGGCAACCCCACACAGTCTTTTTTTTCCTCACAAAAGTTTGCTCACATCTGCAAACCCTCATTATTACAGGGTATATCCAGTGATTCCCTTAAATAAACAGTGTATTATAATTAGGGATGTTATTAATAATCTACATTTCACAAATATTTTTTTATATATTTTTCACTCATTTTACAGTCAATAGCTGCTGATGCTGGTCCTGAATCTGCTATACAACCTGCTGAAGGAAAGCAGTAATGAGTGATGAAGTAATCAAAGGTAGGTCTGGGTTTTAGGACATATTGCTTTAATTATATTTTTTTAAATGCCTTACAATTTCTTTATTTTTTGCAGTACTAATAGTTGAGTATCATTTTCTAATTTTGGTTAAATAAAACTTTTATCATTTTCTATCATATTTTGAAACACTTATCATCAGGCATAAACTTTTAATAATTTTTATAATGTATAATTACCACAAGAAATATTTGCTTATTATTTTTTAGTGAATTCTATTAGTTGATTTTACCCTTCTAATTTTACCTCAAACAGCTTCAAGATAAGGCTACGCTTCTTACTGCTGAAAGGAAAAGGTAACATATAAATTATCTCAAGTAATTTTTTAATTGGCGACATTTATGAATGGCCAGCTTCATCATCATACCCTCAAATGATGTGGTTGTTGGGAAACAAATGGACACACCAACAGACATATTCTCCATAGTTGCCGACCCTGAGTGGCTAGCCATTTCATTAGTATTTTTTATATATGATAGACTTGTAAAAAGAATTTTGTCTAACAAACTTTGTTACGATGAATGCTGTTTTTCTTGCTGTCAGAGAATTTTCAATTATTACAATTGTTTATTTTGACAATTTTAAGATGCTTTTTTTAACAAAAATGTAATGATATTTTATTTTTCCTTTTTAATATTTTAATTTTTATGTCTCATTCAAAATCACAGGGAGCGGTATCCCTTACTTTTGATAAACAACAGACAGATATGAAATGAAAACTATTTAAATAGATTATTATGCAGCTAGAGATATAAACAACTCAGTTTTTTTATTAGATCCAGTTAAAAGCTTCATTGAAAGCTTTTGGGAAGACTATAACCTATTTTAAGACTGACAATCTTTTTTATGCCATGAAAAAAATTACAATAGAGTCTTATTTCTGCACAGCTGACAAGTGCTATTATGATGCATATTTAGTTTTGTGTCTGTTAAGAGAGGATTTTCCAGCATGGAAACTTCTGAAGTCTTGACCAGTGGATTCTTACCTTAAATGCTTGATTTAACTTTTTCAATTAAAATTTTCATTGCATTCTGGGTGTTAACGGTTTTAGTACACTTTGTAATTACAAAAATATATAAATTTGAAATTGACATTGAGTTACAAATAATCATAATTTTTTTTGGCAGTTAAACTTAACAGTGTCAAATATGTAGCGTATTAAGTCAAATCAGGGTAACCCTCATCATTGGTTTAGGCTAATTATTGCTTCTTGCATAAATATATATAAATATGTGAAGCATTTGGGCATTTTGCTAGCCATATTACCCCTTATTAGGATGTGGCTACAGAAACATTTTTCTTCCCAAACAACTACAGAAACTTTAACTCTTTACTTTACAATATGAATCATTTAGAGCCATACTATCCTCACTGACAATGTGGGTTAGGTTAGTCTGTCTAGATAACATCTGAAAATATTGAAATTGATAGAAAAAAATTAATTAATTTTTTTGTTTTTTAAAACGTGGCAAAACTGTGCCTGAGGGTTTGGCTACAAGTGATGATATTCGAAATTATACGGCAATTAGCTTCTCATACGGTAAGTACTGTCTCTGTGTACAATTAATTATGCATGTGAAATATAGCTGATTAAATGGGCTAATACTTTCAGAAAAATCTACCTTTTCCTTTCTTATGAATAATGTTTTAAAATATTTTTTAGGGTCTTCCTTAATTGCCAGTGTACCAGGTATACTATCAGTTGATGTCTGTCTGAGAGATACATCTAAATTGTCACTGGCGGTAATGACAAAAATACTGTTGTTTTCAACAAGGGAAACAGAACAAGTTATGGCCATTCTAAAAGGTCATAGCAAAAGATTAAGTGTCATTTATCATCCTGAAGAGGTTGGTGTATCTTTATACGTTTTATTTTACTTTAATTTGTTTTATTTTGATATTTAGATGTTAAAATTACTTGAACTCATACTATCAGAAGTCATGATTCAATCCTTGATTATCTTGCAGTTTTGCTAAAGTAATGAATAGGTTATTGATTTTATTTGGATGTGAATTTACAATCACGCTTTTACAAAACTTCTTTAAAGAACTATAACCGGAAATAACATTTTAGAAGTTTAAGCATATTCTGACCATATAAAATAATAGGAATTAGTTTATTTTGTAACATGTAGTGTATAATGAGTAGGGAGAAGAATAAGTTGCAGTAAATAATTCTGTTTCAATGATAAAACATTTATGGGTTATAAGAGTCAAGGTCACTTGAACGTATGAAAAAGGACTTAGGATGAGCTTAGGTATGGTTGTGTTGTGTTCATGGTTCGTCTAGTGGATCTTAAAGGTTATTGGGTATATTAACTGCAAAATTTATTTGCACATGCAATTTATCACTTAATTTTACAATGTTAAGATTTTTTCATGAATGAAATAAAAGTATTGATTAAGAATGAGCTACAGATCAATGACAGGACAGTGAGTAGTGACACTAAAGATTTGAGGTATACAGTAGAATTAACTTGAACACTGGGGTGTGCTTTATCGGGAGAGTATTGCATATTCATATGTTGAACTGGTTATGAATATTACTTGCAAGATCATCGTCAAACCTGCCTTATTTTAGTATATGAAGTATTTTAGAAATGGTGTTGCTAGTGGTAGTTAAGCAGACATTAGTGTATGGGTTGGGATATTGCCACTAATGATTGTAAGAGAGTTGTATAGTTTTATGTATTTTACTGGCCAATACAGACAGCTCTTAGTTGAGTTATTTGTGCCTCATGTCTAAAAGCTAAATTTTCATGACAAATCTAGTATTAACTTGTAAGCTACTCAAAAAACTTACAGTTAAGCTTTTATATAGCAATCTATTTTTTTTATTCAACTTCAGGAATTAGTAGTACTGCATCCCTGATAATACTATCAGAGGTTTGGGGGATACAACTGCTTCTTGTGGACAGATTATAAGAGCTCATGATGCTCCTGTAACAGATAAGTTTGCATGCAACAGGAGATTACCTTCTGTCTTGTTCAACTGACATGGTATGTTCTTTTAGAAAATTTTATAATTAAAATGATACTCTTGTAATGCTGAGAAATTAAATTGACTTATTGGATTTTCTAGTTCCGTTGTCTGTAAAACTATAATACACAAACGTCCAAATAATGAAACACTCAAAGGGTGTGAATAGTGTTTTAGAAATTCATTTAAAAAAAACAACTAGTACTCATTGCTAATGTTTTTTATATGCTTTCAGCATTGGGCCTTCTCTGACATTCGAACAGGCGCATTCTTACTTTAAAATTGGCAAACGTCAGATCAGATTAGTAAGTTTAATGGATGTGTTTTACTTTATTCAAGGCTTTAACTCCTTTTAGGTCAAGTACATTAATTTAAAAAAAGAAACTTTTTTTTTCAATTCTAAAACATCAACTTTAACATGTGCACAGTTTCATCCTGATGGGCTTATCTTTGGTACTGGAACTGATGATTCTATTATAAAAATTTGGGATCTTAAAGAAAGGTCCAATGTTGCCAATTTTCAAGGTCATCAAGGACACATCACCAGTATATCTTTTTCTGAAAATGGTTTGTTTTGTATTTTTTCCTAATTACATTTAATTTTGCTTTTAATAAATATTTTCTGTCTTATTATTAAAAAAAAAATTTTGACAGATTTTGGTGAGATTACATTAAGATTTAGTAATGATGCTTAATAAAACCTAAAAGTCTGACTCAAAATTTGTACAACTGTACATAGAAAAAGAATCTTCATTAAAATTCTGTGTAATAAATACTCACAGATAAATAACTTAAGTCTCCACACTTTTGTTTTAGCAACATGTACAGTGAAATGTCGCTATAACAAAATTCACGGAACTCGAAATTCGTTCGTAATACTGAAAATTTGTTACACTGAAATGAGGGGGAGGTCCCCCACGACATTTTCTGTTTTTAATACATACCGCCAACGTCATTGAACTAGGGACATAACTCATTTATTTGTGCAACAGTTATTCAACATGACTTACTTCCCTTGATTTATAAGAAACCTGATAATGTGCCCATTCTGACTCTCTTACTCATATTGTCTCATTTATTAAATAATTAAATATTTTTTTTAACTGGATTCAATTTAATTATAATAAGATAATGTCAAATAATACAAACACACAGAAGTCACCTGAAAAAGTCAACAATTTTCTTCCTGAACACTCCCAAGCATAAAAGATCGTTCTAAATATTCCCCAACAACCAGAATGCAGTCTTCTGTCCAGCGTCTACCAGTCGCCATTATTCTAAACAATATTGTTAATAGCCATATTCGCAAAATGCGACCCTAAGCATTAATCAAGCCCTACCCAAAACAAACGACATTGCTTTTACTAAAACTGTCAAGTTACTTTTAATCATTTTTTCAACTGCAGTCTGGTTGATGTTCGAAAGAACATTGCCTGGCTGGGTAGTTAGGGAAATGCTACCCATAATTACTTGCTTATAACCGCCATACACATCAAATCCATTATGTCTTTCTCATACCTCCCAAAAGTGTCTTGCTTCTTTCTCATTACATACCCTCCCGGCACTAAACATAACACTGGTTTATTGATTTTTAATTAATCCTACGTACTTGTGATGTTCTCTACGTGCAGGGAGGCTGATGTCTTAGCTCTCTCCACCCCCTCCCCTTTCTACCATTGCTAAATGCTTCTCCTCTCACCACCGTTTGTAACAGCCACCGCCGCTCCACTCACCACCCCCCCAGTTCGTTGTTACGTAATTGTGCCCGCCGTCGCTTGGCTGTCTCGTGACATCTTAACTCTCTTCTCTCCCCCTTCCCGACCTTGCTTAAACTCTCATCTACACCTTCTCCGTTTGTTACGTAATTGTGGCTTACCGCCACTCACCCCCGCCGTCCCAAAGACGATACTTGTCTCAGTACTGCACATGGTTGAATTTATGTTTACTATCCTCATCACTAGAGGTTAAAGGTTACCATAACATCTTGCTCCTCTCCACTCCCCCTCCCATTATTTAGTAAATGTGAATGTCGTTTGAGTTCAAGTTGACTTGAGTTATAGGAAATTTGCCGAATTAAAATTTTTTTTGGTAAGGGGATAAAATTAAATATCTGCAAAGCGGCTATTTTTTTTAGCAATACTGAAAACACGAAAAAAAATTCGCTGTACTGAATAATTAGTTACACTGACGTTCGTTATAACGACATTTCACTGTATTATGAAAAGATTTTTTTTATATATGAACAAAGGAAATCCCTCTCATGGTGTGTTTTATTTCAGCCCCTGTTATTACATAATGGGAGAAGTACACAAATAACCGAGAAATTCTAATAGAGGAAAAGCAGATCTTCATGATTGTCATTTTATGTGAGCATGGCAGCTCAAACTGCTCACTGTAGCAGACATTCTGATAGGAGGAAACATGTCATTTTCATTCCCTATTGACTAACTATGTATTTGAAAAAAAGAACTAAAATCTTGAAAGGAAGGAATAAATAACATGATTTGTTTAGAAATAATTATAGGTTTCCTTGTGATATATTTTTGCCAAAGTGAAATGTCAAAAATTTGAATCTGTGGTTCACTTCATATCAATTGCTGCCTAAAGTCGCATCAGGAAGATTGAAGAAAATATAAAGCCCCTTAATAAATCAAGTTGTTTTTATGGGGCCCTTCCCAAGTCGGGGCATAGTCCACCATCTTTAAATCTTGCCAGCCAAAATGCTCTTTAAAATCATTCTAATTTATTTTTTCCTTTCCAGTACCAGTAATATCTTGAACTATTCTACCCCAAACAAATTGCCATAGTCACCATTTGCTAAACTATCAGTGGGCTGTTAATTACCATCTTTGTGAAATGCAATTTTCAGTTAACAATTCCATTCACAAAATATTAAGATGACTTTTTACTTGTCATCAAATCAAATGTCAGTTGTGCCTTTAACTTTTTATAGAATATTTCAGGTATTTGGCTAGTTGTTGAAATACCAAACTTAATCAGCAATGTTTAACTGTAGTAATGATAATTTTACTACTTTAGCAACATTTTATTGTAGTAATGATAGTTTATTATTATTTTCAATTTGTTTTAAAGGTTACTACCTTGCAACTTCTGCTGAAGATTCTGTTGTTAAACTTTGGGATCTTAGAAAGTTAAAAAAAAACTTTAAAACTATTCAGCTAGAGGACAATTATCAGGTTAAAGGGCTTTGCTTTGACCAGAGTGGAACTTATTTAGCTGTGGCTGGATCAGATGTCAGGTACTAGTTGTCTCAGTGCATCTCATTTTAGTATATACATGTACCTTTAAAAAAAGACCTTTACTTTTAATAAATTTCAAGCCAAATATTAAGTCTGTGATTGTAGAAAAAGTAAAGACTTATTTATTTTTCTTTAAAGTTTCTGCTTAGCAATCCTGGATTCCTCTGGGAAATATTCAATAGATTCATTATAATTTAGCTTAAGGTTTACTTCACTGGCCATTATATTGAAGTAGAGGGTGAAATTTTGCTAAAATCCTTGTTTCTACATGAGACTAATGCTTGTCTTGGCAAAGTGGAATACATTGTTCATAGTTATCACAACTTTTTAAAATGAAATGCATTTTTTTACAATTTAGATTCTTCATGGCACAAAACTGGGTATTCTCACACATTTGCATCATATATGAGATTTATAATTAAACTTAGGTCTGTAAATTAAATTTCCCTTCTTTCATTTTCAGAAACAAATAATCACAGTAAAATTCCAATAAAATAATATTTTTTTAGTCGTGTGAAATTGGCAAACCAAGTCACTTTTGTTAATTCAAAAGATTCTCATTTCAAAACAAACTAGTCCATATAATTTGTTTTACCTTGCTGCAAAAATTTTAATTCAAAAAAGAAAAATAAAACATCTCTGTAGCTATATTTATAGAATTCTGATCTTATAATTCACCAAGGTTAAAGCTTTTTATTTGTGATAACTATGAACAAATCCAAGGCAGTATTTTAGTTTGTCTTTGACATGACTTTCTGTTTTCTAAATACTTCATTTGTGATGGACTAAAAATATCCTGTCCTCAAATACATGTACTCTGTATTTATTTTTAACATTCTACATGAATTTTATAAAAAAAAAATTTTCAGAGTATATTTATGCAAGCAGTGGAGCGAGCTAGCTGTTTTCAATAAATACACAGCTGCTGCTACTGGGGTAAGGTTTGGCCACAACTCATCATTTATTGTTTCAATTAAGGTATGGATCGATCCGTGAAATTTTTTGGCACAGCAGATTAATGAAGATAGATGACTGTTTATTTTGTTATCCAGTTTTAAAATGTGACAAATTTTAACAATGTTGATCAAATATTTTGTTCAATTTTAATTGAATACCTTAAAAAGATTAAATATTAACAATTGATAAATTTATTTAGAAGATTAAAATAGAATGTATTATTAAAAAAAGGAAATATGGCCTAAAAACAACCTGTGAGTGAAATTACAATATGATTTTTGTTTTATTTTTTATTAAAATTTGATAGATATAACTAATTCCCTTTTTTCTTGTAAAAATAAAAGGAAGCAGCTTAAAATGTTCAGATTTTTTCTAATGCTGTATCAAATAGGTGCAATTTTGTACAGTACGAATGTGGCGTTTACTACAAAATCTAATCGCTGTTCAATATTTTACATGAATGTAATGTTTTAATATGAACAAAAAAATCTTTAGCATATTCAGTATCTTTAATCCTTTTATCTTTTTCCTGTTTTAGCTGCACTTAAGTTGTTGCTATCACTAAGTTTTTCCTTCTTGAATAATTTAGTAAATTACATTTTTTAAATGTCTTTAAATGTGAATCAAATTTAAACAATTTACTTTTATTATCATTTTTATTCTGTCGGCAATTTCATATTGTTTCTGAATTAAACATATTTTCATTGGAGGACATAAATTGTTGCTTATTCATTTTTCATTAAAAGGAAAAAGTTAGATGATAAAGGAAAAAAGAATAATGTCATATTTTAAGTGTTGGTTAATAGCAGGATTAAATGATAATTATATGGAAAGTGAAACCAGGACTATTGAAAGTGTTTTTAAAAAAATAAAAAATTCACATTAAGATATACAAATTTAAAATGCATATAAATACTTGAAAAGAAACTGTTGAAAATTGAGATAGCATTAATTTACTAATGAAAGAAAAACAGATCCCCTCTTAATGGTTTCTTCCAGACTGAAATTTTTTTAAAAAGTAATTTATTTTTTTTACATTGTCCGGACACATTTAACATTGGCATCTGTTGAAATCCCAAGCATGCTTTTCATATCACTAAGTCTGTCAATAGCACCAAGTCTGAAAATTAAAGCAAGTTCTTAGGCATAAATACTATAGTAACAAAATAACATTGGGTGATTCCTAGAAAAAAAAATAACTACAGTGGGTATTCGTAACGAACTGTTCGGACAGCGAACAAATCGGACAACAGACTCTTTCAGGAAAGATTTTTGTGTTGTTCGGACAACGAACAAAAGAATCGGATAAACGAACAAAAACTAATTCTAACGAAAACATCTCGGCTATCGAAACACCCGACATCAGTCCTCAATTTGTCCTGAAAATGGATGTGCGCTGACCGTCATCATTCATACTATGTAGCAGTGAGGTAGCACCATACGATGCGTAGGGTAGTGTGCGACGAAACCTCGTCTATAGTGTACCATACATGTGGTTCGTTTATGTCCCTGAAAATTCAACAATATTATGGGACCTGAAAGAGTTGAGTGTCAAGAACTGTGCTCACCATAAAACCAAGCAAGAGATTATAACTAAAGTAGAGAGTGGACAAATAATGACTGATGTTACCAGAGCAGTACGGCTTAGACTAGGTCTACTGTAGGCACAATCCTAGCTAAAAAAGATATCATCAAGAGACTCAAACCGCTAAAGGAGTAACGAAAATTACATCTGAGAAGTAAAAAAAAGTGTCATCCATGATAAAATCGAGAGTTTGCTTTTAGTTTCGATAAATGAACAGGAGGTGAAAAGAGATGTAACTAGAATGGCCATCATTCAAGAGAAGGCTGGAGAAATTTTGAAAGTGAAGAACAAACTCCAGGCTCGTCCTCCGAAAATCTAGCATTCAAGGCTACCACTGGCTGGTTACAAAATTTAAAAAGGAGATCTGGCATTAAACAAGCTGATGTCAATAAGGTTGCTGATACCTACAATGACATTGCTATCAATCATTTCCTGAAAGTCCTGAAGGAGAGAGAAAAATAACCGACAAATAAAAAGAAAAAGAACTGATTAATAAGTAAGACTATGTATGTATCATATTTGTAGTAAATAAACTTACTAAGAAATTGTTCTTGTACATGATAATTTTTAAATGTAATTTTAGAATCTCAGAACGAATTAATGAATTTCTATTAACATATATGGTAAATTGATCGGATAGCGAACATAATTGTGGAGCAGTTAAGTTTGTTAACCGAATACCACTGTAATCCATTATATGGCCACCCATATCTTGGTCAATAAAATGGATGTATAAGCCAACAAAAGTGAACTGTGGATTAGTCTCAAGGGACTTCCATGGAAGGACTTAATTTACAACCAACAAATTATTTCATTAGCTTCAATCAGTCTAGAAAAATTTTCACCCAATGTAGCTGGTAAAATAAAACTGAACTAGTCATTCTAGTCCAAAAAAAGGAAACACTTGTAAATTCAATAACATCTTCACGGATTAGTTACTTTTTAAACTTGTTTTCTAAGGTGGCGAATCATACACAGCTGGGCTAATCATTTTAGTTGTATGGATAC
This sequence comes from Bulinus truncatus, assembly GCA_021962125.1. Taxonomy (NCBI): domain Eukaryota; kingdom Metazoa; phylum Mollusca; class Gastropoda; family Planorbidae; genus Bulinus; species Bulinus truncatus. The sequence continues at coordinate 4,534,060 of JAGDYQ010000046.1, read as the reverse complement.
ATCTCATGAAAACTTTGGAAAGCTAATGCCTGCACAGTTCTATTTCTAAAGAAGATTTAAAAGGCATTTTTAACCTCGTTTGAATTTAAAATGGTTATAGGTTTTTAGACAGATTTTGGGTTCTTATTAATTTTACAGTAACAGTGTTAATTTGTTTTCAGAATTGATTTATAAAAAGATCCAGAAGATAAATAAAATTTTATTGGAAATAACAAAAATATGCATTTAGTATTTTTTTTTTGTTACATCAACTTGAAGAAGAGATAACAATAGCAGGCTCTTTTTGATGCATTTTTTATCTATGATTGTAAATAAAGTGAATTTGGGCATCCAGGAGATAGAAGTAACATATTCGATAAATTCTTGGTAATTAGACTAAATTGTTATAAAACAATTTAAAAACAGGATAAAACATCATTGTTAATTCTACAATATTTAATTTATAAAAAAGACATTCATTATAATTTTCAATGTTACTATGACAAAACACATAAAAGTTACATCACACTACACAGATTCAATTGCATATTTTTCCCCCAATGAAGAAAATAACATTTGTAATAGAGTCAAGCTTATAACAGGCATCTTTTCATCACACACACCTCTTAAAGTTTTACTTAAATACATTTTTAAAATTAAATCTTTTCATTACTTCTAAAAAAGTAATTCAGAACTATCATATACCTGTATGGTTGTCTTATTACTTAGTAAATTATTATTAAAATGAACCAACTAGGAATCATTGGCAGCAAGAGTGGTACTGCAGTATTCAAAATTGAATATTCAACCAACTCACTGTCTCATGGAGACAATTAAGTGTTTTCTCCTACTTCAGTCTAAAAGCTGAAGATACACAGACTGTGCCCAATGAAAAAAAAATATGCACATCCAAATCTTTATGCAGCAAGTGTAGTGGTCATAATAGCAAGAAAATAGTTCTTTCATAAACTTTACCAAAACTAGGGCTTGATATGAATTCATTTTAATCATTGAATAAATGTATCATGATTTAAAGGCATGAAATTTCCTATATATAAATACGGGTTCTAGTGATTTTTTTTTTTCAAAGGCAAAGACCTGTGTATATTTCATTAATCTTCCTTAACTTCTAAAGTAGATGATGATCTTTTGTTGATAAATAATTTCTTAAAAGTTCTATTCTATCTGACATGACACCAGTTGCACCTGCTTTGAAAGCTCTATCAAAATCTTTTTCTCGATTTAAAACCCACAGATATGTCTGTAAAAGAAAGACAACATAATACAATACAATCTTATTAAGTTAAAAAATATCCAACAGTTTTTGTAATTAACCACCATATCAATGGGTTCTCTCATAAGTCTAGAGAGGAAACCTTAACACTTGCCAGGAACCCTGGGCATCACCTGAATCAAGCCAGGTCATTTTAGCATATTATTTAAAAAGGGGGCATCATAGGAAGTTTCAAATGTATAGCCTCAAAGCAAAAGGTCTGATGCACAGACCATTTTGAAACCACACATGTAGTGTAGACTCAATACATATGGATTTTTAAAATAGCCCATATAGAAGAGGAACATTTTGGAGTTTTTGTCAAAAGTAACTTTAAAAGACTTCAGAATCAATATAAAAATTTACAAAATCAGCTGTCTTAGGTTTAAACAAATACTACTTGAATCTGAGGCACCAGATATAGAAATATTAGACATTGTTAATGAGTGTGAAATAAATGGCAGCATGTTATGTCAAGTTTGTTTTTGTTCACCTTTACATATGCATCTGAAAACATCATGCAGAAAAACTCACAACTAAATTTCAATGAGCTTATGTTAACTGAAATTTCTGCAGCAATTAATAAATCAGTTTATTTTAACTGTGGTGTGGCTAGCCAAATAACCCTTTCTTACTTCATAAACCTTTCAGCATATATAAAGGTACTAATTTATACAGTGGTATTACAGAATCTTAACTTAATTTTTCCACAATAATGAAAACTCATTTATTCCATTCCGATGCTTAAAAAAGTTACATTTTCAAAATTATTAAAACTATAAAAATTAAAATAATTTTGCTTATATATAGACTAATAAAAATTGTATTTCAATAAAGGGTTAGGGAACATTTTCAAAAAAATAAATAAGCTGATTTAGCTTTGGAAGAAATGGGGGGGGGGGGCAGCACAACATTTGCTAATGAGCTAAGTCAACTTTCTATAGGAGTCCCACTCCTTAAATAATTGGGGAATCAACAATTACAGCAGACTAAATTTTTTGATTCTTTGGGTGCTGTAGTATTTGTTTCATTTCAAGAAAGCCTCTCCTTAAGCTAGTGTTTTATAGTTAAATAAGCAGTGAACAGTTGGGGCCTTAACTTATTACATAACACTATTGACATGATTTTTGTACCATTCTTTATCAATGGCATCACTTCTGTCAAACATAATTACAAACACAAAAACTTCTCTTAGCTGATGTCTTCCAAAAGAGTATTCCTATTCAGAGTCTAAATCTTGTTAGTAGGCGAAGGTAAAACTGTAAAAAAAAAATAATTTTTTGGACCACCCTAATATATATATATATACATTTCATATTTTAGACCACCCTAATATATATATATATACATATATATATATATACATATATGTATGTTAGTTTGTAATGTGCAATAAATAAAAGTAAGTTTGTAATGTACAAAAAATATATGCTAATTTGTTATGTGCAATAAAGATTTAGTATTTTGTTATTTACAATAAATATGAGTTATTTGATGTGTGAAATAAATATACGATAGTTGTTCTGTGGTTATGTGCAAAAAATATATGCTACTTTGTTATGCGATATGTAATTAATTTATATTTGACAGTTATGTGCAATATAATAAATAATAAATCAAATCTGTTTTTTTTTTTAAAATTTGGACATTTATATTTTTGCATCAATAATGATTTATGCCGGACATCATGACAGCTGTCCAACGAAATGGCTTAAAACAAAAATTGTATCTCCTGGAGAGCAAGTCTAGTATTGAAAATAGATGTCCAGGGATGGGCAAACATTAAATCAAAGGCCACATTGGGTTCATAAGTTTGAAAGAAAGTTCGGGACCAGGAACAAAGGGGTGAATTTATGAGTTTTGATTTAAACTGACATACATTAAATGCAATTAAAATTGAATGCGCGTGCTACATTAAACAGGTAAACCGTATAACCAACCATACATGATCTAATGGTACAATGTCTAGTTTATACGGGCTACATTAAACATGTAAACCGTAGCGTGAAAATTCTACAGCAGGGGCCAGGCAATAGCTGAGGGGGGGCAGATAATACATTTTACTAAGTAGAGCAAATAAGCAGAGGGGGCCAGACAAAACGCAAGGGGGGCTGAGCCCCCTGGCCCCCACACACGCTACGGGCCTGATTCGCGGTCAAATTATAATAAGAAATGACGCGTTCTATTTGTCGTCTTAGTAAAAATTTATTTTAAATGATTGATACAATTATTCTATGAAATAAAACTGTTTTAACTTTACATATAACAAAATAACATGCCATTAAAAATATTTCGGAGGGTAAACAATATTTAAAACGAACACAAAACGATTCCCCGTTAAAGAATTATTGTGGTGATGTGCGTACACGCTATCATTTTAACGCTATTACTGTTGTGGCTTTCGTAATAATAACAACATTTTAAATTGTAGGAGGCAAACAATCAAACTAATTTGGAATTTTAAAGCTAAAAAAAAAATTCTGGTGTAAAAAAAACAACATTTGGGAGCCGTGGAGCCGCCATATTTTTTCGGCTCCGGCTCCGACTCCAGCAAAAAGTAGCTGCTCCCGGCTCCTCGGCTCCGGCTCCGCAAGCCTGGTTTATACGGGCTACATTAAACAGGCAACCCGTACAACCAACCATACATGATCTAATGCTCCAATGTCTAGTTTATACGGCTACATTAAACATGTAAACCGTATAACCAACCATACATGATCTAATGGTACAATGTCTAGTTTATACATAAACTTATTCAGAAGACCGATGCTTGGTGGATTTGTCGTTGTGATTCAAATAAACATTTCAAAATGTGTTTTAGATTAAAAACCACAGAGAAACTTACATAAGCATCGCTCATTTTTTCCCAGTTTATCAAGTATACAGAAACGTTACATTTATATTTCTCATATTTCTATTAATTTAATATCATGTATACATGATATAATATATTGCGTTATATATTATATTATATAGTATGTTATATATTATGGTATATATAATTTAATTTTTATATGTTCAATGTAATAAACATATATTTATTTATTATATGCAGTATAAAAATAATAGTAAACCGAATCTGTTTTTGCAATGTAAATAATTATATTATCTTGCCACAAATAATGATTTATGCAGTAAATTATCAAAATAGTCAAAGTATATATGACCGCAAGACATAGTTTTGATAAATTCTCAAGAAAATTTACATCCAACTAAAACGTTTTTGTTATATTATAAAAAATGTTCAACCGATTTTCTTGTAAATAAATATTTACACATTTACGCACCCCCCTCCTCCCCCAGCAATGCGTCATTAGTAACTGATTAAGGAATTAATGCTTTCTGACCAATGATACTAAGACAACTTACACCAAATACAGCCAGATGTCACATTGTCTGATAGAAGTGAATACATTCTTCCAAACTTATGAGAACATATATAACACATGGAAATTCCTTTTTTTTTCAATATGAAAACTGAAATATCAAGTGAACTGGAAAGTTATAGACAATGTGTGAGCACCAGTAAGTCGGCAGCACACAGCCTTCACTGGAACAATCGAATCAATATTGACATTTCTTTACAGATGACAACTGCAAGTTCTAGTCAGTGTAGTGTGACGACAGGTGGAAAGTACACACAGCCAGGTAGAAATAGAAAATTGGGCCAAAGAATGTGGGCTGTTAAGGAATCTGATTCATGTGTCTGGTTGATATGGTTAGATTGATTGTTGAACCAATGGGCCGATTGATTTTTGGACCGATTGATTTTTGGACCAATGGACCGATTGATTTTTGGACCAATGGACCGATGGATTTGTGAACAAACAGAATAAATCTTTAAATCAACCTCAACCGTTTTGATAGTTTTTAAGTGAATAATTTATAACGGACCGCTGATGGTAGTTTCTTTCTATCTATCTATCTATCTATCTATCTATCTATCTATCTATCTATCTATCTATCTATCTATCTATCTATCTATCTATCTATCTATCTATCTATCTATCTATCTATCTATCTATCTATCTATCTATCTATCTATCTATCTATCTATCTATCTATCTATCTATCTATCTATCTATCTATCTATCTATCTATCTATCTATCTATCTATCTATCTATCTATCTATCTATCTATCTATCTATCAACACCGATGCAAAAGTAATGATACTTGGAGCATTATCTTTTTATATTGACATATTTGTATTTCTATATAACAAAATCATTCTATATACTCATCACTATTGATGAGTATTAGTGTATCTACTACTCCGAATTCTATTTATCTTATGACCTCAAAGGTGGATTGAACGACGAGCGCACCTGGGCCCCTACTTCTAGAGCACAGATATTTTATTTGTAGCTATTGTTTTTACTGTCTCAATAGCCCAAAGGAGTGGAGATGGATGGTCGTACAGTAAAGCGTTCGACTGTCGACCTTAGGATAGCGGGTTCAATCTACGGTAAGATCTAAGGGAATTTTTCAGGTCATTGTGAAAGAGCTCTCCAAGTATCCCGTGGTGCCTTCTTGGCTATTGCACTATCGACTATAGCGGGTATGAAAGAAGGGCACTATAGTGGTTTGTAGGATCTCAGAGATAAACAGGGACTTCACATATCGTTTAAAAGGGTCCAATATTTTCTTCTGCTCCTGGAACCCCAACCAACATTTACCATTTTTTTTTCTGTTTGGTATTTCTATTAATGACTTCAAATTACTTCAGTTGTTCTATTAATGACTTCAAATTACTTCAGTTGTTCTATTTATGATTTCAAATTACTTCAGTTGTTCTATTAAACAATGACATCAAATTACGCCACTACGTACTTATTAGTCAATGATATCAAATTGCGTCACTATTTATTTATTTATCAATGATATCAAATTTCCTTTCCACTAAATCTTTTTTGATGACTAGTCAGATTGTATCGTAAAAAGGTTGACGTGATACAAACTGCTCGCTCGTATTGTTATTTACTAGTTAATGAAAGTAACTATGCAACAAGCTGCTCGCTCGTATTGTTATTTACTAGTTAATGAAAGTAACTAGTGCAACAAGCTGCTCGCTCGTATTGTTATTTACTAGTTAATGAAAGTAACTAGTGCAACAAGCTGCTCGCTCGTATTGTTATTTACTAGTTAATGAAAGTAACTAGTGCAACAAGCTGCTCGCTCGTATTGTTATTTACTAGTTAATGAAAGTAACTAGTGCAACAAGCTGCTCGCTCGTATTGTTATTTACTAGTTAATGAAAGTAACTAGTGCAACAAGCTGCTCGCTCGTATTGTTATTTACTAGTTAATGAAAGTAACTAGTGCAACAAGCTGCTAGCTCGTATTGTTATTTACTAGATAATGAAAGTAACTATGCAACAAGCTGCTCGCTTGTATTGTTATTTACTAGTTAATGAAAGTAACTAGTGCAACAAGCTGCTCGCTCGTATTGTTATTTACTAGTTAATGAAAGTAACTAGTGCAACAAGCTGCTCGTTCGTATTGTTATTTACTAGTTAATGAAAATAACTAGTGCAACAAGCTGCTCGCTCGTATTGTTATTTACTAGATAATGAAAGTAACTAGTGAAACAAGCTGCTCGCTCGTATTGTTATTTACTAGATAATGAAAGTAACTAGTGCAACAGACTGCTCGCTCGTATTGTTATTTACTAGATAATGAAAGTAACTAGTGGAACAGGCTGCTCGCTCATATTGTTATTTACTAGATAATGTGATCGCTATTATACATTTAAAAGGTTTGTTTTTATTTTTCCCATGAATGGGTTACCTCAGGGGTGGGTGAACTGTTGGAGTCACGGGCCACATTGGTTTATTAAATTTGACCTATGACCCAGACTAAGAGGAGATCGATTGTTGACATGAACTAACATAGATTAAATGTAAACCTCATAACACAAATGGCTGCTGTTCTGTTTCACTAAGAAAGGCGTGTCGGGCGGCGATCATGTTTCACCTGCCACAGTTCCACCAATTACAAATAACATAAGATTACAGCAGTAAAACTTTTTGCTGCAGAATACATAGCAGTTGAAACAATATGTAACCTTGCTAGGTAAATACATCGACTAATAAAATAAAATAAAAAATCTTTGTTAAAACATTAAATATTTGTGAAGGAAAAATCTTTATAAAATATTTAATCTTTGTGATCATATTACATCTTTGTGAACATATTACCTCTTTGTGAGCAAATTACATTTTTGTGATCATATTACATCTTTGTGAACATATTACCTCTTTGTGATCATATTACATCTTTGTGAAGATATTACATCTTTGTGAACTTTTTACATCTTTGTGAACATATTACATCCTTGTGAACTTAAAAAATCTTTGTGAACATATTACATTTTTTATAGAAGCTGATCAAAGTTTTTTGGGGCCCTGGGTTCGAAAAGAAATCTTGAGCCTTTTTTAAAAAGTTATATAGACGGTTAATATAGAACTTCATGTACAGGCACAGGTAATATAGACGGTTAATATAGAACTTCATGTGCAGGCACAAGTGTCCTTTTTTTAAAATTAAATTTGTAATTGATATACAGTGTATTTGACATGTAATATATTTGATATACAGTGTATTTGACATGTAATATATTTGATATACAGTGTATTTGACATGTAATATATTTGATATACAGTGTATTTGACATATAATATATTTGATATACAGTGTATTTGACATACAGTGTATTTAGGTTTATTAGATATAGCATTATGAAAGGACAGTTTTTATTCCTTACTCTGTTGACTCTACATTTAAATCTACCTTTGTATTTTCCATTTATTGACTAGGCAATTTGTATATCAACAGCTTGCTTGAGTTGCATTCATAGCAAGTGTGGTGAATAATGGTTAGAATATTTCTCACTAACATAGCATTAAATAGAGACTTTCTTTATATTTGCAACTATGTCTTGATTACTCTTCACCCATCTCGGGGTAAAAGGAACAAATGGAGTAAACTTTCTATCATTTAAATAATGAGAGTTAGTAGCCCTTGTCTGTTATAACTTATGCGTTCGTATTATTCCGTACTGCCCCCACTTGTGTCCGTATATTTCACCACTGCCCCCACTTGTGTCCGTATATTTCACACTGCCCCCACTTGTGTCCGTATATTTCACCACTGCCCCCACACGTGTCCGTATATTTCACCACTGCCCCATCACGTGTCCGTATATTTCACGACTGCCCCCACACGTGTCCGTATATTTCACCACTGCCCCATCACGTGTCCGTATATTTCACGACTGCCCCCACACGTGCCTGTATATTTCACCACTGCCCCCACACGTGTCCGTATATTTCACGACTGCCCCCACACGTGCCTGTATATTTCACGACTGCCCCCACACGTGCCTGTATATTTCACCACTGCCCCCACACGTGTCCGTATATTTCACGACTGCCCCCACACGTGCCTGTATATTTCACCACTGCCACCACACGTGTCCGTATATTTCACTACTGCCCCCACACGTGTCCGTATATTTCACGACTGCCCCCACACGTGCCTGTATATTTCACCACTGCCCCCACACGTGTCCGTATATTTCACCACTGCCCCCACACGTGTTCGTATATTTCACCACTGCCCCCACAAGTGTCCGTATATTTCACGACTGCCCCATCACGTTTCCGTATATATATCACTAGTGCCCCTCGTGTCCGTACTTTTCACCAGGGGGTTAGTGAGAGAAGGGTAAGTGTTAGGGGTAGTGAGAAAAGGGTAAGTGTTAGGGGCAGTGAGAGAAGGGTAAGTGTTAGGGGCAGTGAGAGAAGGGTAAGTGTTAGGGGTAGTGAGAGAAGGGTAAGTGTTAGGGGTAGTGAGAGGAGAGTAATTGTATATAAGTGTAAGGGAAGATATAATATATTCAATACAGCAATGACCATTTTACTGATTAGAAGATATAAAACTTCTATCGACTGTTTAATGAAAAACCTTCAAACCTGGTCCTATTAACCCCTCATCTACCCCACCTTTATAGTCAGTTAGAGATAAGAAGTGCGTTCAATAAATAGTCCATAAAATGAGAGGCAAACACACACATTGAGTAAATACCACACCTAGACAAAGTGTGTTGTACTTTTATTCATGGTGTGTATAATATAATAATAATAATGTCGGAAGATGGGTTAGATAGAATTGAATTAAAAGGATCGTTACATGTCTAAATGAAATTAATATATATATATATATATATATATATATTTATATATATAATTTCCAATGTAGCACATAGTGTAGTTGAACATGGACTACCGTTTATATGCTACTGAAGCTTTTTGAAAGTTCTTGAAGAAACTTTTTGCATTAAAAGATATCACATGAAGGCTAAGATTATAAAAAAATATTGACCTAGTTCATTCTATAATTTGAATTTTTATCAAAATATTTTTTGAACCCCCCCCCCCTTTCCCACCAGATCTGCATTTTATTAGTTTCTATCCAAGGAGAACTTTTGATGTGACATCATTTATCGAAATCTACTAACTGCTTCACAACAGCTGCCAATTAATTGCTTTTTTATTACTAGCCCGAACATTCAATGAATTTTTCACCTTTCAATAATCTAATTCTGTAACTTGCTTTTCAAAAAAAAAAAATATGACCACTGTGATTCATATTGTAGAAAAAAAAATTTGAATGACAAGAGTTCAGGATCACAACGCAGTGTTATGCAGGCTTTTCTTTTCTACACACCCATCTAGTACACTGACACAGGTAAATACACCCATCTAGTACACTGACACAGGTAAATACACCCATCTAGTACACTGACACAGGTAAATACACCCATCTAGTACACTGACACAGGTAAATACACCCATCTAGTACACTGACACAGGTAAATACATCCATCTAGTACACTGACACAGGTAAATACACCCATCTAGTACACTGACATAGGTAAATACACCCATCTAGTACACTGACACAGGTAAATTCACCCATTTAGTACACTGACACAGATAAATACACCCATCTAGTACACTGACACAGGAAAATACACCCATCTAGTACACACATGTAAATACACCCATCTAGTACACACAGGTAAATACACCCATCTAGTACACTGACACAGGTCAATACATCCATCTAGTACACTGACACAGGTAAATACACCCATCTAGTACACACAGGTAAATACACCCATCTAGTACACTGGCACAGGTAAATACACCCATCTAGTACACTGACACAGGTCAATACACCCATCTAGTACACACAGGTAAATACACCCATTTAGTTCACTGACACAGGTAAATACACCCATCTAGTACACTGACACACTACACTGACAAAGGTAAATACACCCATCTATTACACAGACACTGGTAAATACACCCATCTAGTACACTGACACAGGTAAATACACCCATCTAGTACACTGACACAAGTAAATACACCCATCTAGTACACTGACACAGGTAAATACACCCATCTAGTACACTGACACAGGTAAATTCACCCATCTAGTACACTGACACAGGTAAATACACCCATCTAGTACACTGACACAGGTAAATACACCCATCTAGTACACTGACACAGGTAAATACACCCATCTAGTACACTGACACAGGTAAATACACCCATCTAGTACACTGACACAGGTAAATACACCCATCTAGTACACTGACACAGGTAAATTCACCCATCTAGTACACTGACACAAGTAAATGCACCAATCTAGTACACTGACACAGGTAAATACACCCATCTAGTACACTGACACAGGTAAATACACCCATCTAGTACACTGACACAGGTAAATTCACCCATCTAGTACACTGACAAAGGTAAATACATCCATCTAGTACATTGACACAGGTAAATACACCCATCTAGTACACTGACACAGAAAAATACACCCATCTAGTACACTGACACAGGTAAATACACCCATCTAGTACACTGACACAGGTAAATTCACCCATCTAGTACACTGACACAGATAAATACACCCATCTAGTACACTGACACGGGTAAATTCACCCATCTAGTACACTGCCACGGGTAAATTCACCCATCTAGTACACTGACACGGGTAAATTCACCCATCTAGTACACTGACACAGGTAAATACACCCATCTAGTACACTGACACAGGTAAATACACCCATCTAGTACACACAGGTAAATACACCCATCTAGTACACACAGGTAAATACACCCATCTAGTACACTGACACAGGTCAATACATCCATCTAGTACACTGACACAGGTAAATACACCCATCTAGTACACACAGGTATAAAAATCCATCTAGTACACTGGCACAGGTAAATACACCCATCTAGTACACACAGGTAAATACACCCATCTAGTACACACAGGTAAATACACCCATCTAGTACACTGGCACAGGTAAATACACCCATCTAGTACACTGACACAAGTCAATACATCCATCTAGTACACTGACACATGTAAATACACCCATCTAGTACACTGGCACAGGTAAATACACCCATCTAGTACACTGGCACAGGTAAATACACCCATCTAGTACACTGACACAGGTAAATACACCTATCTAGTACACACAGGTAAATACACCCATCAAGTACACTGGCACAGGTAAATACACCCATCTAGTACACTGACACAGGTAAATACACCCATCTAATACACTGGCACATGTAAATACACCCATCTAGTACACTGACACAGGTAAATACACCCATCTAGTACGCACAGGTAAATACACCCATCTAGTACACTGACACAGGTAAATACAACCATCTAGTACACTGACACAGTACACTGACACAGGTAAATACAACCATCTAGTACACTGACACAGGTAAATACACCAATCTAGTACACTGACACAGGTAAATACACCCATCTAGTACACACAGGTAAATACACCCATCTAGTACACTGACACAGGTAAATTCACCCATGTAGTACATTGACACAGATAAATACACCCATCTAGTACACTGACACAGGTAAATACACCCATCTAGTACAATGACACAGGTAAATACACCCATCTAGTACACTGACACAGGTAAATACTCCCATCTAGTACACTGACACAGGTTAATTCACCCAATTAGTACACTGACACAGGTAAATACACCCATCTAGTACACTGGCACAGGTAAATACATCCATCTAGTACACTGACACAGGTAAATACACCCATCTAGAACACACATGTAAATACACCCATCTAGTACACACAGGTAAATACACCCTTCTAGTACACTGGCACAGGTAAATACATCCATCTAGTACACTGACACAGGTAAATACACCCATCTAGTACACAAAGGTAAATACACCCATCTAGTACACACAGGTAAATACACCCATCTAGTACACTGACACAGGTAAATACACCCATCTAGTACACACAGGTAAATACACCCATCTAGTACACTGGCACAGGTAAATTCACCCATCTAGTACACTGACACAGGTAAATACACCCATCTAGTACACTGACACAGGTAAAGACACCCATCTAGTACACTGACACGGGTAAATACACCTATCTAGTACACTGAAACAGGTAAATACATCCATCTAGTACACTAACACAGGTAAATACACCCATCTAGTACACTGACACAGGTAAATACACCCATCTAGTACACTGACACAGGTAAATTCACCCATTTAGTACACTGACACAGGTAAATACACCCATCTAGTACACACAGGTAAATACACCCATCTAGTACACTGGCACAGGTAAATACACCCATCTAGTACACTGACACAGGTAAATACACCCATCTAGTACACTGACACAGGTAAATACATCCATCTAGTACACTGACACAGGTAAATACACCCATCTAGTACACACAGGTAAATACACCCATTTAGTACACTGACACAGGTAAATACACCCATCTAGTACACACAGCTAAATACACCCATCTAGTTCACTGGCACAGGTAAATACACCCATCTAGTACACTGACACAGGTAAATACACCCATCTAGTACACTGACACAGGTAAATTCACCCATCTAGTACACTGACACAGGTAAATAAACCCATCTAGTACACTGACACAGGTAAATTCACCCATTTAGTACACTGACACAGGTAAATACACCCATCTAGTGCACTGACACAGGTAAATACACCCATCTAATACACTGACACAGGTAAATACACCCATCTAGTACACTGACACAGGTAAATTCACCCATTTAGTACACTGACACAGATAAATACACCCATCTAGTACACTGACACAGGTAAATACACCCATCTAGTACACTGACACAGGTAAATACACCTATCTAGTACAATGACAAAGGTAAATACACCCATCTAGTACACTGACAAAGATAAATTCACCTATCTAGTACACTGACACAGGTAAATACACCCATCTAGTACACTGACACAGGTAAATACATACATCTAGTACACTGACACAGGTAAATACACCCATCTAGTACACTGACACAGGTAAATTCACCTATTTAGTACACTGACACAGGTAAATACACCCATCTAGTACACTGACACAGGTAAATACACCCATCTAGTACACTGACACAGGTAAATTCACCCATCTAGTACACTGACACTGGTAAATACACCCATCTAGTACACACAGGTAAATACACCCATCTAGTACACTGATACAGGTAAATTCACCCATTTAGTACACTGACACAGATAAATACACCCTTCTAGTACACTGACATAGGTAAATACACCCATCTAGTACAATGACACAGGCAAATACACTCATCTAGTACACTGACAAGGTAAATACACCCATCTAGTACACTGACACAGGTTAATTCACCCAATTAGTACACTGACACAGGTAAATACACCCATCTAGTACACTGGCACAGGTAAATACACCCATCTAGTACACTGACACAGGTAAATACACCCATCTAGTACACACATGTAAATACACCCATCTAGTACACACAGGTAAATACACCCATCTAGTACACTGGCACAGGTAAATACACCCATCTAGTACACTGACACAGGTAAATACACCCATCTAGTACACTGACACAGGTAAATTCACCCATCTAGTACACTGACACATGTAAATAAACCCATCTAGTACACTGACACAGGTAAATTATCCCATTTAGTACACTGACACAGGTAAATACACCCATCTAGTACACTGACACAGGTAAATACACCCATCTAGTACAATGACACAGGTAAATACACCCATCTAGTACACTGACACAGGTAAATTCACCCATTTAGTACACTGACACAGATAAATACACCCATCTAGTACACTGACACAGGTAAATACACCCATCTAGTACACTGACACAGGTAAATACACCCATCTAGTACACTGACACTGGTAAATACACCCATCTATTACACTGACACAGGTAAATACACCCATCTAGTACACACATGTAGATACACCTATCTAGTACACACAGGTAAATACACCCATCTAGTACACACATGTAAATACACCCATCTAGTACACACAGGTAAATACACCCATCTAGTAAACTGGCACAGGTAAATACACCCATCTAGTACACTGACACAGGTCAATACATCCATCGAGTACACTGACACAGGTAAATACACCCATCTAGTACACTGACACAGTACACTGACACAGGTAAATACACCCATCTATTACACTGACACTGGTAAATACACACATCTAGTACACTGACACAGGTAAATACACCCATCTAGTACACTGACACAGGTAAATACACCTATCTAGTACAATGACACAGGTAAATACATCCATCTAGTACACTGACACAGGTAAATACACCCATCTAGTACACTGACACAGGTAAATACACCCATCTAGTACACTGACACAGGTAAATACACCCATCTAGTACACTGACACAGGTAAATACACCTATCTAGTACAATGACAAAGGTAAATACACCCACCTAGTACACTGATAAAGGTAAATTCACCTATCTAGTACACTGACACAGGTAAATACACCCATCTAGTACACTGACACAGGTAAAGACACCCATCTAGTACACTGACACGGGTAAATACACCCATCTAGTACACTGACACAGGTAAATACATCCATCTAGTACACTGACACAGGTAAATACTCCCATCTAGTACACTGACACAGGTAAATACATACATCTAGTACACTGACACAGGTAAATACACCCATCTAGTACACTGACACAGGTAAATTCACCCATTTAGTACACTGACACAGGTAAATACACCCATCTAGTACACTGACACAGGTAAATACACCCATCTAGTACACTGACACAGGTAAATTCACCCATCTAGTACACTGACACTGGTAAATACACCCATCTAGTACACACAGGTAAATACACCCATCTAGTACACTGATACAGGTAAATTCACCCATTTAGTACACTGACACAGATAAATACACCCATCTAGTACACTGACATAGGTAAATACACCCATCTAGTACAATGACACAGGCAAATACACTCATCTAGTACACTGACACAGGTAAATACACCCATCTAGTACACTGACACAGGTTAATTCACCCAATTAGTACACTGACACAGGTAAATACACCCATCTAGTACACTGGCACAGGTAAATACACCCATCTAGTACACTGACACAGGTAAATACACCCATGTAGTACACACATGTAAATACACCCATCTAGTACACACAGGTAAATACACCCATCTAGTACACTGGCACAGGTAAATACACCCATCTAGTACACTGACACAGGTAAATACACCTATCTAGTACACACAGGTAAATACACCCATCAAGTACACTGGCACAGGTAAATACACCCATCTAGTACACTGACACAGGTAAATACACCCATCTAATACACTGGCACATGTAAATACACCCATCTAGTACACTGACACAGGTAAATACACCCATCTAGTACGCACAGGTAAATACACCCATCTAGTACACTGACACAGGTAAATACAACCATCTAGTACACTGACACAGTACACTGACACAGGTAAATACACCAATCTAGTACACTGACACAGGTAAATACACCAATCTAGTACACTGACACAGGTAAATACACCCATCTAGTACACACAGGTAAATACACCCATCTAGTACACTGACACAGGTAAATTCACCCATGTAGTACATTGACACAGATAAATACACCCATCTAGTACACTGACACAGGTAAATACACCCATCTAGTACAATGACACAGGTAAATACACCCATCTAGTACACTGACACAGGTAAATACTCCCATCTAGTACACTGACACAGGTTAATTCACCCAATTAGTACACTGACACAGGTAAATACACCCATCTAGTACACTGGCACAGGTAAATACATCCATCTAGTACACTGACACAGGTAAATACACCCATCTAGAACACACATGTAAATACACCCATCTAGTACACACAGGTAAATACACCCTTCTAGTACACTGGCACAGGTAAATACATCCATCTAGTACACTGACACAGGTAAATACACCCATCTAGTACACACAGGTAAATACACCCATCTAGTACACACAGGTAAATACACCCATCTAGTACACTGACACAGGTAAATACACCCATCTAGTACACACAGGTAAATACACCCATCTAGTACACTGGCACAGGTAAATTCACCCATCTAGTACACTGACACAGGTAAATACACCCATCTAGTACACTGACACAGGTAAAGACACCCACCTAGTACACTGATAAAGGTAAATTCACCTATCTAGTACACTGACACAGGTAAATACACCCATCTAGTACACTGACACAGGTAAAGACACCCATCTAGTACACTGACACGGGTAAATACACCCATCTAGTACACTGACACAGGTAAATACATCCATCTAGTACACTGACACAGGTAAATACTCCCATCTAGTACACTGACACAGGTAAATACATACATCTAGTACACTGACACAGGTAAATACACCCATCTAGTACACTGACACAGGTAAATTCACCCATTTAGTACACTGACACAGATAAATACACCCTTCTAGTACACTGACATAGGTAAATACACCCATCTAGTACACTGACACAGGTAAATTCACCCATCTAGTACACTGACACTGGTAAATACACCCATCTAGTACACACAGGTAAATACACCCATCTAGTACACTGATACAGGTAAATTCACCCATTTAGTACACTGACACAGATAAATACACCCATCTAGTACACTGACATAGGTAAATACACCCATCTAGTACAATGACACAGGCAAATACACTCATCTAGTACACTGACACAGGTAAATACACCCATCTAGTACACTGACACAGGTTAATTCACCCAATTAGTACACTGACACAGGTAAATACACCCATCTAGTACACTGGCACAGGTAAATACACCCATCTAGTACACTGACACAGGTAAATACACCCATCTAGTACACACATGTAAATACACCCATCTAGTACACACAGGTAAATACACCCATCTAGTACACTGGCACAGGTAAATACACCCATCTAGTACACTGACACAGGTAAATACACCTATCTAGTACACACAGGTAAATACACCCATCAAGTACACTGGCACAGGTAAATACACCCATCTAGTACACTGACACAGGTAAATACACCCATCTAATACACTGGCACATGTAAATACACCCATCTAGTACACTGACACAGGTAAATACACCCATCTAGTACGCACAGGTAAATACACCCATCTAGTACACTGACACAGGTAAATACAACCATCTAGTACACTGACACAGTACACTGACACAGGTAAATACACCAATCTAGTACACTGACACAGGTAAATACACCAATCTAGTACACTGACACAGGTAAATACACCCATCTAGTACACACAGGTAAATACACCCATCTAGTACACTGACACAGGTAAATTCACCCATGTAGTACATTGACACAGATAAATACACCCATCTAGTACACTGACACAGGTAAATACACCCATCTAGTACAATGACACAGGTAAATACACCCATCTAGTACACTGACACAGGTAAATACTCCCATCTAGTACACTGACACAGGTTAATTCACCCAATTAGTACACTGACACAGGTAAATACACCCATCTAGTACACTGGCACAGGTAAATACATCCATCTAGTACACTGACACAGGTAAATACACCCATCTAGAACACACATGTAAATACACCCATCTAGTACACACAGGTAAATACACCCTTCTAGTACACTGGCACAGGTAAATACATCCATCTAGTACACTGACACAGGTAAATACACCCATCTAGTACACACAGGTAAATACACCCATCTAGTACACACAGGTAAATACACCCATCTAGTACACTGACACAGGTAAATACACCCATCTAGTACACACAGGTAAATACACCCATCTAGTACACTGGCACAGGTAAATTCACCCATCTAGTACACTGACACAGGTAAATACACCCATCTAGTACACTGACACAGGTAAAGACACCCATCTAGTACACTGACACGGGTAAATACACCTATCTAGTACACTGAAACAGGTAAATACATCCATCTAGTACACTAACACAGGTAAATACACCCATCTAGTACACTGACACAGGTAAATACACCCATCTAGTACACTGACACAGGTAAATTCACCCATTTAGTACACTGACACAGGTAAATACACCCATCTAGTACACACAGGTAAATACACCCATCTAGTACACTGGCACAGGTAAATACACCCATCTAGTACACTGACACAGGTAAATACACCCATCTAGTACACTGACACAGGTAAATACATCCATCTAGTACACTGACACAGGTAAATACACCCATCTAGTACACACAGGTAAATACACCCATCTAGTACACTGACACAGTACACTGACACAGGTAAATACACCCATCTAGTACACTGACACAGGTAAATACATCCATCTAGTACACTGACACAGGTAAATACACCCATCTAGTACACACAGGTAAATACACCCATCTAGTACACTGACACAGTACACTGACAAAGGTAAATACACCCATCTAGTACACTGACACAGGTAAATACACCCATCTAGTACACTGACACAGGTAAATACACCCATCTAGTTCACACAGGTAAATACACCCATCTAGTACACTGGCACAGGTAAATACACCCATCTAGTACACTGACACAGGTAAATACACCCATCTAGTACACTGACACAGGTAAATTCACCCATTTAGTACACTGACACAGATAAATAAACCCATCTAGTACACTGACACAGGTAAATACACCTATCTAGTACACACAGGTAAATACACCCATCTAGTACACACATGTAAATACACCCATCTAGTACACACAGGTAAATACACCCATCTAGTACACTGGCACAGGTAAATACACCCATTTAGTACACTGACACAGATAAATACACCCATCTAGTACACTGACACAGGTAAATACACCCATCTAGTACACTGACACAGGTAAATACACCTATCTAGTTACATGACACAGGTAAATACACCCATCTAGTACACTGACACAGGTTAATTCACCCATTTAGTACACTGACACAGGTAAATACACCCATCTAGTACACTGGCACAGGTAAATACACCCATCTAGTACACTGACACAGGTAAATACACCCATCTAGTACACACAGGTAAATACACCCATCTAGTACACTGACACAGGTAAATACACCCATCTAGTACACTGACACAGGTAAATACACCCATCTAGTACACACAGATAAATACACCCATCTAGTACACTGGCACAGGTAAATACACCCATCTAGTACACTGACACAGGTAAATACACCCATCTAGTACACTGACACAGGTAAATACACCCATCTTGTACACACAGGTAGATACACCTATCTAGTACACACAGGTGAATACACCCATCTAGTACACACATGTAAATACACCCATCTAGTACACACAGGTAAATACACCTATCTAGTACACTGGCACAGGTAAATACACCCATCTAGTACACTGACACAGGTAAATACACCCATCTAGTACACACAGGTAGATACACCTATCTAGTACACACAGGTAAATACACCCATCTAGTACACACATGTAAATACACCCATCTAGTACACACAGGTAAATACACCCATCTAGTACACTGGCACAGGTAAATACACCCATTTAGCACACTGACACAGATAAATACACCCATGTAGTACACTGACACAGGTAAATACACCCATCTAGTACACTGACACAGGTAAATACACCTATCTAGTTACATGACATAGGTAAATACACCCATCTAGTACACTGACACAGGTTAATTCACCCATTTAGTACACTGACACAGGTTAATTCACCCATTTAGTACACTGACACAGGTAAATACACCCATCTAGTACACTGGCACAGGTAAATACACCCATCTAGTACACTGACACAGGTAAATACACCCATCTAGTACACACAGGTAAATACACCCATCTAGTACACTGGCACAGGTAAATTCACCCAACTAGTACACTGACACAGGTAAATACACCCATCTAGTACACTGACACAGGTAAATTCACCCATTTAGTACACTGACACAGGTAAATACACCCATTTAGTACACTGACACAGGTAAATTCACCCATCTAGTACACTGACACAGATAAATACACCCATCTAGTACACTGACACAGGTAAATACACCCATCTAGTACACTGACACAGGTAAATACACCTATTTAGTACACTGACACAGGTAAATACACCCATCTAGTACACTGACACAGGTTAATTCACTCATTTAGTACACTGACACAGGTAAATACACCCATCTAGTACACTGGCACAGGTAAATACACCCATCTAGTACACTGACACAGGTAAATACACCCATCTAGTACACACAGGTAAATACACCCATCTAGTACACTGGCACAGGTAAATACACCCATCTAGTACACTGACACAGGTAAATACACCCATCTAGTACACTGACACAGGTAAATACACCCATCTAGTACACACAGGTAAATACACCCATCTAGTACACTGGCATAGGTAAATACACCCATCTAGTACACTGACACAGGTAAATACACCCATCTAGTACACTGACACAGGTAAATACACCCATCTAGTACACTGACACAGGTAAATTCACCCATCTAGTACACTGACACAGGTAAATACACCCATCTAGTACACTGACACAGGTAAATTCACCCTTTTAGTACACTGACACAGGTAAATACACCCATTTAATACACTGACACAGGTAAATTCACCCATCTAGTACACTGACACAGATAAATACACCCATCTAGTACACTGACACAGGTAAATACACCCATCTAGTACACTGACACAGGTAAATACACCTATTTAGTACACTGACACAGGTAAATACACCCATCTAGTACACTGAGAAAGGTTAATTCACCCATTTAGTACACTGACACAGGTAAATACACCCATCTAGTACACTGGCACAGGTAAATACACCCATCTAGTACACTGACACAGGTAAATACACCCATCTAGTACACACAGGTAAATACACCCATCTAGTACACTGGCACAGGTAAATACACCCATCTAGTACACTGACACAGGTAAATACACCCATCTAGTACACACAGGTAGATACACCTATCTAGTACACACAGGTGAATACACCCATCTAGTACACACATGTAAATACACCCATCTAGTACACACAGGTAAATACACCTATCTAGTACACTGGCACAGGTAAATACACCCATCTAGTACACTGACACAGGTAAATACATCCATCTAGTACACTGACACAGGTAAATACACCCATCTAGTACACACAGGTAAATACACCCATCTAGTACACTGGCACAGGTAAATACACCCATCTAGTACACTGACACATGTAAATACACCCATCTAGTACACTGACACAGGTAAATTCACCCATCTAGTACACTGACACAGGTAAATACACCCATCTAGTACACTGACACAGGTAATTACACCCATCTAGTACACACAGATAAATACACCCATCTAGTACACTGGCACAGGTAAATACACCCATCTAGTACACTGACACAGGTAAATACACCCATCTAGTACACTGACACAGGTAAATTCACCCATTTAGTACACTGACACAGGTAAATACACCGATCTAGTACACTGACACAGGTAAATACACCCATCTAGTACACTGACACAGGTAAATTCACCCATTTAGTACACTGACACAGATAAATGCACCCATCTAGTACACTGACACAGGTAAATACACCCATCTAGTACACTGACACAGGTAAAAACACCTATTTAGTACACTGACACAGGTAAATACACCCATCTAGTACACTGACACAGGTAAATACACCCATCTAGTACACTGACACAGTACACTGACAAAGGTAAATACACCCATCTAGTACACTGACACAGGTAAATACACCCATCTAGTACACTGACACAGGTAAATACACCCATCTAGTACACACAGGTAAATACACCCATCTAGTACACTGGCATAGGTAAATACACCCATCTAGTACACTGACACAGGTAAATACACCCATCTAGTACACTGACACAGGTAAATACACCCATCTAGTACACTGACACAGGTAAATTCACCCATCTAGTACACTGACACAGGTAAATACACCCATCTAGTACACTGACACAGGTAAATTCACCCTTTTAGTACACTGACACAGGTAAATACACCCATTTAGTACACTGACACAGGTAAATTCACCCATCTAGTACACTGACACAGGTAAATACACCCATCTAGTACACTGACACAGTACACTGACAAAGGTAAATACACCCATCTAGTACACTGACACAGGTAAATACACCCATCTAGTACACTGACACAGGTAAATACACCCATCTAGTACACACAGGTAAATACACCCATCTAGTACACTGGCACAGGTAAATACACCCATCTAGTACACTGACACAGGTAAATACACCCATCTAGTACACTGACACAGGTAAATACACCCATCTAGTACACTGACACAGGTTAATTCACCCATTTAGTACACTGACACAGGTAAATACACCCATCTAGTGCACTGGCACAGGTAAATACACCCATCTAGTACACTGACACAGGTAAATACACCCATTTAGTACACACAGGTAAATTCACCCATCTAGTACACTGACACAGGTAAATTCACCCATCTAGTACACTGACACATGTAAATACACCCATCTAGTACACTGACACAGGTAAATTCACCCATTTAGTACACTGACACAGGTAAATACACCCATCTAGTACACTGACACAGGTAAATACACCCATCTAGTACACACAGGTAAATACACCCATCTATTACACTGACACAGGTAAATACACCCATCTAGTACACTGACACAGGTAAATTCACCCATTTAGTACACTGACACAGGTAAATACACCCATTTAGTACACTGACACAGGTAAATTCACCCATCTAGTTCACTGACACAGATAAATACACCCATCTAGTACACTGACACAGGTAAATACACCCATCTAGTACACTGACACAGATAAATACACCTATTTAGTACACTGACACAGATAAATACACCCATCTAGTACACTGACACAGGTTAATTCACCCATTTAGTACACTGACACAGGTAAATACACTCATCTAGTACACTGGCACAGGTAAATACACCCATCTAGTACACTGACACAGGTAAATACACCCATCTAGTACACACAGGTAAATACACCCATCTAGTACACTGACACAGGTAAATACACCCATCTAGTACACTGACACAGGTAAATACACCCATCTAGTACACACAGATAAATACACCCATCTAGTACACTGGCACAGGTAAATACACCCATCTAGTACACTGACACAGGTAAATACACCCATCTAGTACACTGACACAGGTAAATACACCCATCTAGTACACACAGATAGATACACCTATCTAGTACACACAGGTAAATACACCCATCTAGTACACACATGTAAATACACCCATCTAGTACACACAGGTAAATACACCCATCTAGTACACTGGCACAGGTAAATACACCCATTTAGTACACTGACACAGATAAATACACCCATCTAGTACACTGACACAGGTAAATACACCCATCTAGTACACTGACACAGGTAAATACACCTATCTAGTTACATGACACAGGTAAATACACCCATCTAGTACACTGACACAGGTTAATTCACCCATTTAGTACACTGACACAGGTAAATACACCCATCTAGTACACTGGCACAGGTAAATACACCCATCTAGTACACTGACACAGGTAAATACACCCATCTAGTACACACAGGTAAATACACCCATCTAGTACACTGACACAGGTAAATACACCCATCTAGTACACTGACACAGGTAAATACACCCATCTAGTACACACAGATAAATACACCCATCTAGTACACTGGCACAGGTAAATACACCCATCTAGTACACTGACACAGGTAAATACACCCATCTAGTACACTGACACAGGTAAATACACCCATCTTGTACACACAGGTAGATACACCTATCTAGTACACACAGGTGAATACACCCATCTAGTACACACATGTAAATACACCCATCTAGTACACACAGGTAAATACACCTATCTAGTACACTGGCACAGGTAAATACACCCATCTAGTACACTGACACAGGTAAATACATCCATCTAGTACACTGACACAGGTAAATACACCCATCTAGTACACTGACACAAGAAAATACATCCATCCAGTACCCTGGATTTTATTTTTAAAAGTAGCTTTTATTAAAATGTGCTAAGGAGTAAGAAAATAATTCATTATGTCCTACACATATTTATATCAATTATCGTTACTACAATTCAAAGCGTGGCTGATTTCAATATACTGAACTAAATATATCTCTACATAACCTGACAAGTAGCGATTAGAAAATAAATAATCTGTATATTTAGACGGGCATTCAATGCTACATTTTTACTAATGATAATTGAAATAAATATTTGTATGATATAATACAGTTTTTTTTAATTTACATCTTTGTACATTTTATTAAAAGATTATTTTTAAACAGTTTTTTTAATACTTTTTTTTATCAATCAATCAAATTCGAATCTATCTATCTATCTATCTATCTATCTATCTATCTATCTATCTATCTATCTATCTAACTATCTATCTATCTATCTATCTATCATTATATATATATATATATATATATCCATCTATCCATCTATCTATCCACCTATCTATCCATCCATCCTTCTATCTATCTATCTATCTATCTATCTATCTATCTATCTATCTATCTATCTATCTATCTATTTATCTATCTATCTTTCTATCTATATATATATCTTTGTCTATATATGCCTGTTTGTCTGTCTATCTATTGAAATAGTTCTACCTGAATGGACATCTATGTATTAACTAATTCAAATGGTAGGTCATTGTATTCTATTTATGTATTAATTACTCACTGAGTTTGTTGGTCATGTTTGTTTTTAAAGTTCCACTAGAATATGTAACTCTATCACACACTTCTATGTATGTATCATACAGACAGTTCACAGCGTTATATTCATACAAAGGGTGGTGATATAAATTTTCTTCGCGATGTTATCTCCTCACAGTCCAGGCCATAAAAAAACAAGTAGTACAGGTTATGTTCAGTTTTTTTCTTTTCAAAAGTAGGTCATAACGACACGCCGCAAACACAGGGCATTCAATCGACCCTTCTTTGAAATTTCAATACAACTTATAAACAGGGGCTCTCATATTGCTATAAGCAGGGATTCTCAAAATCGGATAAACAAGGGTTCTAATGGATTTGATGCTATACAAGTCCTATACTATACAAGGCCTATACTAAAGAAGGACTATACTATACAAGGCTTATACTATACAAAGCATGTACTATACAATGACTATACAATACAAGGCCTATACTAAAGGAAGACTATACTATACAAGGAGTATACTATAAAAGGACTATATAAATTTTTGGGTTTTGAAACAAAAGGTTTGTACCATAGGAATTGACGATTGTGTGGGATATAATGATGTGACAACTTTATTAATTGTTAAATTGAAAACTTTATATTACTGTTGACAGATTATAGATAACTGCAGAAAATGTTCACTGCAACATATTCAGCCAAACGTTTGAATTATTGTAAATTGTTTTAATTTGTTGTTATATTTTATCATTCATTTTTGAGGCTCATTTTATAATTTGATATAATTTGAGTTATTTTATGCTGTATTGAGTACCCGGCAATATTTACTTTAGAATTTCACCCACAGTCTGGTGTAAGGGTATACTACAAAAACTGTGAATATTTCCAAATCCATTTTACGTTTTCGTGGACCATATGAAAGATACATTAATGGGTCCTTATTAAATATACATTTGTGGACCCCAGTCAAAGATACATTAGTGGGATCTAGTCAAATATACATTAGTGGGATCTAGTCAAAGATACATTAGTGGGATCTAGTCAAAGATACATTAGTGGGATCTAGTCAAAGATACATTAGTGGGATCTAGTCAAATATACATTAGTGGGATCTAGTCAAAGATACATTAGTGGGATCTAGTCAAATATACATTAGTGGGATCTAGTCAAAGATACATTAGTGGACTCTAGTCAAATATACATTAGTGGGCTCTAGTCAAAGATGCATTTGTGGGCCCTAGTCAAAAGTAAATTTTTGAACTCTAGTCAAAGTAAATATGTGGGGCTTAGTCAAAGGTACATTTGTGGGCCTTAGTCAAAGGTACATTTGGCTGTACATAGGAAAAGACACTGGCAAGGCGCCGGCCACATCGTACACTTGAACTTGAATTATTTTAGTCCGAACCTGACTATAAGCAATGTAGGACTCAGAATTCCTAACTCAACGATAACATTTCTTTTAAAAAAACTTGGAATAGGGGAAAATGAGGTGGAGTAGGACAAAAAATTTACTTTTACGTAAAAATTGGTCTAGTTTGGAGAAATATGCAGCTATGGTTGTCAAATTTGGAGGCTTGATAGTTTGACCATTATTGTAAAAAAATAAAACACAAACAATAACAAACAAAAAACATAAATTAATCCCTCCAGATATTGTTACTTATTTTTAGAAATTATTATTCAACAAGTCTCTTCATCACTAAGTTAAGTTCTATGTCCTTGTCTAAAATACTACAATCTTTGAAATTCAACAAGTCTCTTCATCACTAAGTTAAGTTCTATGTCCTTGTCTGAATCACTACCATCTTGACAAGTTGCTTGGCTAAGTTGCTTTGCTTCTAGCTCAATTTTCGCTGCAGCTTTTAAAATCCAAGCATTAGATGAAACATTAAATCCATTATTACCATAGATCTTACAGACTAGCCTACCTTCACTGCATCACCAGCTTTATTCATGTCATCTAATTGGATTAAATATTTTTCAGTCATTCTCTTGTATAAATTCTTGGCATTTTTCTATTAAAAGAAAGAATAAATTCTGATTTAGATACAATTTTTATTTTGTCTAATTGTTACAATTAAGTCATCTTATATGTATAAAAACTTTATTTGAAAATTGTAAGAAAAATTACATTAATAGGACTGCACTTTTTAAAAAAAAGTATTTCATAAATTACCACTGATTTTAATAATAAAGTATCTCATAAATTACCACTGATTTCTCTACACTTATAAGACGCATTTGTTGTCTGTCTGTCTGTCTGTCTGTCTGTTCCCTTATAACTCAAGATCCAGACAACCAAATAACGTGAAATTTGTTACACATACACATAATTACATGGGGAAGGTTAGAGGACAATTTTCGTTTCATATCGATGGGTAGTTTAATTGTAATTAATTATTTTTATTTTAGTATTTTACTATATATTAAAGTAATCTCGACGGCGCCATAAATAAAATTCCTCTGTGACGTTATTTCCCGATGATACATTTTACATTTTTAAATTTTCCTACTAATAAAGTTTAATAGAAGTTGCGCGCTGGTGCTGTATCGTGCCTTTATGCAGCAAAGAATTGTTGATGTTTTTTCATGCTCCCTGATTTGTACAGTTTGAGGAAGGTAAAGGAATGAAGAAGGATCATAGAAGAAGTGTGAAGCCATAATAATAAGTATATATAATATATATATATATATATAGAGAGAGAGAGAGAGAGGGATGGAGGGAGGGAGGGAGGGAGGGAGAGAGATAAAGAGAGAGGGGGGGCAGGGGGAGAGAGAGGAAAGGATGGTAGGAGGGAGGGAGGGGCAGAGAGGGGGAGGGGGAGAGAGGGAGGGGGGGATGGACAGGGGGGAGAAGGAGGGGAGAGAGAGAGGGAGGGAGAGAGGGAGATGGGAGAGGGAAGGAGAGAGGGAGAGAAAGGGTGGGAAGGAAAGAGAAAGGAAGGGAGGGAGAGAGGGGGTAGGATGGGAGATAGAGGGGAGGGAGGAAGAGAGAGGGTGAGAGAGGGAGGGAGAGAGAGAGGGTGAGAGAGGGAGGGAGAGAGAGATAAAGAGTGAGGGGGTTAGGGAGGGAGAGAGAGGGAATGAGGGAGGGAGGAAGGGGGAGAGAGAGGTGGAGATGGGATGGAGGGAGAAAGGAGGGAGGGAGAGAGGGTTCAGGGATGGAGAGAGAGGGGAGGGAAGGAGAGAGGGATAGAGAGGATGGGAGAAATGGGAGGAAGAGATAAAGAGAGAGAAGGGTCAGGGAGGGAGAGGGATGGAGGAAGGGGGAGAGAGGTAGGGAGGGGGATGGACAGGGGGAGAGAAGGAGGGGGAGAGAGGGAGATGGGAGAGGGAGGGAGAGAGATGGGAGAGAGAGGGAGGGAGAGAGGGAGAGAGAGAGGAAGGGAGAGAGTGGGTAGGGAGAAAACAGAAGGTAAACAGAAAACCTTATTTTAAACTCGGGCAAAGCCGGGTACTTGCAACTAGTTAATAATAAAGTATTTCATAAATTACCACTGATTACAGTGAGTGAGACAACACAGACATTTGACACCATTGATCGAGACAACACAGAATATGACACCAGTGGGTGAGACAACACAGACATATGACACCAGTGAGTGAGACAACACAGACATATGACACCAGTGAGTGAGACAACACAGTTATATGACACCAGTGAGTGAGACAACACAGACATATGACACCAG
The DNA here is from genome assembly GCA_021962125.1 of Bulinus truncatus. NCBI lineage: Eukaryota > Metazoa > Mollusca > Gastropoda > Planorbidae > Bulinus > Bulinus truncatus. Next base: position 4,504,706 of record JAGDYQ010000046.1, on the reverse strand, counting down.
TGAGTGAGACAACACAGACATATGACACCATTGATCGAGATAACACAGACATATGACACCATTGATCGAGACAACACAGACATATGACACGAGTGATCGAGACAACACAGATATATGACACCATTGATCGAGACAACACAGACATATGACACGAGTGGGTGAGACAACACAGACATTTGACACCATTGATCGAGACAACACAGAATATGACACCAGTAGGTGAGACAACACAGACATTTGACACCATTGATCGAGACAACACAGAATATGACACCAGTGGGTGAGACAACACAGACATTTGACACCATTGATCGAGACAACACAGAATATGACACCAGTGGGTGAGACAACACAGATATATGACATCAGTGAGTGAGACAACACAGACATATGACACCAGTGAGTGAGACAACACAGACATATGACACCATTGATCGAGACAACACAGACATATGACACCATTGATCGAGACATTGTAATCTTACGACTGTGCTATTCATGCTCTACTAGAAAGTAATAAAGAATGGATGAAGGATTTTGTAATAATAATGTAAAGGAGTATTTCATTTCTTTATTGTCTCGACATGCATCAACTTGTTTTATCTGTTTGAGTCGAATACTACAACTGAATGGTCATATCGATCTATACGTATATTATATTGGACAACAGATGCAAACATTGTTGGTGTACAAGACATGTGTGACGCACATCTTTACATTAATCCATATCTTTGTTCTTTAGAGATATGAGTTTATACTAATCCATATTTGGATAATTAAACTATTGTAAACTAGATATTGTTGCCTTTATATTAATCCATATCTGGATAATGAAACTATTGTAAACTAGATATTGTTGCCTTGGATAATTAAACTATTGTAAACTAGATATTGTTGCCTTTATATTAACCCATATCTGGATAATTAAACTATTGTAAACTAGATATTGTTGCCTTTATATTAATCCATATTTATGTAAACTATAGAAAAAAAGAAGAATTTTATTTTAGCTACAAATTACATACACTATGTAACACAATTTTACAAAAGTTATGATTGGCTGCATTTTTTAGTGTTTCTTAATGACATCAGATGTGCTGATGATTTCAAAAATGAAATCCATTTTATTATATCATAAACGTTTCAGACTCCAGTCTCAAAAATACAAATAAAAGTTTTGTTAAAACACATTGAATTCACTCAATTGTTTAGTGCTAGTACTTAGACAATTGCACAATGCAAATACAAAATAATTTTATTTTTAAGAAATGAAAAAAAAAATTGAATCAATTATTAAGAATTCAGAAAATATTTCACTATGACAAAACTAGGCAAAAAATTCTAAAAGTGTACATTTGAACGTTTCTGTCTCTAACCAAACCCCAGATGTAGTCGCCCATCATTGCTTCGTCCCATCTTCCCTGATATCTTCTTTCCATTGCCTGTATATATTTGTGAAAGCGCTCTCCATGCTCTTCAATGACATCTCCTAAATTTGGTCTGAAAAAATCCAAATGAGCATCTAAATAATGCAGCTTTAGAGACATTCTGCATCCAAGAGCTCTGCAGCAGTCAATAAGTTCTTCAATAGTACTGGTAAAGTGGTTCTGCTTTACTATTTCCAAGAAAATCAGTAACAACGGTTTTAAATGCACCCACGCTCTTCGTTCTTAGGAAGTCATTGTCTCTTCACTTTCCGTTGATTCAAACAACTTTTTACTCGTGGACCAACAAATATGCGCCAGAGACTTTTGTATCACTTAACTTTGGAAACATTGCTCGGATTTTCTTATGTTTCCCCATCATGATTCAGTGCTTTTACAAACTGTGCTATGCGCCCTGGCTTTGTGTGCAGTGGTGGAAGCAGGACTTTCTCAACTGGAACAAGAAGACTTGTGTTTGATATTGTAAACATCCTGTTGCAGCGAATGTCTTGGTTCTCATTCTTTTCCAGCAAATTCTTTACATTCTGGTAATCTTCCTTCAGGTAAACAGTGTTAATAACACTGACGGATGAATATTTTCCGTTGTGAAGAAGCACTGCTTTAAGACTCCTGGAAGAACAGTCAATGAAAAGACACGATTCCTCAGGACAATGCTTAAAATCAATGTCGTCAAATAGTCCAGAGACGTCAGTACAGTAATACAGGGAGTTGGCAACAATATAAAATATAGCGTATGGCACATGTCTTTTCCGGAATACTGACACAACTGGGATCCAGTAAACTCCATTTTTCAGCCATGAAGTTAACAACTCCGCACCAGATTTTGTAAGATTCAGGTCTCTCACTAAGTCGTATAACTTCTTCTTGTTAGGAAAATGGGGGTTGTCCATGAAATTCAGTATCCGATCCCTCCCAGTCATCATCATCATCATCATCCCTCTCTTCATCAGAATCATGGGTGTTATCGTCAGCCTCTACATGGCAGGTGGAATTGGGATGGGTAAATCGTCATTGTGTGACACTAGTGCAATGGAAGACGGGATTTTCGGATACACCAGAGTTTTTTTTTTGTCTAATTGCTTCTTATATTTCGATAAGTCCACCATACAGAAGTAGCAATCATCTAGGTGGTTGGTAGGTTCCCTCCATATTCTAGGGTGGCTAATGGCATACACTTTCTAGAACCATGGAGCCACCCTTCTAATGTTGATCTACAACAATCACAGATGACGGGGAGCCCATGGTTTATCTTGATCTCCAACTTGCATCCCAAAATATACTTCATATGCGATGCAATATTTTGTACCATGAGCAATCGCATATTTCACTTGTTTAGGTCCGATGTAATAGCCGCAACAGTAGCAAAAACAGTCTAGAGACAATTTGCAACCTCTGTTAGCCATTCCACTTGTTAAATACGGTAACTACTTAGAAATACTGAATTTGCTATTATATCAACTCGTTGATCTTTAACACACAGTAACTGATGATCGCCGAGGTTTAGTGTTGTATTATAATGTTCCATCCAGTTAGTTTACATGCATCAGCTCGGGGCGCATGACGTCACACCATTATTATCACCCTATAGTAACCTTGATGACGTCATAATACGTACAGCAATTTATATAGTGTAAAGGTATTATTTTGTAGATTTGTACGGATCACAGTTTTTTTATAAAGCTAACTGGAGATCCGGGTTTTTATTTTTTCCGGAAGAAAGTTTTTTTGTTACCCTCAAGTGAGGAGGGATTGTATTTTTTTATTCTGTCAGAGCTAAGTTGTAAAAACTTTCTTTTGTAAATCCGAAGTCATCGGATTGTTATTAAAATCTAAAGTACAACCATTATAGAAAAATGTGTGATAAATACTGTATGTATATTTTTAGTGTATTTTGTTCAATAAATATCTTTTGAATCAGCCATTCGGACTTGATTGTAATTATCGGAGTGAAAGATAGAGTGGAAGGCCACCGCTACTAAACGCCTCCACAACTAGTACACTATCTACTAAAGCAACAACTCCGACACTAAAGGGAACAAACCCGACAAATAGGAAATGAGGTCACATCCCTGACGTGGCTGAGAAACTTTTTTGTGAGTTGAAATCACGCCCCTAGCGGTCAACATTTTAAAAAACATTCCCGCCATTCCCATGAAAATGATATAAACGAAAAAAAAAAACATAGTGTTTGATACATGTGTCCAATACAAGGTACATTTCACAACAAAGTGTTTGATACATGTGTCCAATACAAGGTACATTTCACAACATAGTGTTTGAAACATGTGTCCAATACAAGGTACATTTCACAACATAGTGTTTGATACAAGTGTCCAATACAAGGTACATTTCACAACATAGTGTTTGATACATGTGTCCAATACAAGGTACATTTCACAACATAGTGTTTGATACATGTGTCCAATACAAGGTACATTTCACAACATAGTGTTTGATACATGTGTCCAATACAAGGTACATTTCACAACATAGTGTTTGATACATGTGTCCAATACAAGGTACATTTCACAACATAGTGTTTGAAACATGTGTCCAATACAAGGTACATTTCACAACATAGTGTTTGCTACATGTGTCCAATACAAGGTACATTTCACAACATAGTGTTTGCTACATGTGTCCAATATAAGGTACATTTCACAACATAGTGTTTGATACATGTGTCCAATACAAGGTACATTTCACAACATAGTGTTTGAAACATGTGTCCAATACAAGGTACATTTCACAACATAGTGTTTGCTACATGTGTCCAATACAAGGTACATTTCACAACATAGTGTTTGATACATGTGTCCAATACAAGGTACATTTCACAACATAGTGTTTGCTACATGTGTCCAATACAAGGTACATTTCACAACATAGTGTTTGTTACATGTGTCCAATACAAGGTACATTTCACAACATAGTGTTTGATACAAGTGTCCAACTGTTTTATCATTTGATATTTCCTTTTTTAAAATGGATATTGATAGCTACAGAAAATTATTAACCTATGACGTTCTACATTTTTTTATCAGAGTTTTTGACAGAAGTGCCTAAATGGCTCAGAGATGATTCATTTATTGTAATGTTTTTTCTATTCAGAATAGTTTTGCTTCTTAATAAATAATACTTTTAGAAATAAATTTTCGTTTACACTGTCTTGCTAACAATTTCAAATTAAGTTTAAGACATAACACGTGACAATATAAGATACAGGAGTATATGTGTGAATACTTGTTGCTCTTGGCACACCGAAACTTAACAAAGTGTCTTACCTTGAAATTTATTGATTCTCATCTCAATTGCTTTATCTTATTGGAAATGTCCGTCTTGCAGCTTAAAAGGAAGTAAATAAATTGAATGTGTCAACATAATCAACGAAACCATAACATGTTTCCCAGGATAAATTGAATGTGTCAACATAATCAACGAAACCATAACTGTTTCCCAGGATAAATTGAATGTGTCAACATAATCAACGAAACCATAACATGTTTCCCAGGATAAATTGAATGTGTTAACATAATCAACGAAACCATAACATGTTTCCCAGGATAAATTGAATGTGTCAACATAATCAACGAAACCATAACATGTTTCCCAGGATGTATTACATATGTCAACATAATCAACGAAACCATAACATGTTGCCCAGGATGTATTGCATATGTCAACATAATCAACGAAACCATAACATGTTTCCCAGGCTGTATTGCATATGTCAACATAATCAACGAAACCATAACATGTTGCCCAGGATGTATTGCATATGTCAACATAATCAACGAAACCATAACATGTTGCCCAGGATGTATTGCATATGTCAACATAATCAACGAAACCATAACATGTTGCCCAGGATGTATTACATATGTCAACATAATCAACGAAACCATAACATGTTGCCTAGGATGTATTGCATATGTCAACATAATCAACAAAACAATAACATGTTTCCCAGGATAAATTGAATGTGTCAACATAATCAATGACATCATAACATGTTTCCCATGATTTTTGGCTTTTTAATATGTTGCGTAAAGATATATAAACATACCAGATCAACATTTACCTGTATATAAATCTACAGAAGGTCTATTTAAAATTGCTCATATCTTTCAATATGTCGAATTTCGGTGTTAAATTGCCATATTGTGTGTGTGTGTGTGGGGGGGAGTTTCTCTAAAGAACCTAACGATATGTTTATTAAATGTTTTAATCTTGAAATAATTGAACGAATGGGGGCTAAAGTTTTAGTTTTATTTTTTCATTTTTCAAAAGACTATTAATGTGAATTTCACCATTATTACTCATACGTTATTTTATCTTTGCGTACAGACAGCGGAAAGGAACACAGCAAGTAGGGTTGGAGTTTTATGCATATGACAATTATAGAAAATTATAATCTCTTTAAAGAACATATACTATGGTATCACAATCTATAGCCACATAACTATGGTATCACAATCTATAGCCACATAACTATGGTTCACACATATATAGCAACATAACTATTCAAACATTTCTTAACCATTTGTTTCTCAGCTAAATCAGAATCTAGTGAACTGTTTTAAACCAACTATTATAAGTCAGAATCTAGTGGACTGTTTTAAACCAATAATTATAAGTCAGAATCTAGTGGACTGTTTTAAACCAATAATTATAAGTCAGAATCTAGGGGACTGTTTTAAACCAATAATTATAAGTCAGAATCTAGTGGACTGTTTTAAACCAAATCCAGCCGTATTTATCTCAATTCTACTCTCCATAACTACTTTCTTTGTCCAAATCCAGCCGTATTTATCTCAATTCTACTCCCCCTAACTACTTTCTCTGTCCGAATTCAACCGTATTTATCTCAATTCTACTCCCCCTAAATACTTTCTCTGTCCAAATCCAGCCGTATTTATCTCAATTCAACTCTCCCTAACTACTTTCTCTGTCCAAATCCAGCCGTATTTATCTCAATCCTACTCCCCCTAACTACTTTCTCTGTACAATGCAGCCGTATTTATCTCAATTCTACTCCCCCTAACTACTTTCTCTGTCCAAATCCAGCCGTATTTATCTCAATTCTACTCCCCCTAACTACTTTCTCTGTACAATCCAGCCGTATTTATCTCAATTCTACTCCCCCTAACTACTTTCTTTGTCCAAATCCAGCCGTATTTATCTCAATTCTACTCCCCCTAACTACTTTCTCTGTCCAAATCCAGCCGTATTTAAATCAATTCTACTCCCCCTAACTACTTTCTCTGTCCAAATCCAGCCGTATTTATCTCAATTCTACTCCCCCTAACTACTTTCTCTGTACAATCCAGCCGTATTTATCTCAATTCTACTCCCCCTAACTACTTTCTCTGTACAATCCAGCCGTATTTATCTCAATTCTATTCCCCCTAACTACTTTCTCTGTACAATCCAGCCGTATTTATATCAATTCTACTCCCCCTAATTACTTTCTCTGTACAATCCAGCCGTATTTATCTCAATTCTACTCTCCCTAACTACTTTCTTTGTCCAAATCCAGCCGTATTTATCTCAATTCTACTCCCCCTAACTACTTTCTCTGTACAATCCAGCCGTATTTATCTCAATTCTACTATCCCTAACTACTTTCTCTGTACAATCCAGCCGTATTTATCCTACAAACATACGTACCTTAATTACTAATTACGTCACAGTCTACTTCCGTATTTTCCTTTCTACTCTATTCTCCCTTTGCTGTTGTACTAGTCTATTGTTTTCTCCCCACCTGGTCTTAAGTCGCCTATCGCCTTGTCTACAATTATATGTATTAATTCTACTTGCTAGATATCTTTTATTGCACAGTATCGAGGAGTATAGTTTTCTGTCTCTAAGCTGAGCCCTATCTCCTAACAATTACTTATAACCACATATCAAAATACATCACGTTTTGATGTCTCATTTATCTCTTTTAGTGTTCCTTGCCACGTGACTGGAAGGTATTTTTAGAGCATTTTCGAAAAAAAATGCTCTATTGTCCCCGTTTTGTCTGTCCGTCCGTCTGTCATCACCCTAGATCTCAACAACCATAAGTCCTAGACCCATGATGTATATATCATTTTGTAGGTCTTGGCCTGCCAAGAAATGACTTTTTTTCCATTTCGCGATCTGACCTCTCAGGGCCGTAAAAGGGGCCTTAGTACCGTTTTTTACTATATAAGCTATATTAATAAAGGAGCGCTATATCTCAGCAACTATAAGTCCTAGACCCATGATGTATATATCATTTTGTAGGTCTTGGCCTGCCATGTGTACATCAAAAGTTCATTTTGCGATAGGACCTCTGAGGGCCGGGCTTCAGGGCTCCTAAGGGGCTTATATATTATATATACACCTTGTACGTTCAATAACCCGTTCATTTGGTGCGAAATACTGCAGCACGTAGTTTCACCAAGATTTATTAAGAAACTCATCAAATGAAATAGTAAGCTTGTGTTCTGAGTTTAATTGAAAGTATCAGAGCTATGCAACAATTGACGGAGTTTTCGGACGATTAAATGACTATAATTTAGAATGTTTTCAATTATGGGTCCTATTTCAGTAACCACAAACCACTTGTAGTTAGATTTAAGAGACAATAATTTTTTTTTCAAATATAAAGAAACGTCTTTATAATTTTTTTTACAAATATATGCATTACACAATTGAATTTATAAACATTTCCAAAATTTACAAATATTTACTGAAAGCTAACAAACGTACTGATACATAACACGAAAATGCGCTAACACGTCCTGTGTCCAGAATGGAACAGGCTTAATTGCTTGTTTTACTACTCTACCAACACATATTTTAAGGATCCATTTTTATTAGTTTACACACTGCACAGAAACACTTTAGTCAAACTATGTTTGGCGTATTTAGACTATGCCCGTTTTCCTGATGTAAAATGGGGAAATGTCAGTGAAATCTCCTGACATTTCCAAAACAGTGGAATTCTCTATTTACACTTTTTTTTATTACTTTTTATTAAAGAAAGTAATTGTTGAAGTTTTTATTTTAAAATCAGTAAATAGGGTTGTATCAGTAAATAGGGTTGCATCAGTAAATAGGGTTGCATCAGTAAATAGGGTTGTATCAGTAAATAGGGTTGTATCAGTAAATAGGGTTGCATCAGTAAATAGGGTTGTATCAGTAAATAAGGTTGTATCAGTAAATAGGAGTGCATCAGTAAATAGATTTGTATCAGTAAATAGGGTTGTATCAGTAAATAGATTTGTATCAGTAAATAGGGTTGTATCAGTAAAAAGGGTTGAATCAGTAAATAGGGTTGCATCAGTAAATAGGGTTGTATCAGTAAAAAGGGTTGTATCAGTAAATAGGGTTGTATCTAGGTTGTCAGGGGCTAGTATACCTGTCCGGGCCCCTATCAGTATTATTGTATATGAATGTGTACCTTTATAAGTGGGGTCGTAGGTGGTTGCCTGATAATGGTTTGGTCATCTGAGATGATAAATATAATGTTTAATAGCTTACAGCAATAATGTTATCTGGAAGCTACATTGACAAAAATATTCATTTATTCAATGCATAACAAAACTACGATACAACTTTACTAGATCGGTTTATTAAAAAATCTCTAAACAGCATAACATTAAATGATTAATCACTGAGTTATGTAAAGATTTTTTTAAGTTTACACTCAGCACACATCTGTCGGAGGTGGCCCGCTGTGCCTCCGATAGACTAAATATTGTAACGAAACTGGCGAGCACGTCCTTGGGGGGGGGGGCTTGAGCAGATGTCCTGAGGACACTGTACATTAGTGCAGTAAGTTCTCAGATTGATTATAGCCAGTTAGTACAAGTCTATGGGTCTCGATCGTCACTAGAGAACCTTGACGTTGTGCAAAACAAGGCTGAACACAGACACTTTTCGAACGGCGCCAACAGCAGCAGTCGAGATCATGGCAAACGTGCCACTACTAGAGCATCGTAGGGAGCGAGCCGTGATTACTGCTTTCGAATGATATAAGCGGCTGGGTGGAAGGGAAGCGGCTAACGATGAAGTCTTTCATGCATCACGCTTTGAGACTATCACGGGAACTCGAGCTGCCTATCGACAATCTAACGCTAAAAATTGCCTCCCGGGCAAAACTACCTGCATGCCTGAGGTACGCACAACCCTGGTTGACACCAATGTTGGAAGAGCAAAGGATCCCCTAACATAACACTATGTGGCTTTAGAGATGATTACATAATATTCGAGGGACGCTATATTGGCCTACACGGATGCTTCTGTAACATGTAGGGACAGCCGAACTAGCTCCTTCTTTGGGGTCCACATCAGTTTCCCACAAACCCGATTTGTTGAAGATCTTGCAGGGCCATGTGATGGGTAAATCACATGCGTACGAGGCAGAGATGGCAGCCATAGTTGAGGCAGTGGAACACATGGGGGGGGGGGCGAACTACTGGAAGCCATGGTGGAAACGATCCAGGATCTTATGCCCCGACACAGTGTAGTAGTGACCCTTCAGTGGGTCCCCGGGCATGTGGACGTGCCTGGTAACGAAAGTGCAGACTTCCTTGCAAAGTCGGTACAAGCCCAAGCGCAGCCCGTGGGTGCAAGAAAGAGCTCACTTGAGGCAGCGCGTGCCAAGATCTGGCTCTTTGAGCAAACTCAGTGGTTCTCGAGTTGGGACAATGGGGTGACGGGCAGAAATGTCCACTGTCAGATGGAGCAGCCGTCCAAAACTGACCCGTGGTGGGGGCTCAGGATGATCGAGCAGGCTCTAATTGTCCAGTTTCTTACTGGGTATTGTCCTTTAGGTGCGTACTTTGGGAGGTTGAGGCCCAATGTTGATTCCCTTTGCCGACACAGAAGAGAAGTGGAGGAAACCGTGGGTCAGGTGATTTTTGAGTGCCCCGGGCTGGCGGACCATTGGCCTTTATGACAGTCTCCAGATGTTGAGAGACACAGCGAGTTTGATCTCACGGACTCTAAAAGACTATGTCTCAGCCTGCAGTTTCACTGAGAGAGTTCAGAGAGAGAGAGGGAGAGAGAGAGAGAGAGAGAAAGAGAGAGAGAGAGAGAGAGATAAAGAGAGAAAGAGAGGGATAGAGCAGTTCAAGTATATTCTAGAAGACTACTAAAGTGCGAATAAAGAATTTTCAAGAAAACGCAAAATTCAAAATATCATTATCATTTATTTAAATGTTCAACTTTAAAAGGATTTGTGTTTATTTATTTAAATGTTCGAGGAACGAAGTTTTGGGTTACTGCAACTTGAACTAAAATAATCATAAGATGTATGTCAGCCACCATATGCAATGGAAACTTTTTATCTTCTGGGCTTGTTGGATATTTAAGTTTATCCAGATGTAATTTATTTGAAGCATTAATAGTTGTGGAGTCTTCATTAGTCTATTCGTATAACTTTATTATTAATTATTTTTTGGTCTAATGTAGCTTTATAATACTTGTTTATGGTAATGTAAGCCAGCCAAAATGACTGCTTGAAAACATTGACTCAATTTTTTAAAATGTCCTGATTATTGCATGTTCTTAATTAAACAACACTTAAGATTTATATTTTGTAAGAGGAAAACGTGAGATTAGGTGAAAGCTCATTTAAAAGCAACATTTGGCCTGGTCAATAGTTTATATATAGTTAATTATATAACTAAGTGAAGGTAGTTGGCATGTTGATGCCAAACTTGTATATACATCCTACACTATTATATAGCTCAGTGCTATAGTTGATATTTGATATGTTGAGACCGAATTAGTCTCTTATGCAAGTGAAAAAAACCTCCGGTAATGGTGTAGTATTTATTTATGGCTACAAATTAATCTATATAAATAAAAATGGAAAGAGGATTCACGCCTTTTTGCTTCATTCCGAAAGTTCTTCACCAATTGCCTTAAAATTGCCACAAAATTGCAGAAAATTACTGGGCGTGTTTGTATATATATATTTGATATAGACATCATATCAATAATATTCAAAAATAATATCTAAACGATCGTTTTGGTAAAATTATTTCTTCACTTCACTTTACTTTTTTAAAAAAAACCACCGGAGGTAAATCAAAAGTCGCAGAGTGCTAACCATAGATCTAATATATGGTCAATAAACCAAAAAAAAAAACTCATAATTCATCATATTCCTTTTCAGTTAACAAAACGGTATCGTAAAATATTTCTTTTTACTTTAGTTTGTAAACTATTATTTCGATAGTATATTTTTTTTCTTAATCAAACGGAATCGTAAAATTGTTCTCTAAACTTTAGAGATTATTCTTTTGTAAAAGCCACGGGAAGTAGTTTTCTTTTACATTAAACAATCGCAGTGGCTACGGTTACGTCGGACGCCATTTTTCTATAATAGGAATAGGACGTAATCCGTATTTTTTTTCCTGGTTACGGCCATAGATATTAGAGTTAGGAATAGGGTTAGGATTAGGATTAGGGTTAGGGATAGGGTTAGGGATAGAGTTAGGGTTAGGGATAGGGTTAGGGACAGAGTTAGGGTTAGGGATATGGTTAGGGATAGGGTGTGGAGCAATATCTATGGCCGTAACCCGGAAAAAAATACGGATTACGTCGGGCGTAACCGTAGCCACTGCGTTAAATTAAACAATAAATAAGTATATTTCAATCTTATTGTATTGAGAGTGCAAACTAGGCCTAATATTTATTTCGTCAGTATTTAAATTTTTTTATTTATATAGATTTTATAGCTTTAAATGATCGATAATTGTTTTTCTGTTATTCTACCGTTATTTTCCTTTGTTTCTCGCTTTAAATGATTGCTTTTTATTTTTCTTAAATTTTGTGTGGGGCTTTTTTTAAATAATGTTTTACCATTTTATGATTCTTTAATTTAACTTTGGTTAGTTATTAAAATAATTCCTAACAGAAGGAGGACCGGTTATATTCGAAGAGTGGGACCATCGTAGGGAGTGACTGAAAATCAGAAGGCGGAGGCAGTAGAGTGATGCAGCCTGTGCTGAAAGATGTACTGGCCTAATATTGTGTGCCTGGTCCAACATTCTCATTTATGTTGGTATTAAAAAATCCTATTTAGAGTGTAAACTAATGTTTATTTCTTTTCTCAGTATTTTTTTTTTAATTTTTTTTACAGGTTTAAATGTTTGATAATTATCTTTTCTAAAATTTGTGTTTTTTTTTATAATGCACTGCCATTTTATGTGTTTCTTTAATTTAAATTTCGCAGTTCTTTGAAAAATGTCTAGCAGAAGAAGATCTGTTATATTCGAAGAGCTACAACAATGTAGTGAGCAAATGAAAATCAGAAGACTGGGCAGCTGAGCGGCATGCAGCCAAACATGAGGGTGTACTGTCGGAAGCAAACCTTATACAGTGTGCCTGGCCAAAATTTTAATTTATGCCATTTTTTTAATTAGGTAAGTATATCTTACCCTAAATGTACTAAGAGTGAGAACAAATGTTTATTTCATGAGTATTTAAAAAAAAATTGTTTGAATTTTATAATTCTTTTTAAAACTTAAAAAAATATTTTGGTAATGCTTTGTCATTTATATATATATTTTTTTTAATTTACTTTTATTCAGTTCATCGAAAAAATGCCTAGCAGAGGAAGATCTAACTAAGGTTGTAATATTAGAAAAGCCTTCAGACGATTTGTATATATACACAAATGATGCTACAACCAAAAATATATTGTATGTCTAAAATCACTGCATTAGTAAAAATAACTTATTTAAAGACAAAGATCCACTCGATAGAACTAATTTTTCTTTGTTTATAGATTTAAATGATTGATAATTATTTTTCGAAAATGTGTCTTTTTTTTATAAACAGAATTAGAAACAAGGGCTTTCTCAATACTTACTATTACTTTACATAGGGCTTAGCCAAGGCAACGCGTGGTCGGGTACAGCTAGTAGTAAAATATGATTAGTGCTCACTCCAGTTATTTTAGATCTCAGTGAATATACATTGTATCTGGAACTAAATAGATTCCGTTGGTATATTATTATTATACATCTCGCACAGTTACAATTAGATAGTACTAAATGTGATACATTTGACAAGGGATTTAAGGTAATTAAAACGGATGTATAATATGCCAGAGTTAAGACACAATAGATAGCACTCTTATAATCTTACACTTTTTAATTTATTAACCGCTGTGATGATTTTTAACCATGAGGGGAAAAAAAAGCTGTCTTATTAGTTTATCCCGGATAATTTGTAAGCGTCGACGGATAAAATGTAAAATGTGATCAATGAAATATAAATTGTCACTACACGTTATGTGCCGTGAACTAGCACTTGTTTCTGTGTCACAAAAAACTCCATGCCGCCAATGGAATCAGGTATATGCATTGGAAATGTTTTAACTGTAAACTGTCTTCCCTGCAAAGCCGGGTACACGACCACTGCTAGTTACAGGTGAAAAAAATAGGACAAAAAGGGGCATAAATACTGAAATTTAAAATTGTGTAGGTTTCAATAAGTCTTATAAAATGAGTCGGTCTACTCAATAAATTTTATGAAAAAATGGACGCATAAATTTCTATAAATAACAAAAAAAAATGTATACATAAAAGATAATGTGATCAAGCAATTAAGAAATATTTGACTTGTGTCATTTCAATGAACATTTTAAACAAACAGTTCACAAAAAAGACTTTTTACAAAAGTAAAAATGTTTAGCGTGTATGTTCATTTTATTTCACAAGATGTCAATCTCTACCCAAAAATAAAATTACCAACATATAGCAAATTGCGTGTTAGTGATATCATGATTATGGTGCTAACAAGTAGTGCTACAATATGGCACTGCAAGGTGGTGCTTCTATTGGGATGGCCTGGTTATGACGATGGAGCAACAAGCTATTCTTCCTCCGGCATCCCCAGTTGTTTTACTGGCAGGAGAGTCACCTTGGCCTAAGTCATCACGTTGAGCGTGAACCTGGGGTCACAGATGTAATATATTATATCTATCTATCTATCTATCTATCTATCTATCTATCTATCTATCTATCTATCTATCTATCTATCATCTATCTATCTATATATCTATCTATCTATCTGTCTGTCTGTCTGTCTGTCTGTGTATATATTATCTGTCTAATATAAAATTGATCAGAAAATGTGCATTGATTCTATTTTATTTTACTTTATTGATTTATTTATTTTTATTCTTTGAATGTGGACGCCAAAGAAATAAATAATGTTCAATGTGCACAACAATAACTAGCTACTTGTCTGTGCACAACAATAGCTAGCTACTAGTCCGTGCACAACAATAGCTAGCTACTTGTCTGTGCACAACAATAGCTAGCTACTTGTCTGCGTTTCACTTTATAATATTATTTGCTGTTTGGAAACTGGAAAGTTATTTAGGCTATCGCCTCTTTTTACCTACCTCCACATTATGTGAGATATTGTTATGTTTATATATTGTTATACTTATATTGTTAAATGAGTCTCACTAGCTTTTGTAGCTTAGTTTTTATACATTAATATCTGGTAAATGGTGCTTCTAAATGCATTGAAATTTATATACACAATTAAAATATGTGTTAAAATTATAATGACACAATAACACATCTAACGTATAATTTACCATAATACTACGATGTATTCCACTAAAGTATAACTTACCACAATACCACGTCCCACAATTGAGTTCTCCCCAAGTAGTGTAGCTGCCCTGAACGTCAAATTGACCAAAGATTCCCCATTTTTGTTGACTTCAATATTTCCCCAGTCACCAATATGTCTGGAATTCAATTTAATTTACATTGTTAGTTGAAACAAATGAATGTACATTGTTAGTTGAAACAAATGAATGTACATTGTTAGTTGAAACAAATGAATGTACATTGTTAGTTGAAACAAATGAATGTACATTGTTAGTTGAAACAAATGAATGTACATTGTTAGTTGAAACAAATGAATGTACATTGTTAGTTGAAACAAATGAATGTACATTGTTAGTTGAAACAAATGAATGTACATTGTTAGTTGAAACAAATGAATGTACATTGTTAGTTGAAACAAATGAATGTACATTGTTAGTTGAAACAAATGAAATTTGTTTTGTTTCTGGGTGAAATCCAATGTACGTGTGTCCATGGGCGTCGCTAGGAATTTTTCCATAGGGGGCAAAAAAGAAATACGTTTTTTATTTTAACTGACAATGCCATACAGGTTTATTTCTTAATTAAATCCAAGTTAAGTATGTCATTAATTATTTATATTGACATAAATAAATGTATTTGAAAATTCAAGCATTTTGACTACAATTATGTTCCGATTTTAAATATTTTTTTTTTTGCATTCTGTTACTTGATTTGTCCTTCGAAAATGTTTTTTGCATTCAGGTTTTTTTTATCTGGCAACTCTTGTTAGTTTATAATCGTCTGCCACTGAATGAGTTTTTTTTTAATTTATCCTAAATTAATATGAAAAGATGGATATCAGAAATTGCTTCTACAGGCTCAATAAAACGAAAAGTAAGCAGTCGCGGGATTCCAAAAAGCCGTCATTAGAAGATTTAAGGCGTCTGCACATCTGAATTATCATATGCATTGAGGACAACAGTACACGTTCAACAGCAAGACAAAACTGGAGCAACTATTTCTAATTTGATTGTCGCTGTCACTTCTACATTTCCTAAATTGGATATAGGAAGGTATGTCTTGACATACAACCTTTCAAATGAGTTGAAATTGCTGCTGATCCTTGATTGTTGGACCCCTGATAAAAAGTATGATTTTTAAAGCTGACAGTGGTGAAAACAGAGGTTTTAGATATTCTTGGCTAACAAACTATTCATCGTGGGTTGTACACTCGCAAATGTTAAAAGTTGCCTTTTGCAAATTTTACGTGTTGTTTCCACAAAAAGTAATTCCAGGAGTTGAGGGGGAATTTGCCATCAAACCATGCACACAATTTAAAGATTTCATCGAAGATGCACGTAGCCTCATGCAAAGCACATAGCACTAAGGCTCTTAAGGATGCAAGCTTTTTTGTTGCATTATTAGAAGCCAAAGCAGTGTCTATAGATGATCAGTTGAACTCATCATTTAGAAGACAAATTCAAGAAAATTGCAACAAACTGGGTCCCACCATTTCTACAATCCTTTTTTTGCACATGCATGATTTAGCACTTTGTGGAAAAGAATCACATTCTGGTAATTTTTACGACCTGTTAGAGTTTCTTGTTGAATCTGGAGATGAAGTTCTAGGTAATCATTTGTCAATTGGTTCTTGTAGTGCTAAGTGTATCTTGGAAACTACACAAAACACTATGATCGAAATGTGTGGGTCTCTCTTGTGTGAAGACATTGTTCGTGAAGCAAATAATTCAGTTGCAATTTCTATACTTGCCGACGAGACAACATAATTTCAGGCGATGACCAGATGTCACATGGTGTTAGATTTGTCAAAGAACACCATCATTACAAATTCATTAGAATTGGGATTAGATATGACAAAGCTTGTTGGTCAAGGATAAGACGGGTGTTCTAAAATGGCAGGTAAAGAAGGAGGAGTCCATGCAGCATGTGTACATTGCACTTTACATAAACTAAATCTTGTCGTGAACGATTTAAATAATGTGAATGCTGTACGAAACACAATAGGAAAAATTAAGTCAATTATAGTTTTTTTCTGAGAAATTAATCAGCGAAGAAAACTAATTCCACATGTTCCTTTACAATGTGAAACTATATGAACACATAAATATAAAAGCTTGCGGAATTTCGCTGAAAATGTGACAAATTGTTAAACAACTGGAATATTTAGAACAATCTGGAAAAAGTAAGCAAGTTGCACATTAGTTACTTTGTGCTTAAGAGGTTAGGGTTGGGGTACATTTGTTGTTTGATTAGTTATTATACAAAAATATTCATCAAACCTAGAAGTTGTGACCCAGAAAATACAGTCAGTGCATTTAGATTTACTGGCAGTACAAAAATACATTAAAGAACTGTTGACTACATTGGCTGTTGATTGACAGAATTGTAATGAGAAATATACGGAAATTTTAGTTACAAAAGGTGTTGTAGATGACATAGGTGTCGACATTCAACTTCCACGACAAGCTGGAAGACAAATGAACAGGAAAAATGCAAAAGTTGATTTGTCTGAGGATTATTTTAGAATAACTTTTTTTTACACCCTACCTAGATTCTATTAATCTGGAAACTCGTTTTTGTGTAGAAAATAATGACACTCCCTTTTAGTTTTTGCATCCCTTTTTAATGACAAAACTAGAAAGACTCGCATTTACGGATCAAGCCGGGGCTATCGCTGAATATTACGCATTTGACAATTTACTCGAGGTGATTGAAACCTTGTATGATATATGGAAATGTAAAACTAGTAAAGAGGAAAACGATGACTCTGTGAGGTTATGGATTAAACCAATTTTATCCCCATGATTAAAATGGCTTTTTTGACAGCATTGACTTTTCCAGTAACAACATGCACAATTGAGAGATCATTTAGCACTTTAAGACCAGTAAAAACGTGGCTACGCTCAACAACTGGTGATGATCGTTTATATTGTCTTTATATGATGAGTATCCGCAGAAAAAGAATATCTCAAAACAAGGAAAACAATTTTTTAAATGTTATAAATCGATTTGAACCAATACCAAAACGTTTACAATGTTTGTTCCAGAATAAATAGTTTAAAATTACAATATTATTTCTGTATCAGTGTAATTTATAGTTTTATACTCTATTTTATTAGTATAGTAGTTGTTCGACACTGAAACCATTCTTTTAAAAATGAAAAAAAATGTAATAAGTTATACTTGCAGAGAGAATTCTTTTATATGTTTGATACTTGTACATTGTCTTCAATGTAATAAACTTTCAGGAGATTTAGTTCAGTTTTATTGTAACAACTGTATGACATTATTCCAAAATATGTAGCGGGGGCAAATGCCCCCTTGCCCCTTCCCCTTGAATACGCCCAATGTAATGGGTTATTTACATATCTCGAACAAAATATTGATTAGCACCTACGTTTTATTCTCCGAATGATGAACAAAAATATTTTAAATATATTTATAGTGCATTTTATATTTTAAAATCTTTTTTTGTTTTGTTTCCTACATTCTGTGGTTCGATTATGCCCCGCCTACGTCTACACATAAATCCCCCCACCCACCCCCACCACTCTCCTTTCTTCCTTCTCATAACTAATACTACGATCAACAAAAAGGCTGATGCTACGTGCACCCCATAGATATAAAGACTAGATCGCTTATGGGCTATGCATAGACATATATTCATAGCATATATTGTGCGGACCATAACTTTAAAAAGAGAATAGTACAATTCTGTAACCTGATGACGTAGTACGCATAGAAACCTTAAGTAACCGAAATAAATAGCAGAAGACATTTTGCATTGTTTTCCTTGACAATTTTTCAAAAACTTTTTTTTTCAATTAACTTTGAATAAAATGCCTTCGTGTTGTGTACCCGGTTGTTTGATTATATTATTACTAACCGTCAAATATAATTTTTTCGGACAGATCAGTAGATTTTAAAAGCGCCAACCTCTAGCATGAATGGGGATTTTTTTTTAATTAAAAGAAAGGAAATCTTTTTCGATAAAAAAATAAAGAACTGTACAGAATTGTACTCTTCTCTTTTTAAAGTAGGGGTCTCGAATACAACACTTTTTCGGACTCTATTTAAAAAGCATAAGCGATCTAGTCTTATATATCTATGGTGCACATCAAGTTTGTTCTAATTTTAGTTTATAAATAGACAAAGAGCTTTTCTTTGTAAAAGGGTATCTTTTATTATTGTAGCTCTTTTAGACTGAAGATCTAGTAATTACGGAAAACTCTTTGTTTAGGAGATTTATTGTGCATTGCAGCAAAATAACGCTACTAAGCATAGATATATGTCTATATAATATATCTATGCTATTTAGTCTCGATAGTAGATGACTAAGATATATACTTGTTAACATCGGAAAAGCTTATTTTCTAGTCCAAGATTACTATGAATCATTACAATTTATAGTTAATCAGTCGGCTTTTTTCTAAATTGGTTTATTTTTATGAATGTTGAAATAGGAAAACAAAGAAAACTGTTGACACTTTTGTCAACAGTGTTGAAAGTTGTGTGTGAAATTTCTTGTCAGTAATCAAGAGTGAGTGCCACTGAGTGGACATGAACAATTGACAATGTCTGAGAAAGGGTAGAAATATGAATGCTGTAATAAACAAAAATTTAATTAATAACGTATTTTTAATTAAATGGCCTTTATATGATTAGCATAACAATTTTACTCCTTCTTTTGTGATATCCACAAAATAGTTAAAAAATGTTATAATTGAATAATTATTCACAAAATTATACAACTCTCTCATGAATAATTTTCTCCTTCTTCAATACACACTCTCCTCAATTTTGGCTGTCCATCAACTACACATTTTATGACTTTTTAGAAGCCCTTGTCGTCAATATCAAACTTTCAGTAACACCCCCTCTCCTTAGTAAAATTAAGTCAATCTCTTTACCCCTCCCCCCCCAAAAAAAAAAAAAGGTATAAGCGAAAATCCCCTAGTTCCCAATTTTAAAATTAGATTCCCTCCCCATATCATTGAAATCTAATTAGACTAATATAACATAATTTAATAGTCTCCTTCCCTATATATCACAAAAACCTGAACCCATCTCCAACCTTCATATATTATCTAACAGTATGCAGCTCTTCAATGAGTTTGTTTATACAGTCACAGCCCCGTAGCCAAGGGGGGGGGCACTGGGGGCCGTGCTTCCCGCTAGGTGTGGAGTGCCCCCCACCCCCATTTAAAAAAAGAAGAAAAAGAGGAAAAAATGAAGAAAAAGTAACTAAAATGAGGTGCCCACTTGCTGGGTATTGGTGCCTCCCTGCTTACTTTGACCTGGCTACGGGCCTTTACAGTCATGACTTTTTTGGTTCACAATTATTCAGCCACCACACTATCCAGCAAAGTAATATTTATTTGCAATAAAATTAATGTTTATAATTAGTTTAATAATAATACAAAGTATTTTTTTAAAACTTAAATGGAATTCCAGCTATAAAAAGGTTTTATTTTATTAGTAAGTATAAGGTAGTTAATTAACATGTATAGATCTATGTCCTATCCAACATTGGCATATCGGACAGAATATCAGTCTGATACACATATTTATTTAATTTGTTATTATTTAAAAATTTTAATTGATAAGAATAGCTTTTAGGGAGTTACTTTACATATACTAGTCAAATACGCCCTATTAATATTTTAGATGCCACAAATCTATTTCATTAATCGGAAAAATTAAATTTTTCTTTAGTTTGATTACAATCATAGAGTTTATTTTCAAAAAGTTACTTCCTTGATGTCAAAAAATCATCACAAACCCCCATCCTCTATGTCAAACACTTTCAAATTCTATCAAACCAAAAGTTGTTGACGTAATGGACAAGCCCTTTTTTTATTTAAGCAAATAACTTATACTTTATGTTCTCACTATATTCTTAATAATATTTGAAGTATTTTTTTAGTCACTGATAAAACTTCAATATATGGAGTGAGTAGTAAGGATTATACAAAAAATTGACATTTAAAAAAAAACGGTTTTCAGAGATCTATTTTTTAAAAAATGACAAAAAAATAAAATAAAAAAGTATGATTTTAATCAATCAAATGTATGTATAATGAGTTTAATCAATCAAATGTATGTATATTTATTTTAAATTGCATAACAGCAATACATTTTCCTATCATGACCTTTAAATTACTTTACTTTGTTTAGCAGTCCTGTGTTTTAGTTTGATTATTTTTTTAATAAACAAAGATATTGATCACAAAGCTATCAAAGACATGTAGTTTTCCTATAACAGCCCAATTCTTATATCAGCTTTTGTGATGTTGACCTCACTTGAAGACTTTTTTATACTTTATAATAACATGTGGCTTAACAATAAAGAACAAAGTCTGATAATTTGTTAAATGAAAAATAGTATTTTTATATATACATAGTTTATACATATAATGTTCTTTTCCTTATTTTTCAATCATAGGAATCACTTCTCTCTTAGTGATCAATATCTGTGAGAGCACACAAACAACTGCATATAGTCCTATTTGTGAACCCACATCCCAGTTGTGGCTATTCTAAAACATTCCTCTATTGTTCCATTCTAAATTCACTCCTCACCCATCCCTTCAAACATTTATGTCCCTCCCTATATCAACCATTTTCACCATTACTCTTGAGTTAACTTAGTTACGCTATTCTTTACAGGGGTCAAGCCATGTGATTATCTTGAGTAGGTTAGAAGGGCTGGTGGTGGTTGAGGTATTTGATGATGTACATACATTTAGTCAAATTGTGACATAAACCCTTTCTGTTAATTTTTTAAGTAGTGTACTGAGCCTATCCCTAACTCCCCCCTCCACCTTTTTTTTTTAAGGGATGTCAGTTTCTATTCTACTTACAAATCCATTCTGAGTATGCTAAAAATCATCGGCTGTACTGTGGAAATCCATATACTGTACTTGAATAAAGTCCACTGTCTAGGTCTAGGAAACACATGTAGTGTAGGCCTACTTGAATTGAATTTATCCCTCTGTTTATCAAGGAAACGGATGCAATAAAGTAATCACCTCCACTTATATCTCCCTTGAACCGCTTGGTCACGCCTTCTCGCGTATATTAGGCACGGGTCGGACTGCTGAGGGAATTCACTGGAAAGTCAGTGTTTTCACAGTGTTTTCCAGATATTCCTATGTTTCCCAGTTGTCCCTGTGTTTCGCAGATTTCTCTTCTAATTTTGTGGAGTTTCTTAACATTTTTTTGCTAATTAAAACCGGTTTTCGTCGCTAGATTTGTTTTTACTTAATGTGGGGAAATTGGTCATGTGTGGCCCCTTTTCGTCAGCCAGAGGCCATATCTGCCGTGCATGAGAACTTTTTGACAAATTAACCGCGTGACCTTTCCAGAGTCTTCCTAAGCCCCACTAAAACAAGTTAAACCACTAAGTTATAGAAGCTATCTTTTGTTGGTTGTCATCAGGGCTCGATTTATCGCCGGGGATATCCCCGGCACTGAGAACTGTCATCCCCGGCTCTGCTTTAGCTAACAGGCCTGTATCCCAGCCGGGGATGAAATCATAGACATTTATTCCCGGCTCTGCAGAATTTTTTTTTCATCCCCGGCACTGGTTTTTTCTTAAATCGAGCACTGGTTGTCATATGAATAAATCCAGTAAGAAATAACTGCAAACCATACTACAATCGATCAATAACTTTTAAAATATACCAGTACCATTTGCCTATTGATTGATGTACACAAAATGAAGGCATTGTTTTATTCTCTCTCTCACACACACACAAACACACATCATTCCAGCTCGAGAACCACTTATCTCTTTCAAACTCAAGGAGCTTGGAACATGCGCCCATTAGTGAGCTATTTGCATCACCCACAAAGTGCGTCTAGCTATTGAACGACCTCATGTGACACTTCTTGGCTGCAATTCATTAAAATAAAAAGGGGCTCTGAACGTGACATTACTCTCCGTGCCAACATCTCTTTTTCAAATCTGACTTTGTCCAATGTTTTAGATATATTACTTCTGATAACTTACTGACAGCTTCTTGCTATCACTAGCTATCAGACCTGATCGGGAGGCAGTTTTGTCAAGTTTTGCAAAAGTTTCTTAAATCCTACTTCTCACAAGTATTTGACCATATCTGCCTTTTGGCCTCGGTAGACCTAATCTGTTAGTTTGTTTTACTCAC
The DNA here is from genome assembly GCA_021962125.1 of Bulinus truncatus. Taxonomy (NCBI): domain Eukaryota; kingdom Metazoa; phylum Mollusca; class Gastropoda; family Planorbidae; genus Bulinus; species Bulinus truncatus. The sequence goes on along the minus strand of JAGDYQ010000046.1, from coordinate 4,481,474 downwards.
GGCGCACCTCGGTAGTTTTCAGAATGGCCTGAACCTACGTTATGGCTGGCTTCTCATGATCGTCATACGTGCGGCATCTAATATTTCTTTAATGATCTCCGTGTAAACAACATTGACTATTTCTCGGGTAGTATCTACCCTATCTAGGCTGGGATCTTTAGCCATCATAAAGGGATCTCAGTTAGCCTTCACATAGACCCATCACTGACGGGTGGGACCTGGGTTTTTTCTCAAGCGGAGAAATATTCACCGAGACGAGAACAAGTCTGTGATCATTACCAACGTACTCACGCAATGTTAAAGAGGTCAGTCGCCCCTATTGCTAGCGTGCAGCAAAGTGAATACAGTCTCATGGTCTTGTAACGAAACTAAATTTATAGAATTACATATCTTCTCAATCTTGTGCCATGCGGCATTGATAAACTCATGCTCACATCCCCAGACAGGTGATATAGCGTTGAAATCTTCACCAATTGTTTCTGACAGAGTACCCTCGGATATAATAATACCAAGCTCCATCTGGAATGGGGGGGGGGGGTACACTTTCACACAATTGTACTTCTTATCCTTGTAAACGTTTATCACGGTCGTATCTCTTTTTCCATTTGCATGGCTCGGTTGAGTATTAAGTGTGTTCCTTACCAGGGTGGTAGTCCCCGACAGTTTTCAGCCCAAGATGCACTCATGAAGCAATACAACGTCTACATCATTCTCTTGTAAAAACTTTCAGACTTCTAAACTTTTGACACTATTACTAAACACACACACACACACAAAATTCCATTCTGGAAAAATGGTACAATACAGCCTTTAATACAAAAAGATTTGCATGATTCATATGTTATATGTTAATGATAACAGTAAAAGAAAAAGTAAATTTTTAGCAAAAAATACCTTAATGTGTGTTGGTAAATTAATCAAATATGTTATGTTCAAACTTTTTGTTTTATAGGAGTTGATACTAAAATTATGTTATCTATAGTTATACAATAGCAATAAAGCTATTAGAAGATATAGAAGCAGCAAATACATCTACAGAGATATCCATATAAAAGTCAAATACTTCAGGTTCATTCAAAAATAACCATTGTTACTGATGCACAATTAATTGAAAGGTAACACAACTACATACATAAATAAAAATGAAATTTTAACACTAAGTATTGAGTAGCATAAATACTTTTATTTAGATGTTAATACAAAAATGGGATTTTGGCAAAAAATTGTACATAAATAGTACACCTACTATAGTGTTAGCAGAAGCTAATAGGCATAAATATATATTTTTTGTTAAATTTTTAGTCAATGAAAGAAATATATGATTTGCATATAATGCTTAGAAAAGGGTGCTTATACAAACCTGAATTGATATATTGTCATAGAAAAAAGTAGGCCAGGCATATATCAGTACAATTAGCAGCTAAAACATGTAAACTTTAACAATATGTAATTCAATATTGTGTCAGCTAGGTCTAACTAAATATAGATGTTTATATTATATCCAACAACAGCACATTTATGTAAGATTTCCATCAAATAAACTGTTTTTTGCTTTAGATGTATTGTGTTTGTGTGCTCTTGTAAATGCATCAAATAAAGAATGCTATTCTTTATATTTGAAAGCTCTTTATTCGTGTTAATTTCTCAATGTGATATATTGTTTTTTGTATGGTATTACAGTACTGTTGTGGTATAGAGTGCTTAACTGTTGACCCGAGAGTTCCAGGTTTGATACTTGGTGAAAACCAAAGGACTTGTTCCAGGTTCTGATGAAAGTTGGTTGAAAGTTCCTTATGTCCACCCAGCTTTAAATGGGGTACCTGAATTTTTATCCAAACATCAGCAAAGGGAAAATTACTAATTATACCTTTTCAACAAAATATTTCTTCCTGCTAAATTTATGTACTTATCTAGCAATAAGCCTATATGAAGTCTGTAAGAGCCATATATTTTTAAACTGTCAGACCTGCAGTCTTACCCATGTAAGCCATCTATCTACTGCATTTATTAACACTCAACAGATAGTGAAGCTTTTCATAAAATATGTTTTGTTTTATTACTTAAGTGTGACAGGCAGCCCTGTAGCGTGAAAATTCTACAGCAGGGGCCAGGGAATACATTTTACTAAGTAGAACAAATAAGCAGGGGCCTGGTGACAGGAACCATTCAAATTTAAAATTATAACTTAATTTTTCTACACACCCTACCCATGACCATATACAAAATATTTTTCAAGAAATTATAGAATATTTAGGGGACGGGTGGTCTAAGGTGTAGTCCACCCAGCTTTAAATGGGTACCTTAGTTAGGGAAGTAAAGGTGGCTGGGCTTTGTTCTAACCCCACAATACAGTTACTGAAACAGATGATTACTACACTTAATCTGCCCCTATGACCCCTTCTGGAAGAACCTTCCATAGTAAGTAACATCTTGGCCCAATTCAACTTGATATTAATACAATTTTGATGAGAAAAGGAACACACATTATTAAAAACATTGGCCTTGCACAAACAAATTATTACACTAAATCATAAAATGATAAATACAATATTTTAAGTGCCTAAATAACACATCTTTTGTAGATCACTGTTCTAATTGGTTATGGACCACCAGGCAAATGTTTGTCCAATCCTTAAATATCAAACTTATCAATAGCCTGGGACTGGAGTCGAACCAGCGTAACCAAATAAGCAATGAAATACATTCAGATTATTATTACTAGAGTTTTATCAAAACTTTTTTGTCAAAGTCAAGTTTGGCACAATAGATTATCTCTGTAAGTTGTAAAAAAAAAAAATTATACCGGAAAGAAATATTTACCTGAACTTTCGTATTTACCTATGATTTGATCCCACATCCATCTGACCAGATAACTCAGAACATCTAGCAGATATTCTTTACTGCTTGGCTCCTTTAAAGCAGATGAACTGTTGCACTTTTCCTGACTAAACTGGTTTTTTGCACCATGCTGTAACTTTTTCTCTAGATAAAAAAAGACCCATTTAGGATGCAGTATCAGTATAGGTTTTAACCACAAAATCTCACAGCAAGTTATTAAACAAAATATATATATATATATATATATATATATATATATATTGCCAGTACTGCATATATTGGTCAGTTAATTTGTACACACCCCTCCTTTTCTAAAGCATTTATTTACATAACTGCCTAAATTGTTATTCAATTAGGGCATTTTTCATATCCCTAGGCCTAGCCCAGGTAAGGTACACTGTAACCCCTGCATTATTTTTATTTGTCAAGATATCACAGAGTAGGTGAAGGGAGTATGTTTGAAAGGATGTGTTCACATCTTGGTGCGCATGTTATAAAAAACGAAACTTGTGGCGCTCTGTTAGTGAACAGCCACTGGTGACGTACAACGCAGATTTGTTACGTTTATTTTTTGCATTCGCCCATGCCATGTAACGGCTTATTTACATACAAGTTTTGATGTGTGTGTTTATTATGCATTCCCCATATTTGATATAACCGATGCATTTACATGAAGATGTTGATGTGTGTGTGACAGGTTGATCGTTCTGGAGGTATGTTGTATATTGAAGACAATACGTTGTATACTGTAATATCGAAGTAGCATTGTGTAGTCATATCGTACATGATGTTGTTTGTAACATGTAGGCCCTGAATCTGGAAGTAACCTTTAAGTTGTATCAGACGTGAAATGGCCCTGCCTAGCAGCCCTGACATCTAGTTGTTCTGGAGGCATTTGAGACCCGGACGGCCCAGACATGAGAGACCACCTGACAATTATAATGTAATAACTGATCTATTATAATTTAGTATATTTATTGAATGTAATACTATTGTGGGTGATGGAAATTGTCACATAAATCTAATATTTTTCTGTATAGTCTGTTATAAAGTGGTATTAAAGTTATTATTTGTATTATTTATACAGAGTTATTGATTGTATACGTCATATATATATATACAAATGTTAATGTGTATGTCCAACCTACAGGGACCTGGGTGAACCTCTCGGCAATGTACCCCTAGACCACGAGTTGTTCAAATTGGGTTGTGACATTATTGAAAGATTCAATATATATTAATGAAGAAATAAAGAATATACTTATATATTTCACGCTAATTTACCTCTCATACACAGAGTGGCCATGGGTTGTGCACCCATGATCTAACGTAAACATCTCATCTAGGGAGCGACCGATATGCCTTTTACCGATAGTCCGATACCGATATTTTCCCCCAGCATTTTTACCGATACCGATGTTTTCTTTTTAGGGGCTGTCCATTATTTATGTCAACAAATTTTTGTCGATTTTTACCTCCCCCTCCCCCCTGTCAACAACTTGTCAAACTTCCAGAGACCCCCCATAAAATTACGTCAACATTTGATTACCCCCCTAAAAAGGTGGCTTCCAAAATGTTTATGTGGCAAAATTAGTAGGAATATAGTTAGTTTAATTAAAGTACTGAATGTAAAGCGAGTGTGTAACACAAAACTACAAACGCTGCTTAATTTTCCTATTTATTAAGTAATTATATTAAATATTAAAAAGTAACATTGTTGACGTCAATTTTTCTTGACCTCCCCCTCCCCCTTGTCAACAATTGTCAAAAATTTTTTGACCCCCCTCCCCCCTATTTTGTTGACGTAATTAATGGACAGCCCCTTAAGCAACAACAATGCCAAACACGTGTTATTATCGTGCTATATGACGTATTTCAAGCCAAGTTCACATATTTTGTAACACCCCCCAGATACCGATATTTTTTTTTAATCAACAACAATGCCAAACACGTGTTTCTCTCATGCTACAGCTCATGACGTATGTCAACCCATGCTTACCCCTTCCCTGTCATATTTCGAGACACTACGCCCACACATAAGTCTTGTTCCCCCCCCCCAACTTCCCATCCCAACAAAAAATACACACAGATGTTCACTAATTGTATCATTCAAGGTCATACATTAGAATTAAGAAATGCCAATCTTATTGTTTCAAGGTCGTATCTCTGATGTATACGTGACAATTTCTGTGTACGGGTTTTTTTTTTCCTTTTTTTTAAATCTTGTCTGATCTGGTTATAGAATTGGGTTATTTACTGATTTTTTTTTCTGCAACTCTGTTGTGAAAAAAACAATGTATCGGCAGCCAAAAAAACGGCCGGTCCGACAGTTAACCCATAGTGCCAATATCGGTTCGACTATCGGTCGCTCCCTACAACAATCGGCCGATCCGATATTAACCGATAGTGCCAATATCGGTCCGATACCGATAGCGATCCGATTATCGGTCGCTCCCTAATCTCATCCTCTACTTTCAATGACTGTATCATGATTAAATCATTATGCAATTTTTATTTTTATTATTTTTTAAATAAATAACAATCAATAATATCAAAATATTAAATGTGACTAAAATAAGAGATTACCAATGTCATTCATGTCCATGTTATAATGAGATCCACCACCATGCCGTCCATGCATATAATTCGTCATAATTATAGTACAATCATACGCTTTAAATACCGGTATATTTATAGAAATTTCAAAAGATTAAGAATACAAACTTACCTTTGTGGTCCACACTTAAATAACAAAGCTTTAGTAATATTTGATATTTTGAAATATTTAGACTGAAATATTATGTAATATCAACATGTTGGCGCCCACAAATGGCGTTGTTTCGTTAAGGCACTGGCTCCACGTACGTCAAATGACGTACGATGTATTTTTTTACCTCGTACGTCAACAGAATGAACTCTTATGATGTAAAGTTATAAATGCAGTTTATATTATGATATTATTACTTACACAATGATGGTGCTCAAAATCGGCGATCGTTTTAACACATTTAAAGAGTAAACAGAACGAATGAGAACTCTTATTTACTGCAGACGTTGATGATGTCATTTACTGTTAAAAATCGGAGATATTTTTTTTTCGGGGACCATAAATAGATATTGCTCCACACCCTAACCCTAACCATAACCCTTGCTTCCACACCCTAACCCTAATCCTATCCCTAACCCTAATCCTATCCCTAACCCTAATCCTGAAAAAAATCTGAAAAAAAAATTATGATTTTTTTTTAAAAATAACCATCAATAGATATTGCTCCACACCCTAACCCTATCCCTAACCCCCCTATCCCTAACCCTGATCCTGAAAAATAAAAATCTGAACAAAAAAATGTATGTCTCTATTAGGAATCTAACCCGCACATAGCTAGCCGAACTGGGTCTCAGCCAAGCGAACAACCCACATCACTAGCGCGCCACACAATCTAATCTCTCATTTTAATGTATAATTAGAAAAAATTGTGAAAAGAAAATAACTTCAAATCATAAGAGTTCATTCTGTTGACGTACGAGGTAAAAAAATACATCGTACGTCATATGACGTACGTGGAGCTAGTGCGTTTCGTTAAACCATCAGACATACAGGAAGTAAGGTTACTTGAACTGCACATATAGGTTTATATATAGGTTATGCTAATTTCGAATCTAGCCAAAAGAGTTTTTCATGGTTACTAGATCTTCAGTTTAAAAGAGCTACACTAATAAAATATATTGCTTCTACAAAGAAGAGCTCTTTGTCTATTTATAAACTAAAACTAGAACAAACTTGGGGTGCATATAGACAATCCGCAACAAAAATACATGTAGTTCTCTTGCGATTCTATTTTTAAATAAGGAACAACCAGCTTTCGGGATTTCGGATTTTCAGTTGTCAACGGGAAAACCCTATGATTATTCCATTTATTGTTCGTCATAAAAAGTTTTGCTAATTATATCTTTTTTTAAAACTTGTAAATTGAGAAAAATCCGCACACTATTTCTTTAAAAACGATTTATAGTTTTTCAAATACCCAATTGAAGAATTCCTGTCATTGTGTCGTCTGAATTGGGTAAGTACGCTAGTTTGTTAATATTAGGTAACTTATAGCTAAAAAGACTATCACCTCTTGTGAGGAGCCTAACTTTAAACCTTTTTTAATGTCACTCTTTTGTATATAGATTACATCTTATTTATTTTCTTAGTCCCATGCATTTGTTATATTATGAAATAAATACAATTAAATTGAATGTTACTAAAAAAAAAATTCATTGCCTTAAATTAGATTTTTTAGGTTTTCCTGTGTAATTTTTCTTTTCCAAAAATAAAAAAATGTGAAACCGAAATATGTGCATTAGCAAGTAGGCCCCAAAACGTTTTTATTGGGGGCCCTGGGCAAAAGTTCATATGAAGGCCCTATCCAAGTTATATTTGAAGGCAGTGGCGTAACTAGGTGAGGGGAAGGGGGTCCAATTTCAAAATCTCCCCCGGGGTCACATCTTGAGGGGGACCCCCAAAGGAGTGACCAAAATTTTTTATATTAAATATTAAGTACATTATCTCATGTCATAATGTTAAATGTCAAAATCTTAGGGCCCCCAAAGAGGCCAAGCTCCCGGCCCCAAACCCCTAGGTACGTTACTGTTTGAAGGCCCTAGGCAACATTTAGACCGCAAAACGAAGTGAAAAATCATCTATTGTGAAAGTAAACAGCAAATATGTTTTACACATAAAATAATCACTTTTTTATTTTGGAATATAAGCAATTTATATTAAGTAGAATTATTGTGCTTAAAAATTGGGAGGCTGTCATTCTACATTTAAGTTTTATTTGGCATTAATTAAATCTTTAAAGTTTATCATTATGTTTTATTTCAATAAAATACGTATATAGAAATTTTAGCGTGCTCTTATCTTCAAGGCTTTGGAAGATCTAGCTCTAGTTGGCATTTTGGTATTTCTAAAATTAGTTTGAATACGGCAAATAGTATTTCTAAAATTGGATACTTTCGAAGTTTCAATATGTAGTGTTAAAGAATTGATCTGCGGAGAGAAGGAGGAAGGGGGGCACTGGGGTGGGCCGTGCCCGCCCCCCACTAGGTGTGGAGTGCCTCCCTCCGCTTAAAAAAAGAAGAAAAAGAGGAAAAAATAAAGAAAAAGTAAAGGTGCCCCCTTGCTGGGTATTGGTGCCTCCCTGCTTACTTTGACCTGGCTACGGGCCTGTTGCCACCCATCCCTTAAAACTTATAATACCCATGTATATTGAGGGAGGGGAATTTTTCGGGACTTTTATTTTGCCGTAACCAGCTAAAAATGTTATGGTTAATAACATGTTATGGCTAAAAGAAAACAATTCTGAATCATCTTACTTCTTTAGACGTGTTAATTAGTTTGAACATATAGCTTATGGGCGAGTTTCACCAAAAAAAGCCAAATGTACAGTTACCCCTAACCTAGGACCCTGAACTATATACCTTGCCTCGGCCCCTCAAAACGTAAAATTGGCTCTGCAGAAATGGTCAGACTCTCAGATAATGAACATTCATTATGTGTTAATTTCAAAGTAAAGCAATACATTACAACAACAAAATTTAAAGGCAACAAAAAAATGGTGTGTGAAGTACAACTTGAAAAGATGATGTTAAGTGTAATGTGTGACACTTTTATCATCCAACGAATTTGTTTGTTTGTTGGACGACGACATAATCTGTTTGTTTAAAACCGTAATCAACAAAATTAACAATAACAACTTAATTTTTATAAATTAAACTATTAAATCAGAAGATTTTCCTAAAACACCAGTGTGCGTTTTTTTGTTTGTTTGTTTTTTTTTTTTGGAGGAAGGGTGACATGAAGAACATATGCCTACACTTCCATCAATTATCAAAAAACATTTCAAACACTATTCATAAAGTCAAAGGACAAAAGTCTATTCTGGCAACTTTATGCCGTGCATACTAAACACGCTAAGCTGGCAAACTGTGTTTCACTCTTATTGTGAGCTCTGTCGACATATAAGAGATTACTGGCTGTCAAGAATCAATTCATAATTCGTTAAACCAGTCGTAGACTAAGGGTATGGCTATGTTTATGTTTCCCTACTAAGCAGTGTAAATCAGCAAGGAAACAAACAATAGTTAATGAACACAATTCCGATTCAAACAAATCATGTTTAATTAGAAAGAAGCGATGGCTGTCGTCCTGACAAGGGCAAGTAGCGTTTAAGGCTACCATACAAGCCAGCACACAATATAAACAACAGTAACAGCAAAGTCTCCCAATAGAAACAACAGTAACAGCAAGGTCTCCCAATAGAAACAACAGTAACAGCAAAGTATCCCAATAGAAACAACAGTAACAGCAAAGTCTCCCAATAGAAACAACAGTAACAGCAAAGACTCCCAATAGAAACAACAGTAACAGCAAAGACTCCCAATAGAAACAACAGTAACAGCAAAGACTCCCAATAGAAACAACAGTAACAGCAAAGTCTCCCAATAGAAACAACAGTAACAGCAAAGTCTCCCAATAGAAACAACAGTAACAGCAAAGACTCCCAATAGAAACAACAGTAACAGCAAAGTCTCCCAATAGAAACAACCTTAACAGCAAAGTCTCCCTCCGCCCACCACCACAAGTCTTCTCGTTCTCTCTTGTCCAGGTGCAACCCGTGAGAGCAGAAGATATTTCGCACAACCACACACGGCTGTGAACACACACACACACACACACACAATTGAGGCCACACGCACATAATTTGGTGGGCGATCCAGGGTGTCTCCACCTCTGACTTGCAATGATTGCACTACTGATAGAAACTTTATTACATGAGTATAGTGTTGATAAAAGTCAAGAGAATAAAATGGAACAGAATGCATGCTACAACACTGTTTATTACTAAGAAGTACAAACAATCCAACCAATTAGATTCGCTACATCACGCACTTTGCACAAATGATGCCTCAAACCTCTTTTTTTTAAAATTACCCCCCTTCCCCCCGAAAAAAAAATGGGGAAGTTTTTTTGACAAAAGATACTCCAAGTAACTTATTTTTTCCATTTCAGCGTAAAATATCCAAACCACCGTATTACAAGGATGCTAAAACATTTTATTTTCCTGTGATTTTGGTTAGAAATAAATAAAACCCTGTCAAAGTTCTGTGAAGCGTGAAGTATGGCTATCAGGGTGAATCCTTCAAAGACTGTTTTAGGGAAAATATCTCTTCACGTCCGTTAATACTAGTAGGCCATAGTACGTCATAGATCTTAAGGGAACTTGTCCGCTGTCTCCAAACATATAGGGCAAGGGTGGGTGAGAATGGGGGGGGGGGGTAACAACCATTTCATTATTGTCAACGGTTTTCACAGGATATACCCTAACTAACACACGGATTGGCCAGGGGTTGCGGTGGGGAGAGGTGCATAGTTGTCAAGATGGCATTTATCTTATTTTAATTCAACGAAGAATCCTGTATAAGCAATGGCATTGAAGTGTATACATTTTGTTGAGCTGTTTCTTAGATATTTGGGGGGGGGGGGGGGGCCTTTAGGCAAAAGTAACCGTCGGTGGCCTTATACCTCACAATTCAACAAGAATTTTAAAATCGGGGACCACGGGCAGCTGCTTAGACTGCACACCTTTAAATACGACCCTGAGGCTGGTTTGTATTAGATGATGATCTAAGCTTATTCGGATATGTTATGTACATGACTTCTAATTCAGGACATTACTTCTAATTCAGGATTGCCTTATCCCAAGGTCCTACTAGGACGCTTTCTAAATCATTTACAATAATATTGGGCTCCATGCTGACTGACCTTTTATACTGCATTCTTTTTTTTTATCAGTTGTCCCCGGGGGGGGGGGAGACATCAAGGCTCTTATCCACTTAAAACTATATAATATGACTAGTTGCAAGTACCCGGCTTTGCCCGGGTTTAAAATAAGGTTTTCTGTTTACCTTCTGTTTTCTCCCTACCCCCTCTCTCCCTTCCTCTCTCTCTCTCCCTCCCTCCCTCCCTCCCCCTCTCTCCCTTTCCCTCCTTCCCTTTCTCCCTCCCTCCCTCTCCCTCCCTCTCTCCCATCTCTCTCCGCCCCTCTCCCATCTCCCTCTCTCCCCTCTCCCCCTCCTTCTCTCCCCCCGTCCATCCTCCTCCCTCCTCCTTCCCTCTCTCTCCCTCCCTGCCCCCTCTTTCTCTTTATCTCTTCCTCCTATTTCTCCCATCCTCTCCCTCTTTCCTTCCCTCCCCTCTCTCCCTCCCTAACCCCTCTCTCCCTCCTTTCTCCCTCCCTCCCCTTTCCACCTCTCTCTCTCCCCCTCTCTCCCCCTTCCTCCCTCCCTCATTCCATCTCTCTCCCTCCCTGCCCCCTCACTCTTTATCTCTCTCTCTCCCTCCCTCTCTCCCACCCTCTCTCTCCCTCCCTCCCCCTCTCTCCCTCCCCTACCCCCTCTCTCCTCCCTTCCTTTCTCTCTCCCTCTCCCCCTGCTCCCTCTTCCCCCTGCTCCTCTCCCATCTCCCTCTCTCCCCCTCCTTTTCTCCCCCTGTCCATCCCCCCCTCCCTCCTCTCTCCCCCTCCCTACCTCCCTCCTACCCTCCTTTCCTCTCTCTCCCTCCCCCCCCTCTCTCTCTCTCTCTGTATATATATATATATACTTATTATTATGGCTTCACACTTCTTCTACCTTCCTTTACCTTCCTCAAACTGTACAAATCAGAGAGCATGAAAAAAACATCAACGATTCTTTGCATCACAAAGGCACAATACAGCACCAGCGCACAAGTTCTATTCGATCATCGGGAAATGACGTCACAGAGGAATTTTATTTATGGCGCCGTCGAGATTACTTTAATATAGTAAAATACTAAAATAAAAAAAATTAATTACAATTAAACTACCCATCGAGATGAAACGAAACATGTCCTATAACCTTCCCCATGTAATTATGTGTATGTGTAACAAATTTCACGTTATTTGTTTGTCTGGATCTTGAGTTATAAGGGAACAGACAGACAGACAGACAGACAGACAACAAATGCGTCTTATAAGTATAGAGAAAAAAAATTGTGTTTTAATTGTTCGATACCACAAATCCCCTTTGCTCTTAAAGCTGTGTATTTGCAGGAATTGCAGCTCACAAACTATGTGTAAACAATTATCATGGAAACAACCGCGAAGATACTATTGTCTTTCACTCTGAGCTGTTGACATTCATCATCAGAGCAAAGCAACGTTCAACAGATGTTCATAGACCGAGAGAATCTTCTGTTCGTCGGATGACACGGGCTATGCCTTCAACAGAGGTAAATACCTTTCAAGATGTTAATTTAAAAAAAAATATCTTCTATCTATCTATCTATCTATCTATCTATCTATCATTCTATCTATCTATTTATGTGGCTGGCTTTCATTTAGTCAGTCTGTCAATCAATGAATCAGTCTATCTTTCTTTCTATCTACATCTATTGATATAAGCGTCCAAAAAAAGAGGTCGATGAGCAAAGGAAAACAGTTTCCAATATAGATCAGGTCTAAAAATATTGATTGTTTCCTATGCATTTATAGTAATAGGCATAACAGCTTCGATAAAGTAGCATACATTTTAAACATTTTCTATGTTTCATAGACATAAGTCAAACCACTGTTTCAATCCATGATGTTTTCGTTCAAATATCGTTGCGTGTTTTACACTGTAAATCATTTCACCAGTGGCGGCCTCTGGTCGCAAACCGAGATCTCCCCAACCCTCTAAAATACCGTAAAACCGTCCCATACTGCTTATTGAAAATAGCGGGTTTGGTGTTTAGAGGAAACAGGGATTCTTGATATTCTCGATAATTTCGGGGATTTCATGTTCACAAAAAAAATAAACAAAATATAAGTCCCTTTTTTCGTTTAAATTTTGTAATTAAAGCAAAAAAACATATCAATAATGTATATGTGTGCTAGCCAATCATACAACAAGTCTCAACTATGCCAGTTGGCTATTCAACCGTGGCCATCGTTAATTAACTTCCACACTTTTGGCTTTTTAAAAATAGGTTTGAGTCATCATTGATAAAAAGTGTGCGAGGTAACCGGATCTACGTGATCGGTTTGTTTGTACTTCTTAAATAAACAGTGTTGTAGCACCGCGGTTCTCAAACTTTTTTTCGCGAATATACCCGGAAGGTTGCGAAAGTATGCTTGTCAGTACTTCTCACACGTAAGTTCTTCAAACTCTATTGTTTTAAATGAAAATTATGTGTCGCTGCGTACCCCTGTATAACCTTTCCCTAGGCCCGTAGCGTGCGGGGAGGGGCCAGGGGGGCCGGGCTCCTCCTGCGTTTTTTCTGGCCCCCTCTGCTTATTTGTTCTACTTAGTAAAATGTATTACATGCCCCCCCTGCTATTGCCTGGTCCCTGCTGTAGAATGCCTAGCCCCTGCTGTAGAATTTTCATGCTACGGGGCAGCCCCTTGGGGTACGAGCATGGGCGTCGCTAGGAATTTTTCCAGGGGGGGGGGCAAAAATTTTCCAGGGGGGCAAATAGCAACTTTATGACATTTTTTTTAAATGTAAGGGGGGGGAGCAAATGCCCCCCCATGAATACGCCCATGGGTACGAGTACCATCGGTTGAGACCCGCAGTTGTATCATGTATTCTGTTTCATTTCCTTTTCTTTGATTATTTGCGCAGTCTTCATGTAAGAATAATTTAATTCAGAAGTGCAATCTTAGTCAGAGTAGAAGACGCCCGGGATCTCATTCTTGGACCGGGAGTGGGGGGATAATTTTTTTTTCTTATCCAGGGGCCTCAACTGAGCCCAATCCGTTTTAGAATACATGGCTGACCTCTAGATACAGTAGTTATGCTGATTTGTTAATAAAAATATTTTTAACAAAATAGAAATAGAGAGAATGTTGGATTGGGCTATTTGAGTTAACCAAACTAAATGATCCGAACTTTGATAGTGCCTGGCCCTAGTATGAGATGTTTACACTTCATCTGATAATTACTATTGAGGGACAGGGGTGTTGGTGGGACATTCTTTCATCCTCACCATGGTCGAGGCTAAAATGGCAATGCGAGGTACCACTGCTGATATATGTGTCCAGAGCAGTGCTCGATTTAAGAAAAAACCAGTGCCGGGGCTGAAAAAAAATTTCTGCAGAGCCGGGGATAAATGTCTATGGTTTCATCCCCGGCCAGTGATATATTACCTTAAGCAGAGCCGGGGATGACAGTTCTCAGTTCCGGGGATATCGCCGGCTTCCCCGGCGGTAAATCGAGCCCTAGTCCAGAGTCGCTGTGGTTCGAACACAGAAAATCTCTACAAAGGCATTTTATGAATGTAATTTATCTGAGTCTGTTTATTTCTGCAGAGCCGCTCTTACATCTCCGAGGCCCGAGGCAAGGTATGTATTTCGAGGTCCTAGGCAGCCCCGTAGCGTGAAAATTCTAAAGCAGGGGCCAGGCATTCTACAGCAGGGGCCAGGCCAATAGCAGGGGGGCAGGAAATAAATGTTACTAAGTAGAGCAAACAAGCAGAGGGGGCCAGACAAAACGCGGGGGGGGGGGCGTGGTCCTAGGTATAGATAAATTACGCTTTTATGTTGAAACTCGCCCATAACATTTATGTTCAGACTAATCTGTTCATGAACACATGTAAAGAATTAAGTTGGTTCAGCATTGTTTCCTACTTTTAGCTTATCGAGCTGCACAGTATTGTCGGCTTAAGGCAAAATAAAGTCCCCGACACCCCCACCCTCCCATTATCTGTGGAAAGGAATAAGCCTTAGGCGGTGGAAACTGTGGCGACTGCCCCTGGCCTCGCTGGTGGGTGGATCCCGAGTTTAATGATTTTCTTACAATAACTGAAGTGACGCTGATCTAGACATCGTATATGACTTTTCACCCCAGGCACCCGCAAACTAGACTCGACCTTAGCCCCGCGTACTGCCAAAGCCGCCTCTGCTGTAGTGGGGAAAAGGGAGCTAGACAGCCACCTAGTTTGCCTAGCCATAAGAACAGCCCTGTGTTTGTGTGTGAAGCCCCTGTAAGGATGAGATGAAATCTCTTATATCTATAAAGCACTGATGGGTCTGTTTTTATGGTACCCTTCTCTCATCTCCACCTTAGCCGATAGTAGAGGCACCACGGGAGATATCATTGTTGGAACTATCCACTTAGAAGATATACAGTGCACGTACAGAATATACTTGTACAGGCTTGTTGAAACCTGTCACTAGATCCCTCTTGTATTTTTAGCTCTTCCATAATACAAAAACAAGCAATTAAGCCTGTTCCATTCTGGACACAGGACGTGTTAGAGCATTTTCGTATTATGTATCAGTACGTATGCTATCTTTCAGTAAATATTTGTAAATTTTGTAAATGTTTATAAATTCATTTGTGTAATGTATATATCTGAAAAAAGATATTAAAAAGACGTTTTCTTATACATCATGGGTCTAGGACTTATGGTTGTTGAGATCTAGGGTGATGATGACAGACAGACAGACAGACAAAACGGGGACAATAGAGCATTTTTTTTCGAAATAGTCTAAAAAATAGGTTCATTACTAAGAATATATATATTGTAACAACGTAAATAATATTCATAGACTATGATACTATGTAGGCGGAAAAAAATGTCATAAGCATTAGGGAGCTACCGATAATCGAATCGGTATCGGACCGATATTGGCACTATTGTTTAATATCGGATCGGCCGATTTTTGTATGGAGCGACCGATAGTCGAACTGATATTGGCACTATCAATTAACTATCGGACCGGCCGTTTTTTTTGGCAGCCGATACATTGTTGTTTTTTTTTACAAATCTAGTAAATCTAAACTGGTTTTGGTTTACAGAGTTGAGGTTTACTAACAGACTTCCAGTTAACTGTTCACCTGAGTGAAGTGATTTACTGATATAATTAAGTGTTTTTAATTTTTCAAACTTTTTTTAAAATCTGCTACAAGTAAGTTCAGTAAAAATTACAAAGATTAACGAAGAAAATTATTTTAATTTCATCACAACTTTCACAAGTTAGTGAAGTTGCAATTAACAATTAATACATTTTTACTTTTTTAGTTTGACATTAATTATTTACAACTTTATCTTAATTTTCTGTTTGTGTACAAGTAAAAAGTAAAAACAACAAAATGTTTGTTATAAGTTTAATTTTAAACAATAAACATGCAGATTTCTGAGCTTATGCAGGCATGGTTTGTGTTTCTTACTTCGGTCTCCCGTTCTGTCTTGTCAAAACTTTTGTTCTTCTAATCTACTTCATCTGCAAGACACCCTTTCATTAATAGCAAAATATCGGTATCGGTAAAAATGCTGGGGAAAAAATATCGGTATCGGACTATCGGTAAAAAGGCATATCGGTCGCTCCCTAATAAGCATGGGCGATGTGACTGCCACCAGAGAACTATTACTTCAATATACTTTTAATTATACACTCTCTCAAACACACACACAACAACACCACATATGCCTGAATAAGATGATAATACTCTACTAAAGTAGGCCGAAAATGTAATATAACGTTTCCGTGATTGTAATACAGGCGCATTGGGAAGTGCTTACAAGACATTTTTATAGAATCTTAGTTATCAAGAGGCTATAGGGCATGTTCACGAATACCTCCAAACGACTGCCATGTCTATGATTCTATTTGTACTTGCTTTTTCAATGTACCAAACAAAAACTTAGATATCTAATTATTCCTCCAGGCCTGCCACCATATAATATTGATCCCTGATCATTAACTATTGATTTGGGCTCCTCTAATCACACACACACACACACACTCTGATTGGTAAGTCACATTATTTTACACCCTGGCATATGATCAAGTTGGCTTTCCATTCTCTCCCCCCCCCCCCCCCCGTCTTTTTGAGGAGGCCTAGAATTCAACTTTAGCAGCAGACTTGAGTTTCAATGTTGACATAAATTACTTGCGACCATCTTAAAACAATCGTATTTAACATCGCTAAAGATTCATGTTAGTCAATTTTGGGATACATGTATTTAAAATTAGGTCATTCAACTTTTTTTAAGTTAAGCAGGTAAACAATGGGACGCAACTTGGGGGTAAACCAATACACAACGAGGTCATTCTTCAACTATTACATAGTGGGGCAGATACGGCGGGCTCTACATTAAAATCCATAAATAACCTACAAGCACATACGTGTGCTGAGTACTGCTGCCATTTTCGCACCATTATATCATATTAGAAAATGTGTGCTATTAATTGGGGGGGGGGGTTCTTTTATATGGTAAAAAAAAAAAAATTTGGAATGCCATACTCCAAGCAACCCTTAAAGGCTATCGTAGTATGTATGACCTAGAAGCTCAACAGCTATCAGCTGAACTTTACCCTTTCTGAATAGGCGTTGACAACTTTGGTCCGATAATTGTACGTATTGGGTGAAAAAATCTGCCCTGGCAACATTTCAGTGTGTAGGATGACCTAATACAAGGTAAAGTTGTAATACTCTTGAAGTTCTTTCTGTCTACTTTGGCATTCTTCAATGTTTTGAATACATCTTTTTTTATAGAGGCTACATATAACAATATATATGCTACATGTAGCAATATAAAGCCTATTAGTAGCTAAATATAGGCTATATTTGGCAATATGTAAGCAATATATAGCAATATACAGGCTACGTTTAGCATATATATATATATATATATATATATATATATATATATGCTACATTTAGCAGTTTATGGGCTTCATATTTCAATATATAGGTTACATATAATAACATTTAGGTTTCGTATAGCTATATATATATATATATATATATATATATATATAAATGCTACAATAGTCAGTTTAGTGGCCGTACCATTCAACTATTCTTTTTTGTAATGTACGTATTGAGCATTGGGTGACAAGTAAAAGAAAAGGCAATACCCAGAATGTGTTTCTTCAACTATTGATTTTTATTAACAAAGTACCAAGTTTAAAAAAACAAAAACCGATATTTTGTATAATCTAAAACACTTTCCTAAAACATTCTCATACATACATGTTGAATGTTTTTGTCTTGGTCATAGTTTGTAACGATTGTCTGTAAAAATGTTTACAACTGAAATGATAATACAGAAATAATAATAAATGTCTAAATGTGGCAGTCAGAAGCAATGGTGCTGGTGATCTGACCTGTATATACTGTTCTCGCACACACAGTAAAAACATGGCAGACCGTTGATTTAACCAGTGTATTGTGGACCCACCACTACATCACATAGAATGAAATATGAACTGTCAAATCAAATGAGGCCATTATACACACGAAAGCCGATATACAGACCGTCTTGATATCATTAAGGGCCAAAGAGTATGTTTTTAAACATTAAAAAAAAAATCAAGTGTGAATGGACATTTGGAATGTTAGGCTGCCCTATATAATGTAGGCCCTTTGGGAAATTGCCCGAGCGGGCCTATGTGTTTAGGTAGCCCTGAATTTAGACACTTGGACCACCGCCCCCTCTAGACCCCTCAGCCGCCGTCTTAAGCCGCCGTAAGCCGCCACAAAGCCTGTAAGCTGTAAGCCGCCACAAAAAATGTTAAGCCAAGCTACCAAAAACTTTTCTAAGCCGTGGGAGATTCGGAATTACTAATTCATGTCATTTTAAAGCGATTACGAAAATCGCATCCAAAAATTATATAAAACATTTTTTTTATATTAATTTTTTTTCTTTTTTTTTTTACTCCGCCATTGCCAGTATGGTAGGGTGTAGTGTGCCTACCACACCAGCACTGTTGGCGGCGCTGATGCACATCTGCCATCCCGACAGAGTGGCGGTGTGAGTGTGCCCGCTATCATCTGCCGGGATGGCAGAAAGATGGGTTTTATTCCTTGCCCAAAACCGGCCAGACCAGCAGGGTGTGTGTACTGCTGATCGTCCAGAATGGCAAGGCAAGGGGTTTTTCCTGCCACTTGGACAGATGGGAGGGTGTAGTGTGCCTGTACCCTTAACCTGAAATGGCAGGCTGCGCAGGTGGGCTTGAGTGGGACACTGTTGGCGGCGCTGATGCACATCTGCCATCCCGACAGAGTGGCGGTGTGAGTGTGCCCGCTATCATCTGCCGAGATGGCAGAAAGATGGGTTTTACTCCTTGCCCAAAACCGGCCAGACCAGCAGGGTGTGTGTACTGCTGATCGTCCAGAATGGCAAGGCGAGGGGGTTTTCCTGCCACTTGGACAGATGGGAGGGTGTAGTGTGCCTGTACCCTTAACCTGAAATGGCAGGCTGCGCAGGTGGGCTTGAGTGGGACAGAGTGGAAGGGTGTTATGTGTCGACCAGATCCGTCACCACCGCCAGCTGTGAATACTGCGATCTCGGATAGTCCTCATTGACCACAGTACCACCACCCTCGCAAGAATTTATTTTTCGTGACTAGAGAACCTCTATGATCTATCCCCCGTAGATCATGGTATGTCTCTCAGACCAGGATGGAGTGTTCGTATGAATATCATGCCAATATATCTATATGAAACTCTCCAACACATGAATTTAATTGACTAAGATAGTCAATTTTATAAAACAATAAGGAAAGGATTCCCGTAGAAATGATTATTTTAGTTTGCAAGTAGCCTAATATAATAGCACTTGAAATCTTACTCATTTTAATATTTTTACATTTTTTTTAAATTGGTTCTTAATTTAATTAATCTTTTTATTTTTTTTTTATTATTTTTAACATAAATCTTTATATTCACTTATTATAAACAACAAGTTTTAAAGTATTATTTATTTATTTCAACATTGTTGTTTGTATGATTAGTAAAAGTATAGTATATAAATATTTTGACAGTTACCTCCCTTATAAAAAAATATCGGTGATACCCAGTGTGATCGTTGGGATCCGGCTTTCAACAGGGGTGCTAGATATTTTCCTAAGCTACGGCTTAAGCCGGCTAGCCAGCCATAACAATTCTAAGCCAGCCATCATCAGTTCTACGGCGCGGCTGAGGGGTCTAGCCCCCTCCCAAGCAAATGTCGTAACGGGCCGATACATAAAGATGGTTCTGGCGCCAGACAGTGGTGAGTGTTGGTTTCAAAGTAGCCAGTTTAAGTCTAGATAAACACTTTATTATTACGGTGCAATATTATTACAGCGCAATTCAATTACAATGTTATATAATACACAGCGATTTAATTAAAGTGCATTATTATTAGTGCTCAACAGGCCTATAATTATAGAGCAATATTCTTACAGTAAATATTAAGAGCAATGCTCTTAAAAAATACGACCTTTCTTATCTTTGTCGATTATTAACAAAATACTTTAATTATCTAATAGATAACTAGACGAACAGATATTAATTATCTAATAGATAATTAGGCTAGACGAACAGATAACGTAACTATTGTCATGGTAACATTTTTAGAATATATTCATGCGACTCCCAATACAATTGGGGAAAAAATATCTGTAACAAATCGTTCATCGAGTTCGTACAACAATTATACAATATTCAATGTTGCAAAACAGTGATTCTCAAAGTGTAGGTCGCGAGCTGATTTAAAGTGGGTCGCGAGCTGATTTAAAGTGGGTCGCGAGCTGATTCAAAGTGGGTCGCGAGCTGATTCAAAGTGAGTCACGAGCTGATTTAAAGTGGGTCGCCAACATTGTTAATAATTTCTTACTAGATAATATATTGCTTCGTGCATTATTTTTATTTATTTATCAGTGCGTCGAGAAAACCAAACCGGTATCTTAGTGTGTCGCGAGTCTCAAAAGTTTGCGAATCGCTGTTCTACATTCTAACATAACCCTATATAACAGAATAGAACTAGAGGTAAACAAAAAGACTTAAATATAATAAACAGTATGTTTGAATAGGCTAAACAGTAACCCTATATTTAATTGTAGACATAAACTTTAAAACAAGATAGTAACTGATAAATATATAAGTACAATCGGAGACTCCCCTGAATAAAATGACCGCTTTAAGTCGGCAGTTTTTTATGTTTGTTTACGAAGGTTACTGCGTGCTCTACTCTAGTGCGTATAAAACAACTGTAGTGTTCATGACCTACTAGTGGCAAATCCGTTATGCTCTCGGTGTAGGCTAACCTCAACAGGTTGTGATCAAGGCTGACTACCAGGATTTTCAATTAGTAAACTGATACTGTTTACTTTTAACTGTGGCCTGCACGAGCAGTTTTAATTTTATACGATCAGCGGCGCTTATATTATAGTTTGTAAGAACACAGCAAATGTGTGAGTAATAGAGTTACTGGGAGGGAGATTATGTTTTTATCGTTCGGTTAAAGCCTACGTTGTACACAGGTCTGACGACATCAATTGTGCACATCCATGTGGCTCCATCTAGTGTTAATATAAGATACAAAAAAAAAAGGATATAGATCAGTGACTCTCATTTTGCGTGAGTCGAGAACCACGGGCTTTGAGTCACAGCTCAATTTTAAATTAAATAAATGTAGGCACTTGGCTGGTATAACGGGTGATTAGTCAACATAGTAAAAAATGTTAAGGGGGAGGGGTGACAACTGAAGGAGGCTCAGTAATAGAAGACTTTAGATTTGTGTTAAATATCTAGTTTGTTGATTTTAACATGCAAAAATGTTTCTGAATCATTCGTTACAAGTGGGTTGAAGGTAACTACATAAATATGAGAATAATTACAATATGTAACATAATCAAAACAACGAGACCGACTTAAGGTTTCCATGAAAACTATAAGCAGCCGCACAGCTTATTCAGAGGCTGGCAAAGACGGGTATGGGTAATATGCTTCAATACATTAAAGGATGATTCAAAGGTCGTTCGCAGTGCCAAATCTAGTGATTTGGGGGCCCGTGGGACTTGGCTACTTTGGGGGCCCCTGCATTTTGACATTCGACATCATGACATGAGATGATGTTCTTAATATTTAATGTTAAAAAATATTTTGCCCCCCCCTTAAGCTGGGGCCCGGGGGGGGGGCTTTTGAATTTGGATCCCTTCCCCCACCCTAGGTACGCCTCTTGTCGTTCGTTCACCTATTAAGTAAAGCCCTAGAAAGTGAAAGGGGGCAAAGTGTGACGCACAGTGACGGTTAATGGTAATTAAAAGAATGGGTTTAAAGATGAGTTATGATGGCCCTGGCCATTAGGAGGCCCCGGGCGTTGGGCCCACCGTTAAGTCCGGCTCTCTACCTACCTATGTGATGAGCTCTTCATTAAAAACATCCCTTCTCAGCATAATATAGAGACCGGCAGTATGTTGAGCTATATGTGAATAACGAAATAGATGACATGGCTACTGACACCAAATACGTGGCCCAATATTCAAAAAGTCGTGTATCTAGTGTTGTTTTAGTCCCAGGTCATATTTTAGTTTCAGTTTTTATTTCGTTTTTTTCTGTAATAATTTTAGTTTTCGTCTAGTTTTAGTCTTGCTGCTAATTTTAGTTTTAGTTCTCGTTGACGAAAAGTCAACATTTTCGTCAACGAAGGTTTTGGTTTTAGTTTTCGTCAACGAAAACAACACTACGTGTAACATTATTGTTGTTGTTTTTTTTTTTTTTGCTTTGAACCTTGAACTAATGTATCATTTTGATGCTGCTAATATTTTTAGACGGACACTATGCTAAATAAAAACAAACAAAAGACAATAATCATATTCAGGGCCGTTCTTATAAAACAGGCTCACTATGAGACACCTTACCTTAGGGCCCCATTTCAAAAGTGGTCATTTCAAGATTTTTTAATTATTTTTTTTTTAACCTAATTTGAAACATATCAGAGCACCGTGTGGTTTCAGGCTAGTCTGAATGCATGTCCCTGATTGGGGACTTCAAGAGTCTTAGGGCTATATAGGGGCCCTGCTATAATTTATATTGTTTCGGTTCTACACTTGATGAGGCTAGGCCATTGACATACTTATACTTTGTTGTTGACATACTTATACTTTGTTGTTGACATACTTATACTTTGTTGTTGATATAATTATACTTTGTTGTTGACATAATTATACTTTGTTGTTGACATAATTACACTTTGTTGTTGACATAATTATACGTTGTTGTTGACATAATTATACTTTGTTGTTGACATAATTATACTTTGTTGTTGATATAATTATACTTTGTTGCTGATATAATTATGCTTTGTTGTTGACATAATTATACTTTGTTGTTGATATAATTATACTTTGTTGTTGATATAATTATACTTTGTGGCTCTGCAGTTATTGTTTTTTTTTTTTTTCAGTCGTTATGAATGGGTTCTGTAACACAGCGATAGAAATTCTCCTATTTATTGTACAGGAAAACGTGTGTTGTGTTGTGTTATTGTTTTTTTTTTTTTTTGTTGTTTTTTTTTTGGTGATGTTATTAATAGAACATACTATTAAATATTTTTTTTAATCAACAGTGACTTGTTTGTGTTTAAATTATTTTAAAAAATCATTGTTGGGGAAAAAAAACAAAAATGTGCACTAGTGCTAAACAACGGCTTGGTATCGTCTTTTTTTATTAGGCAGGAGGTGGTATCGCTTCCTTGTTTCGGTGAACTAGTTGAACCGATTACATTCTGTCTCCTTTACAAATCTAACTTACAGGGGAAGGAGAGGTAGAGAAACAAATTGAGAGAGAGAGGGGGGGGAGACAGAGAGAGAGAGAGAGAGAGAGAGAGAGAGAGAGAGAGTGAGATCGTGTCAGGCTTAGGTAAACTTAAGAAATGTATTTATGTTAAATACTAGACAAATTAGTTGTATTGGGGTTGGGCAAAAAAAAACTCTGGCATGTGACCCTTTAGCATGGAGTAGACTTGAGTAAAGTATGGCCTTGTGGTTCATTAAGAATGGCTCGTTTGAGACAACCCTATCCCTGGTGACTGTTTTAATTCATGTTTACCCGCGGCGTGTGTGTGAAGTTCCTCTATGAAATCTCTTAGATCCTATAACTGGTTTTACGGTGCCCTTCTATCATCATCACCAGGGCCGATAGTGCAATGACCCGGGGGGGGGGGCACCATGGGAGATGAAGCGTGGACTATGAGGCGTTGAGTCCTAGCTTTATCTTTTGTATGATTCATTTGTAAATAACCGATACAGTTTGTGGACGATTGTTGAACATGGCTATCGTTTGTGGTCGACTTTGATTATTATACGGACTTTTTTTGCTTATTATATTATACATATTTATGTTTTATATGAAATATAAAAACGAAAACACCAGATGAAGTTGTGTATGTTTGCAGGAATGATGTCTTTGCCGCCAGGGCTTGAGATCTACTGTAACACGGTCACCGTCACAGTTGTAACATGCCTGGTGGTGCTGTTCATGACGTATTGGTTCACCAGCGGACCTCAAGTAGTGGCCAACATCTACAGGCTGCCAGGTTGGCCTATTATAAACTAATGTTTGTTTTCTCTGATTGTTTGTTTTTTTACTTTTATTATGTTGTTGTTGTTTTTGGTTAGCTTTTAAACATATGATTATAATTATTGCATAATCTGGATATTACTTGATGTCATAGAGAGATAAAGTGAGACAGAGAAAGAAAGAGAGAGTGAAAGAGAAAAAGAAAGAAAGAAAAAGAGAAAGAGAGAGACAGATAGAGAGAGACAGAAAGGAAGGAAGGAAGGAAGGAAGAAAAAATAAAGAAATGAAGAGAGAAAGAAAGAAAGGAAGAGAGACAGAAAGAAAGAGAAAGTGAATATTCAACGAAATTTAAGGTTGTGCAGGACCACCTACAGATTTCAACTTCTGTAGATTGTCTGTGACAATATCTCACTCCCACCCCCCCCCCACACACACAGGTTGTGCAGGACCACCTACAGATTTCAATCTATGTAGATTGTCTGTGACAATATCTCACTCCCCCCCCCCCCCCACACACACACTTCCGAGTAATTTTACAACTGATTTTAGACAGGGTCCCATAGATAGGCTGATAGACCCTGTCAGATTTTGGACAGGGACCCATTGATAGGCTGACATACCCTGTTAGATTTTCAGGTTGCCCCCAATTCAAGATGGGCCTGGTTTACGTGCATCTGCCTATATCTTCTTATTTTATTTTTTTTCTTGTCTATTTACTAAAACAGGGTTGGGTTAAATTCTTGAACCACGGACCACAATATGTTCTTAAATTTGACAGAAGGGCCCGACCAAAAGAAGATGGATGTGAAATTGTTTAAATAGTGCAAGTTAAATGTAAACTAGTCATTGATTGAACTAACGTAGTAAGCACAAGTTAAATGTAGACTAGTCATTGATTGAGCTAACGTGGTGAGCACAAGTTAAATGTAAACTAGTCATTGATTGAACTAACGTGGTGAGCACAAGTTAAATGTAAACTAGTCATTGATTGAACTAACGTGGTGAGCACAAGTTAAATGTAAACTAGTCATTGATTGAACTAACGTGGTGAGCACAAGTTAAATGTAAACTAGTCATTGATTGAACTAACGTGGTGAGCACAAGTTAAATGTAAACTAGTCATTGATTGAACTAACGTAGTGAGCAGAGGTCAGGCCAAATCAAACTGCCTGATGGCGCTGATGTCGAACTTGGCCCTCGAGCATTAGCTTGCCCATGTGTGTAGGCCCAGACTAGAATCTCATCATTTGTCCATATTCTCACCCTTTGATAAATGACTCCATATTTTTTGCAGGGTTTGCTTTCATTGTCATAACCTAATTTCGTATTTTATCATCTGTTAATCAAAGATTTATTTTTAATTATTATGCTAATTGAACTGAATTGAATCAACTGACTTTTCTTTACTTATAAATTTATTTATTGTTAAATCATTTCTATATGTTAACAATAACATTTTTACTTAAATCACTCAATAGTTTAAAATTATTCACAATGTTATTGTTTCGACAACTTGACTGGTTATTAGCTAAACTGCGATGTTTATCAAATGAAATTGCATGCATGTATAAGGTTCAAAATAATTTACATTTCTTCCGTTTGGTAGGTCGATGGTACTGGTTGAAAAGAATTGCGTTTTCACTTTTGATGAGACTGAGGTCTGCCAGAAGGCGAAAACTGAGGGCGATCCCGGGGAGTGACCAATTAGGTTATGGTCAAGGTTTGACTTATGAGCAGATGGAAAAGCCCCAGCGTTTAATGGACATTGAATATATAAGTATATTATTTGTTTCGATAAAAATAGTCTCTTAATTCTTCAAATTTTGATGTTAGGGTGTGAAGTTTCTCTTTCGGGATAGTGGGGTCCCGGTCGAACTTTATCTCATTCAGCACTTCCCAGGAAGTTAACAGTTATAGAACGTTGTTCATCGGCGGACCTGATTTACGTATGGAAGCTGTGATTTCCCCCTCCCCCCGCCCTTCACTTATATGTCGTTTGGGGGAAACGAATGGACACAACAATATATCTGCTGTGCTTTCATACGTCCTTTCTGTGGGCCTTTTGTCTTGGTGACGTCCAAGTCAGTGGCGAATAATTTTGGCTTTAGTAGGGACAGAACCCTGTGCCCCCCTTGCATGTGAGTCAATTTCACTATCAACTGAAAGGAGTACGTTGCAACACAGCCATGTCCGCCACAAGAAAATATTAAGGGCCCTGGCTAAAAATGATTTAACGTTTGGGGTAGGGGGTCAGAGGGGTCCCAGTTGTCAAAGATTAATTTGGGGGTCCAAGATTTTGCAATCGCCATCCCTATTAGCGGCTTTACCAAATTCGTCACCAAAAATATATTTGCTCAGGGCCCCCGTAAATGACCCACCTTTATGACTCTTCCCCATTATAAAAGTTGTCATGTATATTTACAGGCTATAGACTGTTGCTATTTCGGTGCTACCAACAAAGAAGGGGTCAATTTTGTGTGCCGCATTGCGAGAAGGAATAACCGGACAGCAGAAATTTGGCTGTTCATGGAATTGCCTAATTATGGCTGCCTTCAATTCAGCAGACACCCTGACACAGATGTTTATTATACAGATGGTAGAACATTTCAGGCTGGTGGACTTTCGTTTGAAATCATTGAGCCTATGAGCAAGTGGAAGATAACATACAGTGGGAAATTAAGGTTTCTTTATTAATCTTGAAAGATTTTTTTTTTCTTGAACATTTATGGATTTTATTAGTTTTCGTTTAATTATAATTCAATTAAAGTGTGATTATACTTGCTGTAAAATTGTGCATGAAATTTACTAGATAACAACTAAAAATATTAAACAATTATGTAATATTAAGTTATAAGACTATA
>JAGDYQ010000046.1:4327185-4453932 GCA_021962125.1 Bulinus truncatus | reverse complement strand
TGCCGGCCTGACATATAACGGTCTTACTACTGGTGTTATTGTGTTTAGATATGTCGTCTAATGGTGATCATGCAGGCCAGACATATAACGGTCTTACTACTGGTGTTATTGTGTTTAGATATGTTGTCTAATGGTGATAATGAGGGCCAGACATATAACGGTCTTACTATTGGTGTTATTGTGTTTAGATATGTCGTCTAATGGTGATCATGCAGGCCAGACATATAACGGTCTTACTACTTGTGTTATTGTGTTTAGATATGTTGTCTAAAGGTGAACATGCCGGCCAGACATATAACGGTCTTCTTTCTTGTGTTATTGTGTTTAGATATGTCGTCTAATGGTGATCATGCAGGCAAGAAATATAACGGTCTTACTACTGGTGTTAATGTGTTTAGATATGTCGTCTAATGGTGATCATGCAGGCCAGACATATAACGGTCTTACTACTTGTGTTATTGTGTTTAGATATGTTGTCTAATGGTGAACATGCCGGCCAGACATATAAAGGTCTTACTACTGGTGTTATTGTGTTTAGATATGTCGTCTAATGGTGATCATGCAGGCCAGACATATAACAGTCTTACTACTGGTGTTATTGTGTTTAGATATATTGTCTAATTGTGATAATGCAGGCCAGACATATAACGGTCTTAGTACTGGTGTTATTGTGTTTAGATATGTTGTCTAATGGTGATCATGCAGGCCAGACATATAACGGTCTTACTACTTGTGTTATTCTGTTTAGATATGTTGTCTAATGGTGAACATGCCGGCCAGACATATAACGGTCTTCTTTCTTGTGTTATTGTGTTTAGATATGTCGTCTAATGGTGATCATACAGGCCAGACATATAACGGTCTTCTTTCTAGTGTTATTGTGTTTAGATATGTTGTCTAATGGTGATCATGCAAGCCAGACATATAACGGTCTTACTATTGGTGTTATTGTGTTTAGATATGT
Source organism: Bulinus truncatus (assembly GCA_021962125.1). Lineage (NCBI taxonomy): Eukaryota > Metazoa > Mollusca > Gastropoda > Planorbidae > Bulinus > Bulinus truncatus. The sequence continues at coordinate 4,452,968 of JAGDYQ010000046.1, read as the reverse complement.
CGTCTAATGATGATCAAGCAGGCCAGACATATAACGGTCTTACTACTGGTGTTATTGTGTTTAGATATGTTGTCTAATTGTGATCATGCAGGCCAGACATATAACGGTCTTACTACTGGTGTTATTGTGTTTAGATATGTTGTCTAATGGTGATCATGCAGGCCAGACATATAACGGTCTTACTATTTGTGTTTTTGTGTTTAGATATGTCGTCTAATTGTGATCATGCAGGCCAGACATATAACGGTCTTACTACTGGTATTATTATGTTTAGATATGTTGTCTAATGGTGATCATGCAGGCCAGACATATAACGGTCTTACTACTGGTGATATTGTGTTTAAATATGTCGTCTAATGGTGATCATGCAGGCCAGACATATAACGGTCTTCCTTCTTGTGTTATTGTGTTTAGATATGTCGTCTAATGGTGATCATGCAGGCCAGACATATAACGGTCTTACTATTGGTATTATTGTGTTTAGATATGTTGTCTAATGGTGATCATGCAGGCCAGACATATAACGGTCTTACTACTGGTGTTATTGTGTTTAGATATGTTGTCTAATGGTGATTATGCAGGCCAGAATATAACGGTCTTACTACTGGTGTTATTGTGTTTAGATATGTTGACTAATGGTGATCATGCAGGCCAGACATAAAACGGTCTTACTACTGGTGTTATTGTGTTTAGATATGTTGTCTAATGGTGATCATGCAGGCCAGACATATAACGGTCTTACTACTGGAGTTATTGTGTTTAGATATGTCGTCTAATGGTGATCATGCAGGCCAGACATATAACGGTCTTCTTTCTTGTGTTATTGTGTTTAGATATGGTGTTTAATGGTGATCATGCAGGCCAGACATATAACGGTCTTACTACTGGTGTTATTGTGTTTAGATATGTCGTCTAATGGTGATCATGCAGGCCAGACATATAACGGTCTTACTACTTGTGTTATTGTGTTTAGATATGTTGTCTAAAGGTGAACATGCCGGCCAGACATATAACGGTCTTACTACTGGTGTTATTGTGTTTAGATATGTTGTCTAATAATGATCATGCAGGCCAGACATATAATGGTCTTACTACTGGTGTTATTGTGTTTAGATATGTCGTCTAATGGTGATCATGCAGGCCAGACATATAACGGTCTTCTTTCTTGTGTTATTGTGTTTAGATATGTTGTCTAATGGTGATCATGCAGGCCAGACATATAACGGTCTTACTACTGGTGTTATTGTGTTGAGATATGTTGTCTAATGGTGATAATGCAGGCCAGACATATAACGGTCTTACTATTAATGTTATTGTGTTTAGATATGTCGTCTAATGGTGATCATGCAGGCCAGACATATAACGGTCCTACTACTTGTGTTATTGTGTTTAGATATGTTGACTAATGGTGAACATGCCGGCCAGACATATAACGGTCTTCTTTCTTGTGTTATTGTGTTTAGATATGTCGTCTAATGGTGATCATGCAGGCAAGACATATAACGATCTTACTACTGGTGTTATTGTGTTTAGATATGTCGTCTAATGGTGATCATGCACGCCAGACATATAACGGTCTTACTACTTGTGTTATTGTGTTTAGATATGTTGTCTAATGGTGAACATGCCGGCCAGACATATAACGGTCTTACTACTGGTGTTATTGTGTTTAGATATGTCGTCTAATGGTGATCATGCAGGCCAGACATATAACGGTCTTACTATTGGTGTTATTGTGTTTAGATATGTTGTCTAATGGTGATCATGCAGGCCATACATATAACGGTCTTACTATTGGTGTTATTGTGTTTAGATATGTTGCCTAATGGTGATCATGCAGGCCAGACAAAAAACGGTCTTACTATTGGTGTTATTGTGTTTAGATATGTAGTCTAATGGTGATCATGCAGGCAAGACATATAACGGTCTTACTACTGGTGTTATTGTGTTTAGATATGTCGTCTAATGGTGATCATGCAGGCCAGACATAAAACGGTCTTACTACTGGTGTTATTGTGTTTAGATATGTTGTCTAATGGTGATCATGCAGGCCAGACATATAACCGTCTTACTACTGGTGTTATTGTGTTTAGATATGTTGTTTAATGGTGATCATGCAGGCCAGACATATAACGGTCTTACTACTGGTGTTATTGTGTTTAGATATGTTGTCTAATGGTGATTATGCTGGCCAGACATATAACGGTCTTCTTTCTTGTGTTATTGTGTTTAGATATGTTGTATAATGGTGATCATGCAGGCCAGACATATAACGGTCTTACTACTCGTGTTATTGTGTTTAGATATGTCGTCTAATGGTGATCATGCACGCCAGACATATAACGGTCTTTCTACTTGTGTTATTGTGTTTAGATATGTTGTCTAATGGTGAACATGCCGGCCAGACATATAACGGTCTTACTACTGGTGTTTTTGTGTTTAGATTTGTTGACTAATGGTGATCATGCAGGCAGACATATAACGGTGTTACTACTGGTGTTATTGTGTTTAGATATGTCGTCTAATGGTGATCATGCAGGCCAGACATATAACGGTCTTCTTTCTTGTGTTATTGTGTTTAGATATATTGTCTAATGGTGATCATGCAGGCCAGACATATAACGGTCTTACAACTGGTGTTATTGTGTTTAGATATGTCGTCTAATGGTGTTCATGCAGGCCAGACATATAACGGTCTTACTACTTGTGTTATTGTGTTTAGATATGTTGTCTAATGGTGAACATACCGGCCAGACATATAACGGTCTTACTACTGGTGTTATTGTGTTTAGATATGTCTTCTAATTGTGATCATGCAGGCCAGACATATAACGGTCTTACAACTGGTGTTATTGTGTTTAGATATGTTGTCTAATTGTGATTATGCAGGCCAGACATATAACGGTCTTACTACTGGTGTTATTGTGTTTAGATATGTTGTCTAATGGTGATCATGCAGGCCAGACATATAACGGTCTTACTATTGGTGTTATTGTGTTTAGAAATGTTGCCTAATGGTGATCATGCAGGCCAGACATATAACGGTCTTACTATTGGTGTTATTGTGTTTAGATATGTTGTCTAATGGTGATCATGCAGGCCAGACATATAACGGTCTTACTATTGCTGTTATTGTGTTTAGATATGTTGTCTAATGGTGATCATGTAGGCCAGACATATAACGGTCTTACTAATGGTGTTATTGTGTTTAGATATGTTGCCTAATGGTGATCATGCAGGCCAGACATATAACGGTCTTACTATTGCTGTTATTGTGTTTAGATATGTTGTCTAATGGTGATCATGCAGGCCAGACATATAACGGTCTTACTATTGGTGTTATTGTGTTTAGATATGTTGTCTAATGGTGATCATGCAGGCCAGACATATAACGGTCTTACTATTTGTGTTTTTGTGTTTAGATATGTTGTCTAATGGTGAACATGCCGGCCAGACATATAACGGTTTTACTACTGGTGTTATTGTGTTTAGATATGTCGTCTAATGGTGATCATGCAGGCCAGACATATAACGGTCTTACTACTTGTGTTATTGTGTTTAGATATGTTGTCTAATGGTGAACATGCCGGCCAGACATATAACGGTTTTACTACTGGTGTTATTGTGTTTAGATATGTCGTCTAATGGTGATCATGCAGGCCTGACATATAACGGTCTTACTACTGGTGTTATTGTGTTTAGATATGTTGTCTAATGGTGATCATGCAGGCCAGACATATAACGGTCTTACTACTGATGTTATTGTGTTTAGATATGTCGTCTAATGGTGATCATGCAGGCCAGACATATAACGGTCTTACTACTTGTGTTATAGTGTTTAGATATGTTGTCTAATGGTGAACTTGCCGGCCAGACATATAACGGTTTTACTACTGGTGTTATTGTGTTTAGATATGTCGTCTAATGGTGATCATGCAGGCCAGACATATAACAGTCTTACTACTGGTGTTATCGTGTTTAGATATGTTGTCTAATGGTGATCATGCAGGCCAGACATATAACGGTCTTACTACTTGTGTTATTGTGTTTAGATATGTTGTCTAATGGTGAACATGCCGGCCAGACATATAACGGTCTTCCTTTTTGTGTTATTGTGTTTAGATATGTCGTCTAATGGTGATCATGCAGGCCAGACATATAACGGTCTTACTACTGGTGTTATTGTGTTTAGATATGTTGTCTAATTGTGGTCATGCAGGCCAGACATATAACGGTCTTACTACTGGTGTTATTGTGTTTAGATATGTTGTCTAATGGTGATCATGCAGGCCAGACATATAACGGTCTTACTACTTGTGTTATTGTGTTTAGATATGTTGTCTAAAGGTGAACATGCCGGCTAGACATATAACGGTCTTACTATTGCTGTTATTGTGTTTAGATATGTTGTCTAATGGTGATCATGCAGGCCAGACATATAACGGTCTTACTATTGGTGTTATTGTGTTTAGATATGTTGTCTAATGGTGATCATGCAGGCCAGACATATAACGGTCTTACTATTTGTGTTTTTGTGTTTAGATATGTTGTCTAATGATGAACATGCCGGCCAGACATATAACGGTTTTACTACTGGTGTTATTGTGTTTAGATATGTCGTCTAATGGTGATCATTCAGGCCAGACATATAACGGTCTTACTACTTGTGTTATTGTGTTTAGATATGTTGTCTAATGGTGAACATGCCGGCCAGACATATAACGGTCTTACTACTGGTGTTATTGTGTTTAGATATGTCGTCTAATGGTGATCATGCAGGCCAGACATATAACGGTCTTACTACTGGTGTTATTGTGTTTAGATATGTCGTCTAATGGTGATCATGCAGGCCAGACATATAACGGTCTTACTACTGGTGTTATTGTGTTTAGATATGTTGTCTAATGGTGATCATGCAGGCCAGACATATAACGGTCTTACTACTTGTGTTATTGTGTTTAGATATGTTGTCTAATGGTGATCATGCAGGCCAGACATATAACGGTCTTACTACTGGTGTTATTGTGTTTAGATATGTCGTCTAATGGTGATCATGCAGGCCAGACATATAACGGTCTTACTACTGGTGTTATTGTGTTTAGATATGTTGTCTAATTGTGGTCATGCAGGCCAGACATATAACGGTCTTACTACTGGTGTTATTGTGTTTAGATATGTTGTCTAATGGTGATCATGCAGGCCAGACATATAACGGTCTTACTACTGGTGTTATTGTGTTTAGATATGTCGTCTAATGGTGATCATGCAGGCCAGACATATAACGGTCTTACTACTTGTGTTATTGTGTTTAGATATGTTGTCTAATGGTGATCATGCAGGCCAGACATATAACGGATCTTACTACTGGTGTTATTGTGTTTAGATATGTCGTCTAATGGTGATCATGCAGGCCAGACATATAACGGTCTTCCTACTGGTGTTATTGTGTTTAGATATGTCGTCTAATAGTGATCATGCAGGCCAGACATATAACGGTCTTCTTTCTTGTGTTATTGTGTTTAGATATGTTGTCTAATGGTGATCATGCAGGCCAGACATATAACGGTCTTACTACTTGTGCTATTGTGTTTAGATATGTTGTCTAATGGTGATCATGCAGGCCAGACATATAACGGTCTTACTACTGGTGTTATTGTGTTTAGATATGTTGTCTAATGGTGATCATGCAGGCCAGACATATAACGGTCTTACTACTGGTGTTATTGTGTTTAGATATGTCGTCTAATGGTGATCATGCAGGCCAGACATATAACGGTCTTACTACTGGTGTTATTGTGTTTAGATATGTCGTCTAATGGTGATCATGCAGGCCAGACATATAACGGTCTTCCTTCTTGTGTTATTGTGTTTAGATATGTCGTCTAATGGTGATCATGCAGGCCAGACATATAACGGTCTTACTACTGGTGTTATTGTGTTTAGATATGTCGTCTAATGGTGATCATGCAGGCCAGACATATAACGGTCTTCCTTCTTGTGTTATTGTGTTTAGATATGTCGTCTAATGGTGATCATGCAGGCCAGACATATAACGGTCTTACTACTGGTGTTATTGTGTTTAGATATGTTGTCTAATGGTGATCATGCAGGCCAGACATATAACGGTCTTACTACTGGTGTTATTGTGTTTAGATATGTCGTCTAATGGTGATCATGCAGGCCAGACATATAACGGTCTTACTACTGGTGTTATTGTGTTTAGATATGTTGTCTAATGGTGATCATGCAGGCCAGACATATAACGGTCTTACTACTGGTGTTATTGTGTTTAGATATGTTGTCTAATGGTGATCATGCAGGCCAGACATATAACGGTCTTACTACTGGTGTTATTGTGTTTAGATATGTCGTCTAATGGTGATCATGCAGGCAAGACATATAACGATCTTACTACTGGTGTTATTGTGTTTAGATATGTCGTCTAATGGTGATCATGCACGCCAGACATATAAAGGTCTTTCTACTGGTGTTATTGTGTTTAGATATGTCGTCTAATGGTGATCATGCAGGCCAGACATATAACGGTCTTACTACTTGTGTTATTGTGTTTAGATATGTTGTCTAATGGTGAACAAGCCGGTCAGACATATAACGGTCTTACTACTGGTGTTATTGTGTTTAGATATGTCGTCTAATGGTGATCATGCAGGCCAGACATATAACGGTCTTACTATTGGTGTTATTGTGTTTAGATATGTTGCCTAATGGTGATCATGCAGGCCAGACATATAACGGTCTTACTACTGGTGTTATTGTGTTTAGATATGTCGTCTAATGGTGATCATGCAGGCCAGACATATAACGGTCTTAATACTGGTGTTATTGTGTTTAGATATGTTGTCTAATGGTGATCATGCAGGCCAGACATATAACGGTCTTACTACTTGTGTTATTGTGTTTAGATATGTCGTCTAATGGTGATCATGCAGGCCAGACATATAACGGTCTTCCTTCTTGTGTTATTGTGTTTAGATATGTCGTCTAATGGTGATCATGCAGGCCAGACATATAACGGTCTTACTACTTGTGTTATTGTGTTTAGATATGTCGTCTAATGGTGATCATGCAGGCCAGACATATAACGGTCTTACTACTGGTGTTATTGTGTTTAGATATGTCGTCTAATGGTGATCATGCAGGCCAGACATATAACGGTCTTACTACTTGTGTTATTGTGTTTAGATATGTTGTCTAATGGTGATCATGCAGGCCAGACATATAACGGTCTTACTACTGGTGTTATTGTGTTTAGATATGTTGTCTAATGGTGATCATGCAGGCCAGACATATAACGGTCTTACTACTGGTGTTATTGTGTTTAGATATGTCGTCTAATGGTGATCATGCAGGCCAGACATATAACGGTCTTCTTTCTTGTGTTATTGTGTTTAGATATGTTGTCTAATGGTGATCATGCAGGCCAGACATATAACGGTCTTACTACTGGTGTTATTGTGTTTAGATATGTCGTCTAATGGTGATCATGCAGGCCAGATATATAACGGTCTTACTACTTGTGTTTTTGTGTTTAGATATGTTGTCTATTTGTGATCATGCAGGCCAGACATATAACGGTCTTACTATTGGTGTTATTGTGTTTAGATATGTTGACTAATGGTGATCATGCAGGTAAGACATAAAACGGTCTTACTACTGGTGTTATTGTGGTTAGAAATGTTGTCTAATGGTGATCATGCAGGCCAGACATATAACGGTCTTACTACTGGTGTTATTGTGTTTAGATATGTTGTCTAATGGTGATCATGCAGGCCAGACATATAACGGTCTTACTACTGGTGTTATTGTGTATAGATATGTTGTCTAATGGTGATTATGCAGGCCAGACATATAACGGTCTTACTACTGGTGTTATTGTGTTTAGATATGTTGACTAATGGTGATCATGCAGGCCAGACATATAACGGTCTTACTACAGGTGTTATTGTGTTTAGATATGTCGTCTAATGGTGATCATGCAGGCCAGACATATAACGGTCTTCCTTCTTGTGTTATTGTGTTTAGATATGTTGTCTAAAGGTGGTCATGCAGGCCAGACATATAACTGTTTTACTACTGGTGTTATTGTGTTTAGATATGTCGTCTAATGGTGATCATGCAGGCCAGACATATAACGGTCTTACTACTGGTGTTATTGTGTTTAGATATGTCGTCTAATGGTGATCATGCAGGCCAGATTTATAACGGTCTTACTACTGGTGTTATTGTGTTTAGATATGTCGTCTAATGGTGTTTATGCAGGCCAGACATATAACGGTCTTACTACTGGTGTTATTGTGTTTAGATATGTTGTCTAATGGTGATCATGGAGGCCAGACATATAACGGTCTTACTACTGGTGTTATTGTGTTTAGATATGTTGTCTAATGGTGATCATGGAGGCCAGACATATAACGGTCTTACTACTAGTGTTATTGTGTTTAGATATGTTGTCTAATGGTGATCATGCAGGCCAGACATATAACGGTCTTACTATTGGTGTTATTGTGTTTGGATATTTCGTCTAATGGTGATCATGCAGTTTAGACATATAACGGTCTTACTACTGGTGTTATGGTGTTTAGATATGTCGTCTAATGGTGATCATGCAGGCCAGACATATAACGGTCTTACTACTGGTGTTATTGTGTTTAGTTTTGTCGTCCAATGGTGATCATATAAGACGGTCAGTTCTACCTAAATAAACAGAAACATAAGCAGACAGAAAACATCAAAAATATGGTTTAATTGTTTGACTCTTTGTACTTTATTTAGAACAACTTTATATATAATATGGCTGACATACTGAGGTGTGTGTTTTTTTGAAGTAAGACTGTCATTTAAGTGAGACATTACTTTGAAGTAAGACTGACATATTAAGTGAGACATGTACTTTGAAGTAAGACTGACATATTAAGTGAGACATGTTCTTTGAAGTAAGACTGAAATATTAAGTGAGACATTTACTTTGAATTAAGATTGACATATTAAGTGAGACATGTACTTTGAAGTAAGATTGGCATACTTACTAAATGAGGTATGGTTGTTTTAAGTAGCACCATGTTTTCTGCAGCTACTGTTGCAGCCAGACCATCAATCAATGCCGTTGAATTTTGTCGGCCGCTGTAGAAAAATGTTTTTCCTCCAGTGTCTTGAGACAGTTCAGCAATACTTTGTTCTGCCCTTTGACCATATGCAAGTGCATGAACAACAATACCTGTAATATTTGAACTATATAAATACACAATGCATGAACTAAAATACATACACAATGCATGAACTACAATACATACACAATGCATGAACTACAATACATACACAATGCATGAACTACAATACCTCGAATATATGAACTATAATAAATACACAATACATGAACTATAGTGCCTGTAATATTTGAACTATAATACATACACAATACATGAACTATAGTACCTGTAATATTTGAACTATAATACATACACAATGCATTGGATTTTTTAAAATATTATTTATACAGTTATGATAGTCTCAAGGCGAATTTACCCCAATCATTACCAATTGTTATGTTGTAAACTATGACCCGATCAACTGAGTGGCTACAGGTGGGCAAAAACAATATGTTAATCAGCTCGGATACATTTTTGATTGATGTAGAAATAGGAGACAAGGTGACAGGCCAGATAGATGAAAGGAAACAATGAGGAGGAAAATTATGGTGAAATATCTGTGCGGCAGTAAAACGGATACAATTTTAGTGTAAAGTGAGACAGTAATACAATGTCATTTGGTACATTGACTGAGATATTATTTTCACCAACGTTAATTCTTTTTAATCATATAAAATGTAACTGTTTATATCCTAGTCTGTATGTATGTGTTCACTTTATGTGTGTGTGTTCACTTTTATGTGTATGCGTTCACTTTATGTGTGTGTACATTTTATGTGTGTGTTCACTTTAAGTGTGTGTGTTCACTTTATGTTTGTGTGTTCACTTTATGATTGTGTGTTCACTTTATGTGTGTGTTCACTTTATGTGTGTGTGTTCACTTTATGTGTGTGTTCACTTTATGTGTGTGTGTTCACTTTATGTGTGTGCTAACTTTATGTGTGTGCATGGGCGTCGCTAGGAATTTTTCCAGAGGGGGGCAAAAAAATACTTTTTTTTTTATTTTAACTTACAATGCCATACAGATTTATTTCTCAATTAAATCCAAGTTAAGTATAACATTAATTATTTATTTTGACATAAATGTATTTGAAAATTGAAACATTTTGACTACAAGCACAAGCGTGTTCCGATTTTAATTTTTTCTTGTTTAATTTGGCCTTCTGTAGCTTGATTTGTCCTTCGTAAATGTTTTTGACATTCAGGTTTTTTTTATAATCTGGAAACTCTTGTTAGTTTATAATCGTCTGCCACTGAGTGAATTTTTAAATTTATCCTAAATTAATATGAAAAAATGGATATCAGAAAATAAATGTATAGGCTCAATAAAACGAAAAGTAGAGCAATTGGGGGATTCCGAAAAGCCGTTATTAGAAGATTTTAGGGCATTTGCAGTATCTGAATTATCACATGCATTAAGGACAACAGTACAACTTCAACAGCCAGACACAACTGAAGAAACTATTTCTAATTTGATTGTCGCTGTCACTTCTTCATTTCCTAAATTGGATATTGGAAGGTATGTCTTGACATACAACCTTTCAAATGAGTTGAAATTGCTGCTGATCCTTGATTGTTCGACCCCTGAAAAAAATATGATTTTCAGAGCTGACAGTGGTGGAAACAGAGGCTTTAGATATGCTTGGTTATCAAACTATTCATCGTGGGTTTTTACTTGCAAATGTTAAAAGGTGGCTTTTGCAAATTGTGCTCAGGGAGCATTTGTCATCAAACTATGCACAAAATTAAGAGATTTCAACGAAGATGCACGGAGCCACTTGAAAAGCACATGGCACAAAGACTCTTATTAAGGATGCAAACTATTTTGTTGCACTATTGGTAGCCAAAGCAGTTTCTATAGATGAGCAGTTGAAGTTGAACTCATCAGTTAGAGGAGAAATTCAAGAAAAATGCAACTAGCTAGCTCCCTCCATTTCTACAATCTTTTTTTTTTTTGCGGCATGCATGATTAGGCACTTTGTGAAAAAGAATCACATTCTGGTATTTTTTACGACCTGTTAGAGTTTCGTGTTAAATCTGTAGATGAATTTCTAGGTAATCATTAGTCAATTGGTTCTTGTAGTGTTAAGTATATCTCGGCAACCAGTGCCGCCGAGAGAGGGGGCAGGGGGGCAAATGCCCAGGGGCCCGGCGAGTTTTATGGCGAGCGAGTATAAGGGACCCGGAATGAGCTGGCCAATCAACTTTTGAAAATATTATTATCAGCACGAGAGGCCCGTGACAGCCCTGCCCAGGGATCCGAAATTTCTGTCGGTGGGCCTGTCGGAAACTACACAAAACACTATGATCGAAATTTGTGGGTCTCTCTTGCATGAAGACATTGTTCGTGAAGCAAATAATTCAGTTGCAATTTCTATACTTGCCGACGAGACAATATAATTTCAAGCGTTGAGCAGATGTCACTCTGGTGTTAGATTTGTCAAAGAACGCCATAATTACAAATTCATTAGCGTGAAAATTCTACAGCAGGGGCCAGTCATTCTACAGCAGGGGCCAAGCTATAGAAGGGGGACAGGAAATAAATTTTACTAAGTAGAGCAAACAAGCAGAGGGGCCAGACAAAACGCACGCTACGGGCCTGATTAGATATCACAAATTTCGTTGGTCAAGGATAAGACGGATGTTCTACAATGGCAAGTAAAGAAGGAGCGGTCCAAGCAATACTTCGAAAAAAAGACCCAAAAACAGCAATTGTAGATTGCAGTTCACATACATTAAATCTTGTTGTGAACGATTTAAATAATGTGAATGCTGTACGAAACACAATAGGAAAAATTAAGTCAATTAAAGTTTTTTTCTGAGAAATTAATCAGGGAAGAAAACTAATTCCAAATGTTCCTTTGCTATGTGAAACTAGATGGACACATACATATAAAAGGTTGCAGTTTTTCGCTGAAAATGTGACAGAAATGGTTAAACAACTGGAATATTTAGAACAATCTGGAAAAAGCAAGCAAGTTGCACATTAGTTATTAGGGATGTGACGGAGCTGATGAAAATTCGTATCCGTCGGATTCGGATTTGGCAAATATAAATCCGCCGGATTCGAATGGGGATTTGGATTTGGTCAACACTTGACTAAATGGGGGTATACCAAGGTGTCAGTCCCGTGCCCCCTCCCCCCGACAACGAGGTTTTTTAGCATTTCTTTTTGCATGAACAGCAGCATAAACTATTACAAAGCACAGGTAGCCACATTGTTAACGAATCATCAGTACAAGATGCTTTGCATAAAATAAAATTCTCTTAAATTCTACTTCTGTCGTATTTCTTATCTAATTTACATGCAAAAAAAAAGAATGTATTAAAAATAAAAAGTGCAGTAATACTGTTCTCACTCACTTGTAACTATTCAAGAAATATTCTACAAGTTGAAGTCATATCAGTCAAGCACAATCAGCAGGCAACTGTGTCTCTCTCATTTCACGGCATCACAACCAAATTGAAACATGTAACCTTACACTACTAAACAAAACATTGTCTGGAAATTTCTGTTGTTTTTGTTCTTTCTGTATTGTTTACTATAACTCCAGTGTCAGTTGTTTAACTGTCATACTGTTTATTGTCACACTCACATGAGGCCCCAGTACTTGAAATTAATTAATGGCAGATTAAACTTTTCTTTATTTCGCGTTTTCGAAAGTCTCTAGGTTTTTTAATTTTAGTTACGATTTCTACGGCCGTGTTTGATCTGAAAACGGTAAGTTTTCAGATTCGAATCCGACGATTTTTTTTAAAAATCCGTCGGATTCGAATTTGCTAAAAAAAACGTCGAAGTTCGAATGTCGTCGGATTCGAATTCGAACTTCGTCACATCCCTATTAGTTACTTTCTGCTGTTAGAGGTTAGGTTTGGGGTACATTTGTTGTTTGTTTAGTTATTATACTTTACTGTAATAAACTTTCAGTATATTTAGTTCAGTTTTGATGTAACAACATTATGACATTTTTTTTCAAAATGTGGGGGGGGGGGGGGATGCCTCCCCCTTATATGACATTTTTTCACAATGGGGGGGGGGGCAAATGCCCCCCCATTGCCCACCTTGAATACGCCCATGTGTGTGTGTGTTCACTTTATGCGTGTGTTCACGTTATGTGTATGTGTGTGTTCACTTTATGTGTGTGTGTGTTCACTTTATGTGTGTGTGTTCCCTTTATGTGTGTGTTCCCTTTATGTGTGTGTTCACTTTATGTGTGAGTGTGTTCACTTTATGTGTGTGTTCACTTTATATTTTTGTGTTCACTTTATGTGTGTGTTCACTTCATTCACTAAGTGTGTGTGTGTGTGGGCTCACATTATGTGTGAGTGGGAACATTTTATGAGTGTGTGTGTTCACTTTATGTGTTTGTGTTCGCTTTATGTGTGTGTTCACTTTATGTGTGTGTGTTCACTTTATGTGTGTGTTCACTTTATGTTTGTGTGTTCACTTTATGTTTTCGTGTTCACTTTATGTGTGTGTGTTCATTCACTAAGTGTGTGTGGGGGTTCACTGTATGTGTGTGGATTCACTGTATGTGTGTGGGTTCACTGAATGTTTGTGGGTTCACTTTATTTGTGTGGGTTCACTGTATGTGTGTGGGTTCACTTTATTTGTGTGGGTTCACTGTATGTGTGTGGTTCCCTTTATTTGTGTGAGTTCACTTTATTTGTGTGAGTTCACTGTATGTGTGTGGGTTCACTGTATGTGTGTGGGTTCACTTTATATGTGTGGGTTCACTGTATGTGTGTGGATTCAATTTATTTATGTGGGTTCACTGTATGTGTGTGGGTTCACTGTATGTGTGTGGGTTCACTGTATGTGTGTGGGTTCACCTTTTTGTGTGGGTTTACTGTATATGTCTGGGTTCACTTTATTTGTGTGGGTTCACTGTATGTGTGTAGGTTCTCTGTATGTGTGTGGGTTCACTTTATTTGTGTGGGTTCACTGTATGTGCGTGGGTTCACTGTATGTGTGTGGGTTCACTTTATATGTGTGGGTTCACTGTATGTGTGTGGATTCAATTTATTTATGTGGGTTCACTGTATGTGTGTGGGTTCACTGTATGTGTGTGGGTTCACCTTTTTGTGTGGGTTTACTGTATATGTCTGGGTTCACTTTATTTGTGTGGGTTCACTGTATGTGTGTAGGTTCTCTGTATGTGTGTGGGTTCACTTTATTTGTGTGGGTTCACTGTATGTGTGTGGGTTCACTTTATGTGTGTGGGTTCACTGTATGTGTGTGGATTCACTTTATTTGTGTGAGTTCTACTGTATGTGTGTGGGTTCACTGTATGTGTGTGGGTTCACTTTATTTGTGTGAGTTCACTGTATATGTCTGGGTTCACTTTATTTGTGTGGGTTCTCTTTATATTTTCTAACGAAGAAATGGAGAGAATAAAAAGTATGATCATTACATTCTCAGAAGAAAATTACCAATTAAAGTATCATTGTCTGAATAAAATTACCAATTAAAGTATCATTGTATGAAGAAAATTACCAATTAAAGTATCATTGTATGAATAAAATTACCAATTAAAGTATCATTGTATGAAGAAAATTACCAATTAAAGTATCATTGTATAAAGAAAATTACCAATTAAAGTATCATTGTCTGAAGAAAATCCATCCTGTTCACATCACCCACAGCAGTACAATATTTATAGAAATTACATGGTGACAGCAGCAAGTAAAGGTTGACAGCAGCAAGTAAAGGTTGACAGCAGCAAGTAAAGGTTGACAGCAGCAAGTAACGGTTGACAGCAGCAAGTAAAGGTTGACAGCAGCAAGTAAAGGTTGACAGCAGCAAAGCAATGTTCACAGCAGCCATTGCTAGAAACATTCTCAGAGCATCTAAGAAACTTTGACAATATTCGGTGCCAATGTTTATGAAAGTAACTCACATATAGTTAACAATTTACTTGTGAGTTTGATACTGATCTTAAATTTTAAGATTAAAAACGGTCACAGAAATTCAAAAATGACCATTTTCACATTAGGGAGATAATTGAAACATAAGCAATAATCGGTGTAGAGTGTCTGTAGAGTGTTGGTAGAATGTTTGTAGAGTGCCTTAGAGTGTTTGTAGAGTGCATGTAGAGTGTTTATAGAAAGCCTGTAGAGTGTCTGTAGAGTTTCTTTAGAGTGTTTGTAGAGTGCCTGTAGAGTGTCTGTAGAGTGCCTGTAGAGTGTTTGTAGAATGGCTGTAGAGTGTTTGTAGAGTGATTGTAGAGTGTTTGTAGAGTGCCTGTAGAGAGCTTGTAGAGTGACTGTAGAGTGTTTGTAGAGTGCCTGTAGAGTGTCTGTAGAGTGCCTGTAGAGAGTTTGTAGAGTGCCTGTAGAGTGTTTGTAGATTGGCTGTAGAGTGTTTGTAGAGTGCCTGTAGAATGCCTGTAGAGTGTTTGTAGAGTGTTTGTTGAGTTTCTGTGGAGTGTTTATAGAGTGCCTGTAGAGTGTCTGTAGAGTATCTGTACATTGTTTGTAGAGTACCTGTAGAGTGTTTATAAAGTGCATGTAGAGTGTTTGTAGAGTTTCTTTAGAGTGTTTGTAGAGTGCCTTAGAGTGTTTGTAGAGTGCCTGTAGAGTGTCTATAGAGTGCCTGTACAGTGTTTGTAGAGTACATTAAGAGTGTTTGTAGAATGCCTGTAGAGTGTTTGTAGATTGTTTGTAGAGTGTTTGTAGAGTGTTTGTAGAGTGATTGTAGAGTGTTTATAGAGTGCCTGTAGAGTGTCTGTAGAGTGCCTGTAGAGAGTTTGTAGAGTGTCTGTAGAGTGTCTGTAGATTGGCTGTAGAGTGTTTGTAGAGTGCCTGTAGAATGCCTGTAGATTGTTTGTAGAGTGATTGTAGAGTTTCTGTGGAGTGTTTATAGAGTGCCTGTAGAGTGTCTGTAGAGTATCTGTACATTGTTTGTAGAGTACCTGTAGAGTGTTTGTAGAATGCCTGTAGAGTGTTTGTAGAGTTTCTGTAGAGTGTTTGTAGAGTGCCTGTAGAGTGTCTGTAGAGTGCATGCAGAGTGTTTGTAGAGTGTTTGTAGAATGTTTGTAGAGTGCCTTAGAGTGTTTGTAGAGTGCTTTAGATTGTTTGTAGAGTGCCTGTAGAGTGTTTGTAGAGTGCCTGTAGAGTGTTTGTAGAGTGCCTGTAGAGTGTTTGTAGAGTGCCTGTAGAGTGTCTATAGAGTGCCTGTACAGTGTTTGTAGAGTACATTAAGAGTGTTTGTAGAATGCCTGTAGAG
The DNA here is from genome assembly GCA_021962125.1 of Bulinus truncatus. Taxonomy (NCBI): domain Eukaryota; kingdom Metazoa; phylum Mollusca; class Gastropoda; family Planorbidae; genus Bulinus; species Bulinus truncatus. The sequence continues at coordinate 4,436,573 of JAGDYQ010000046.1, read as the reverse complement.
TGTTTGTAGATTGTTTGTAGAGTGTTTGTAGAGTGTTTGTAGAGTGATTGTAGAGTGTTTATAGAGTGCCTGTAGAGTGTCTGTAGAGTGCCTGTAGAGAGTTTGTAGAGTGTCTGTAGAGTGTCTGTAGATTGGCTGTAGAGTGTTTATAGAGTGCCTGTAGAATGCCTGTAGATTGTTTGTAGAGTGTTTGTAGAGTTTCTGTGAGTGTTTATAGAGTGCCTGTAGAGTGTCTGTAGAGTATCTGTACATTGTTTGTAGAGTACCTGTAGAGTGTTTGTAGAATGCCTGTAGAGTGTTTGTAGAGTTTCTGTAGAGTGTTTGTAGAGTGCCTGTAGAGTGTCTGTAGAGTGCATGCAGAGTGTTTGTAGAGTGTTTGTAGAATGTTTGTAGAGTGCCTTAGAGTGTTTGTAGAGTGCTTTAGAGTGTTTGTAGAGTGCCTGTAGAGTGTTTGTAGTGCCTGTAGAGTGTTTGTAGAGTGCCTGTAGAGTGTTTGTAGAGTGCCTGTAGTGTGTTTGTAGAGTGCCTGTAGAGTGTTTGTAGAGTGCCTTTAGAGTGTTTGTAGAGTGCCTAGAGAGTGTTTATAGAGTGCCTGTAGAGTGTTTGTAGAGTGCCTGTAGAGTGTTTGTAGAGTGCCTGTAGAGTGTTTGTAGAGTGTTTGTAGAGTGTTTGTAGAGTGCCTGTAGAGTGTTTGTAGAGTGCCTGTAGAGTGTTTGTAGAGTGCCTGTAGAGTGTTTCTGGAGTGCCTGTAGAGTGTTTGTAGACTGCCTGTAGAATGCTTAAAGAATAGACATGTCGGTGTAGTTTACATCTACGTCCCTTAAGTCACCAAATTGTATCAGTCACTTTTCGTTATGTTTTTAGATTTAAAATACAAAAATTACTTTGTTTAAAAATTCTTCCACCTGGGCTGATATCTTTGGTCTCTATATTCAAGTGTAGTTTGCTTGCTTTAAGAATCACTAAGTATTTATTCAAAGATCTGCTAATACTATAGTATTTGAGTTTGCGTTTATTTATTTATTCACATTAGCTTAATAGCCCAATAGACTTCAGAGAATTCAAGAAAGCATTTGATCGAGTATGACGTGAGAGAATATAGCAAGTTACGAGAAGCTACAACATTAAAGAGGGGCTGGTACAAGTGATCGCAGCACTCGACAATCAAGCAGTCCAACTCTATGGCTGTGTAGGGGACTTCTTCAGGATGTCCATTGGAGACCATCAAGGCAGCATTCTCTCGCCAGTTCTGTTCAACATCTTACTAGAGAAAACCAAGCAAGAAGCACTCACTGACCACCACATGTCCATTTCCATTGGTGGAAGAACCCTATGCTACCTAATATTAGTTGGTGATATAGATCTCCTAGCCGGAAGGAAAAGTGAACTACATAAGCTGACTGACAAGCTTGAAGATAGGTCGGGTGCATACGGAATGGAAATAAGCTCAGGGAAAAGCAAGAAAATGGTCAACAAGACAGTTGCCAGAAGTGCAAACATCATAATGAATCATCAAAAGCTGGAAGTAGTACAAAAAACCCTGGGAGCCCTCTTATCCAAAGACGAAGCCGTGAAGCAGAAATTCGAGCCAGGATTGGGACATCAATGGCGGCTATGACTAAATTCAATAGAATTTGGATCAGCAAAACATTAGCCTACCAACGAAGCTCAGACTTTAAAGATCACTAGTTAGAACAATTGCCCTATATGGATGTGAGACATGGACACTTGTAGCAGCCACAACAAGCATGAGGAAAATCTTACGAAACTACTACACAGAACGCAAGACCAATGAGTATGTCTGGCAAAGAATATTCTCAATTGTGGGACCTCAGAAAACAATTATGGCAAAAATCAAACGACGTAAAATGGCATGGTTCGGACACGTGTCAAGACATGATAGCCTGCCAAAAAAAAAATTCTCCAAGGGACTGTAGAAGGAGGACGTCGCAGAGGGCGCCAGTGAAAATGTTGGTTTGACAATATAAAAGAATGGACAGGGGTACCAATGAATGAACTAAAGACAGTCGCGCAGACTAGACAACTCTGGAGAAATATGTCTGTTGTGGTATCCATGCGTTCCCCCAACGACCACTTCAGTTAAGGGTATGATGATGATGGCATAGCCTTGTTGAAATACCGTTCAGAATACATTACAAACACATTCTAGAATGATAATGGATCATTCATATTTTGTGTAAGTGTCGTACAGATACGAAGGGTGAATTTGTAGAAGGAGAGCGTGGTAGTAAGGATGGATGGGTGGTAGTAAGGATGGATGGGTGGTAGTAAGGATGGATGGGTGGTATTAAGATGGATGGGTGGTAGTAAGGATAGATGGGTGGTAGTAAGGATGGATGGGTGGTAGTATGGATGGATGGGTGATAGTAAGGATGGATGGGTGGTAGTAAGGATGGATGGGTGGTAGTATGGATGGATGGGTGGTAGTAAGGATGGATGGGTGGTAGTAAAGATGGATGGGTGGTAGTAAGGATGGATGAGTGGTAGTAAGGATGGATGGGTGGTGGTAAGGATGGCTGGGTGGTAGTAAGGATGGATGGTTGGTAGTAAGGATGGATGGGTGCTAGTAAGGATGGATGGGTGGTAGTATGGATGGATGGGTGGTAGTAAGGATGGATGTGTGGTAGTAAAGATGGATGAGTGGTAGTAAGGATGGATGGGTGGTAGTAAGGATGGATGGGTGGTAGTAAAGATGGATGGGTGGTATTAAGATGGATGGGTGGTAGTAAGGATGGATGGGTGGTAGTATGGATGGATGGGTGGTAGTCAGGCTAGCGGAGCCGGAGCCGAGGAGCCGGGAGCCGCTACATTTTGCTGGAGCCGGAGCCGAAAATATCTGGCGGCTCCACGGCTCCCAAATGCTTTTTTTTTACAGCAGCACTTTTTTTTAGCTTTAAAATTCCAAATTTGTTTGATTGTTTGCATCCTACAATTTGAAATGTTGTTATTTTTACGAACAGTAACAGCGTTAAAATGATAGCGTGCACGCACATCAGAACAAGGAATCTTTAATGGGGAATCGTTTTGTGTTCGTTTTAAATATTGTTTACCCTCCGAAATTTTTTTTAATGGCATGTTATTTTGTTATATATAAAGTTAAAACAGTTTTATTTCATAGAATAATTGTATCAATAATTTAAAATAAATTTTTACTAAGACGACAAATAGAACGCGTCATTTCGTATTATTATTTGACCGCGAATCAGGCCCGTAGCGTGTGTGGTGGCCAGGGGGGTGGCTTAGCTCCCTTGCGTTTTGTCTGTCCACCTCTGCTAATTTGCTCTACTTAGTAAAATGTATTACCTGCCCCCCTGCTATTACCTGTCCCCTGTTGTAGAATACCTGGCCCCTGCTGTAGAGCTTTCACGCTACGGGGCTGCCGCGAATTTGTAATAGACTAAAAACAAAATGGTCGCTTTCTGTATGTAACAATTTTATTATAAACAGAATATCTGAAATAGAGTATATAAATTTATAAGGCTGTGGCTATACGGACCCGGGTCCCAATAAAATCCGATTGTTACTCGGACCCGTGGCACTAAGCTTAGCTATATTTAAACTTTATTAGACGGAACCCGAAAAAATAATAATACAGAGTCCGCTTAGTGGAACCCTAGACACTGTGTAACGATTAAATCATACAATTCAAATAATTATAGAAAAAACCAATAATAAAGTTTATGTATAGCTAAGCTAAGTGCATATTTGCCACGGGTCCGAATAAGTATCAGACTTTATTGGGACGGGGGTCCGAATAAAAATCGGAGTTTATTGGTACCCGGGTCCGAATAGTCACTTCGAATTTATTAATAATAAATATAAATACTGAAGTCTTTAAAATATTTTAAAAAATGTATCATTTTACTATTTGCTAATTTGATCATTGAAATAATTTTTATTACTTATGAAAATGGCGACTAGTGAAACCTCGGTCGAAAATAATGATATGATTCTGGATGCACTGAAATGGTTTGTTTTTAATAAAACCAACATGCGTATATTTTTCAAGTTCCTGACTATGGGGCATCTCCGTAGCGTGGAAATTCTACAGCAGGGGCCAGGCATTCTACAGCAGGGGCCAGGCAATAGCAGGGGGGGCAGGTAATACATTTTACTAAGTAGAACAAATAAGCAGAGGGGGCCAGACAAAACGCAGGGGGTCCTCGGTCCCCCCGCACGCTTCGGGCTTTCTATGGGGGTGAACGCGACAAAATTTGCATAACTTTTTATCAGCGGCATGTTTACGTGGCGCAATTACAAAAATTTTTGTCTCGTGTGATAGCCGGAGCCGTCAAATTTGTGGGGGCCGGAGCAGGAAAAAATTTGGCGGCTCCGCAAGCCTGGTGGTAGTAAGGATGGATGGGTGGTAGTATGGATGGATGGGTGGTAGTAAGGATGGATGGGTGGTATTAAGATGGATGGGTGGTAGTAAGGATGGATGGGTGGTAGTAAGGATGGATGGGTGATGTTATTGAGATTTCAGGGAGAGAGATATGGCTATTGTGGACGGGCTCCGGGGAGTGGATAGTGACATGGAGATTGGGATCTGGAGAAAATTGGGGTGTTTAACGGACTGGTCATTAGGGTTATGACAAATGAATTTTTTTTAGCCTGGGGTTGTAATCGATTAACTTTTACTTAAAAATTGCAAACTTTGGCTTTGCCGAAATATGAAAAAACCTCGCGCGCCTAAGTGAATTTCCTTTTTTAATAGATATAGTAACTTACTGTAATACTACCAGAATAATCTCACTTACTGTAATACTACCATAAGAGTCTAACTTATTGTAATACTACCAGAATGATCTCACTTACTGTAATACTACCAGAATAGTCTAACTTACTGTAATACTACCTAACTTATGTAATAATAAAATAAACAATCATTATTGGCAAATTTTAACTTACGTCAGAATGGCACAGTCGCCGAGTACAGCCGATAAATAACATAAAGATATACAATTCATAAAAATTTTCAAATATTTCCATTTCTTGGTGAATGTCGAAAGTGTCTTTATGAAGACCAGTTATTTTGAGTTATCAACAATGTGTGAGTTGAAAACATTGAGTGAATTGACAACAATGTGTGAATTATCAACAATGTGTGAATGGACAATAATATGTAAATTTACAACAATGTGTGAAATATCAACAATGTGTCTGTGAAAGTTAATATAGTTGATTGGGTAATACAAAACAGAACTACGGCCAATTTTGTAATCTGTTTTTATCTAATGGGGGGGGAATCAACAAGAAAAACAACTCAACTACAAACTCGACTGACTCTATAATAAAATGTTGTGTACAATGTTATAGGACTGTACTGACTCTATAACTAAATTTTGCGTACAATGTAATAGGACTGTCCTGACTCTAAACTAAATGTTGTGTACAATGTTATAGGACTGTCCCAACTAGTTAGTTTTCAATTTACTGAATACTTTCTTCATCTCGTTTGATGTAGCAGGTATCTTGATACATTTTTTAATACATTAACTTACATTTAGAGACATAATATAGAGACACAAAATAAGAGACAAAATCCATTTTAACAGTACGTGTTATGTGCTAATTTTTGGAGGCACGTCTTACTTTGAAAGATGTTAGTATATATGATATTATTCCTTAGACCGGAAAGTATTTCATAACAGTAATTAGTTTAGCTGTGAGTGGGCTGTTATTTTATTGGAGTATTTAGTTAAGTTGTGAGTGGTCTGGTATTTCATAACACTATTTAGTTTAGCTGTGAGTGGGCTGGTATTTCATGGCAGTATTTAGTTTAGTTGTGGTGGTCTGGTATTTCATGGTAGTATTTAGTTTAGCTGTGGTGGTCTGGTATTTCATGGCAGTATTTAGTTTAGCTGTGGTGGTCTGGTGTTTCATGGCAGTATTAAGTTTAGTTGTGAGTGGTCTGGTATTTCATGGCCGTATTTAGTTTAGCTGCTGTGGTCTGGTATTTCATGGCAGTATTTAGTTTAGCTGCAGTGGTCTGGTATTTCATGGCAGTATTTAGTTTAGCTGCAGTGGGCTGGTATTGGGTATTTCATGGCAGTATTCAGTTTAGCTGCAGTGGGCTGGTATTTCATGGCAGTATTTATTTTAGTTGTGAGTTGGCCAGTATTTTTTTTATATTATTTTGGTCAATACGACTAGTCGATGTACCAGGTCTAGGGCCAGTCCTGTCTCTATGATATGGAGGCAAGGACCTATTCTAAATACAAAAACAGAAGGACCATTGATAAAGTACAAATTAGATAATAAGTTACCTCGTCTTAAGAGAGCCGGTCTGAGGTCTCTGAGATAGGGACCTTCATTTTCTTTACCATCTGTGATTAATATAATGGATCCACCAGGTGCATCTCCGAATTTTGTCAATACCTGAAATATTATTACATTGAAGTCATTACACCTATGAATACATTTGATTCTTAACACGTGCACATAGGACCTATTTGTTATGACTGTTTCAGGTGAGATAAATATTACTGGATAGCGAAGTCGGTAGTGAACTCGACAAAGGGTACATATTTCAATCCCTGGTAAAGCCGAAAAAACTCACCGCTGACTGGGAGAGGAGATGGGCGCCATTAAGTCCATAAGCCATAAAAGCACAACAGATCAGATGTTGATGTGTCCGTTCGTTATCACCCCCCTCCCAATCCACACACCCCCATCTCCAGAATAAATACTAAAAAGAAAATTTACAAAATTACTTTCTAACCATCCCATACTAGACTCCACAGACATTGGTGTTACAAACATTGGTGTTACAGACATTGGTGCTACAGACATTGGTGTTACAGACATAGGTGTTACAGACATTGGTGTTACATTCATTGGTGCTACAGACATTGGTGTTACAGACATTGGTGTTACAGACATTGGTGTTACAGACGTTGGTGTTACAGACATTGGTGCTGCATACATTGGTGTTACATACATTGGTGCTACAGACATTGGTGCCACAGACATTGGTGTTACAGACATTGGTGCTACAGACATTGGTGTTACATACATTGGTGCTACAGACATTGGTGCTACAGACATTGGTGTTACATACATTGGTGCTACAGACATTGGTACTACAGACATTGGTGTTACACAGATTGGTGTTAAAGACAATTTAGTTACAGACATTGTTGTTAAAGCCATTGGTGTTACAGACATTGTAGTTACCGACATTGTTGATACAGCCATTGGTGTTACATACATTGGTGTTACATACATTGGTGTTACAGACATTGTAGTTACAGACATTTTAGTTACAGACATTGTTGATACAGCCATTGGTGTTACATACATTGGTGTTACAGCCATTGCAGCCATTGCAGTTACAGTCATTGGTGTTAAGACATTGTTGTATTATTGAGGAATTACAGACAGTCCACCTCGAACAATTGTTATATTAGGCTATATGTTCCTCTCAATTTGTTGTAAGTGACAGAGTGTGATATTCAGTTTAAAATACAATTGAGATAAAGGTAATGGTTTCTCTGTCTCTAATGGTATCGCTGTCTTTAATGGTATCGCTGTCTCTAATGGTATCACTGTCTCTATGAATTCTGTCATCTGCTCTAATTATGGCTCTTGAGATGAGACTCGTTCACTACCACAACATCTGTTGCTGCTATGAAGCCTAATGGCTAGTAGGCTATCCGTCTCATCCAACCAGTGGTGCTGCGAACGCTTGCACCCAAAAAGCACACAATGAAATACACTGAAACACAATAACACATGCCTATAACTAAACACAATAACACATGCTTTACACTGAACACAATAACACATGCTTATACACTGAACACAATAACACATGCTTATACACTGAACACAATAACACATGCTTAGACACTGAACACAATAACACATGCTTATACACTGAACACAATAACACATGTCTATACACTGAACACAATAACACATGATTATACACTGAACACAATAACACATAACACATACGCCTATACACTGAACACAATAACACATGTCTATACACTGAACACAATAACACATACGCCTATACAATAAACACATTAACACATCTGCCTATACACTGAATACAATAACACATGGCTATACACTGAACACAATAACACATGCATATACACTGAACACAATAACACATGCCATGCACTGAATACAATAATACATACGCCTATACACTGAACACAATAACACATGCCTATACACTGAACACAATAACGCATCCCTATACACTGAACACAATAACACATGCCTATACACTAAACACAATAACACATCCCTATACACTGAACACAGTAACATATGCCTATACACTGAACACAATAATACATACGCCTATACACTGAACACAATAATGCATACGCCTATAAACTGAACACAATAATACATGCCTATACACTGAATACAATAACACATACCTATACACTGAACAAAATAACACATACGCCTATATTAACACATCTGCCTTTACACTGAATACAATAACACATGTCTATACACTGAACACAATAACACATGCCATACACTGAATACAATAATACATACGCCTATACACTGAACACAACACATACGCCTATACACTGAACACAATAATACATGTCTATACACTGAACACCATAATACATGCATATACACTGAACACAATAATACATACTCCTATACACTGAACACAATTATACATTCCTATACCTGAACACAATAATACATCTGCCTATGTGGTCCGTTGCATGATCGCATCGACAACAAGCATAATGTAAACACGTGGTATGAAGGGTAAATGAAGGGTTAGCACAACACATAATATAGAGACGAGGTATGAAGGATTAGCACAACACATAAAATAGAGACGAGGTATGAAGAGTTAGCATAACACATAATATAGATTCGTGGTATGAAGAGTTGATACAATTAGAGACGAGGTATGAAGGGTACCTGAAGGGTTAGCACCACACATAATATAGATACGAGGTATGAAGAGTTAGCACAACACATAATATATATACGTGGTATGAAGAGTTAGCACAACACATAATATTTTGGCTGGTACGAAGAGTTAGCACCAGGGCTGGGGAGCCGGTGTCGGTGTCGGTGGTGTCGGTAGTTTTTGCCGGTGTCGGTGTCGCCATTTGTACTTTGCCCGGTGTCGGTGTCGGCATTTGTATTTTGTCCGGAGTCGGTGTCGGTGTCGGCATTTGTATTTTGTCCGGAGTTGGTTCGGTGTCGGCGCAAAAATTCCCCCCCCCCCCAAAAAAAAATACTAGAACTTCAATTAAATAATCCAGAACAACGTCAGATAAGTTCTTAGCCAATCTTTAATTTAAAGTTTTTAAGTTCTTCTTTTCTTTTTAAATAAATACTTAGTAAATCTGTTTATCAACAAATGTATTATTTTCCAAAGCAAGATTCTTTACATTACAACAATTTGTCAACATTAACATAATTATGACTGAAAGCAGATTGGAAGGCTACTGGCTATGTTCACTCTGTTATTCACTCAATCATTGTTTAATCATGAGAAATTTTTAGTTTGCATCTCTCTATCAATATCCATGTTAGAGAAAGATTACACACACACACCTACTCAAGTCTTTTTGAACTTCAAAGAATGATCACACTCTCCACAGCTTAATTTCTCTCAGCCAGAATGAAACATTACCAATCTACGTCACAATGGCACTACATAAAATCCCAGTCCGTAGCTGGAGCTGTTGAGGCGCCCCCCCCCCCACCACCTATTACAATACAAACATTTTCAATACATATTTCAGGTTTAATTCGGGTGTAAAATACGATTCCTTCCTCTATTAACTGTTAAGTATGTAGTTTCTTCATACATCTCTCTCTTTTCTAAAAAATAGGTCTGGAACAACCATCTTTTATCATTGTCTATAGCCCTTGACGTGATTTTATTTCAGCATTCTGCAATCTCTGAATGGCCACTTATAAACTTCCAAGCATCATTACTCTAGTGTTGTTGGATATGTCTGTACTTTGCAGTGACTTGCTGACTTAGGCAAACGTTAATAATAATCTTGACCTATATTTGAGCATAAGCCTACACATAAATGAGAACTTATTAAAAGTAGCGAATAGGCCGCTTCAAGTTTACTATAAAAATAACATCCCGCATACTGTGGCATATCTTGAAGTAAACCATTCACTTTTATTACTTCAATGTATTCACTGCAGCTACTCTTGATGTCCATATTTGGTATTTTTCGTGACCTTTCAATGTTACGTGTACAACTGGGTTGTAGAGCCAAGAAGATTAAATATACAATTAGACGTGCATTATATATATATATATATATATATATATATATATATATAGTATGAGATATATACAGGGAAAAAATACACAATCATCTCCCTTTGCCCCCCCCCCCCCGGTGTCGGTGTTGGCGGACGATAGAAAACTGACACCGGTGTCGGTGTCGGCAAATATTTTGTCCGACACCCCACCCCTGGTTAGCACAACACATAATATAGACACGTGGTATGAAGAGTTAAGACAACACATAATATAGATACGTGGTATGAAGAATTAGCACAACACCAGGCTTGCGGAGCCGCCATATTTTTTCCGGCTCCGGCTCCCACAAATTTGACGGCTCCGGCTCGGCTCCTTATTAAGATAGTATCACACGAGACAAAAATTTTTGTAATTGCTCCACACTAACATGCCGCTGATTAAAAGTTATGCAAATTTTGCCGCGTTCACCCCCATAGTCAGGAACTTGAAAAATATACAAATTGTCGGTTTTACTAAAAACAAACCATTTCTGTGCATCCAGAAACATATCGTTATTTTCGTCCGAGGTTTCACTAGTCGCCATTTTCGTAAGTAATAAAAAGTTATTTCAATGATCAAATTAGCGAATAGTAAAATGATACATTATTTAAAATATTTTAAAGACTTCAGTATTTATATTTATTATTTATAAATTCGAGGTGACTATTCGGACCCGGGTACCAATAAACTCCGATTTTTATTGGGACCCCGTCCCAAAAAAGTCTGATTGTTATTCGGACCCGTGGCAAATATGCACTTAGCTTAGCTATACATAAACTTTATAATTGTTTTTTGTTTATTTTTTATAATTGTTTGAATTGTATGATTTAATCGTTACTCAGTGTCTAGGGTTCCACTAAGCTGACTTTGTATTATCATTTTTTCCGGTTCCGTCTAATAAAGTTTAAATATAGCTAAGCTTAGTGCATATTTGCCACGGGTCCGAATAACAAACGGATTTAATTGGGACCCGGGTCCGAATAGCCACAGCCTTATAAATTTATCTACTCTATTTCAGATATTCTGTTTATAATAAAATTGTTAAATACAGAAAGCGACCATTTTGTTTTTATTCTATTACTAATTCGCGGTCAAATAATATACAAAATGACGCGTTATATTTGTCGTCGTAGTAAAAATTTATTTTTAAATGATTGATACAATTATTCTATGAAATAAAACTTTATATATAACAAAATATATTGCCATTGAAGAAAATTCGGAGGGTAAACAAGATTTAAAATGAACACAAAACGATTCCCCATTAAAGATTTCTTGTGGTGATGTGCGTGCACCCTATCATTTAAATGCTGTTACTGTAGTGGCGTTCGTAAAACATGACAACATTTTAAATTGTAGGAGGCAAACAATCAAACAAATTTGCAATTTTAAAGCTAAAAAAAAAATTCTGCTGTAAAAAAAACAAACATTTGGGAGCCGTGGAGCCGCCAGATTTTTTCGGCTCCGGCTCCGGCTCCAGCAAAAAGTAGCGGCTACCAGCTCCTCGGCTCCGGCTCCGCAAGCCTGCACAACACATTATATTGAGGCTGGTATGAAGAGTTCTCTCTCTCTCTCTCTTTGAACTCTCTCAGTAATCTGCGGGCTGAAACTTAGTCTCTTAGAGCCCGTGAGATCAGACTTGCTGTGTCTCTCAACATCTGGAGACTGCCATAAAGCCCGATGGCCAGCAAGCTTCCGGACTGGTCGACCCTGTGGTCCGCCAGTCCGGGGCACTCGAAAAGCAAATGATCTACGGTTTCCTCCACTTCCCTGCAGTGTCTGCAAAGGGTGTCGACATTGGGCCTCAACCTCCCAAAGTACGCACCAATAGGACAGTGCCCAGTTCGGAACTGGGCAATTAGCGCCTGCTCGACACGCCTAAGCTTCCACCACGGGTCAGTTTTGGACGGCCGCTCTAGAAACTTTGGTATGAAGAATTAGCACAACACATAATATAGAGACGAGGTATGAAGGGTTAGCACAACACACAATATAGAGACGTGGTATGAAGAGTTAGCACAGCACATAATATAGAGACGTGGTTTGAAGAGTTAGCACAACACATAATATTAACACGTGGTATGAAGAGTTAGCACAACACATAATATAGAGACGTGGTATGAAAGTTAGCACAACAAATAATATAGAGACGAGGTATGAAGAGTTAGCACAACACATAATATAGAGACGTGGTATGAAGAGTTAGCACAACACATAATATAAACACGTGGTATGAAGAATTAGCACAGCACATAATATAGAGACGAGGTATGAAGAGTTAGCACAACACATAATATTGAGACGTGGTTTGAAGATTTAGCACAACACATAATATAGAGACGTGGTTTGAAGAGTTAGCACAACACATAATTTCCAGTTTTCCTAAAATCCAATACCGTTTTTGTTCGTTTTTCAGTTTGGGTTTTTACGGTAATTCAGCTATCTCTGGTCATTATGTAGTAATTGGTTATATATATATATATATATATATATATATATATATATATATATATATATATATATATACCTTATTACATAAAATCTTATAACAATGTATCAAGTTTGTTTCATCATTCCTTACCTCGACACCCTTCTTGAGACCAGCGCCAATACTTGTTTTACCAACAGCCTGCATTGGTAGAGAATCAATCAAAGCAAACCTGTCCTTCTCAGATCTAATCTGGAAATAGATCGTGTCATACACACTGAACTCGTTTAAATAAAATAATTACTGAAATATATTCTACACAATATGTATTAAAAACACTTGATGTAAGTCGGCCACGCAACATGTATCATCAAAAAGAAGCTATTTCTAATACTAAAATGAAAATTACATTATAAAAAAATATTTTATAAAAAACAACGTTTTTCTTGCGTACTAAAAAGCAGAAAATAATTTCTGAATAAATAGGCAACATGGTAATAGTAATAGACTTTATAAGAGCTTCTGATTTTTATAAAAACGAAAAACGTTGGGCGCATGAATCTTATATTATGTGAATGTTAGTATTACAGTATTAGAATCATCAAATGTTAACAATTAAATCCCAAAAGAATTATTACAGAAAATTTTCGAAATATCACGATATTGATGATCATTAATTATAACTTAGTCTTGATAACAAAATGCAAATGAGTATGTAAAATTAATTCTAGTGTTGTATAACATGCGCCCAACGTTTTTCGTTTTACTGGACCACGCCCACTTATTTAAACAGGACTTACAGATTGCATAAAAATGTTTCCATTATTTGATAAAAAAATTAGGCATCAAAACAATAGTATAAGTTACAGAAACCCATGTTCGATTTCTTACGCATATACAACTGCATTCATTTCCATTAAATACATTTTTTATTATATTTAGCGTTATGGTGGAAGAAATAATAATTTAACAGGAATACATTTTTTAATCTTTTCATAATAAATGCAAAGAAACTATTAAATAAACAATGTGACAAGAGATAAGAGCACATGTGCTCCTATTTATTGTCACATTGTTTATTTCTCTATATAATAATACATCAAACATTGAAACATAATAATACATCAAACATTGTATATCATACAGTAAGAAATGTTTCTTCATTTGTTTTATTGGAGGCTACATGAAATAAGAAGCTTTAATTTAAATTGATTATCAATGCGTCACATCAGAATTTTCGTATATATATATATATATATATATATATATATATATATATATACATTATATACATATATATATATATATATATATATATATATATATATATATAGAGAGAGAGAGAGAGAGAGAGAGAGAACTTATTATAATATATACGTGTGTGCATAGGCGTCGCTAGGAATTTTTCCGGAGGGGGGCAAAAAAATACGTTTTTTATTTTAACTGACAATGTCATACAGGTTTATTTCTCAATTAAATCCAAGTTAAGTATAACATTAATTATTTATTTTGGCATAAATGTATTTGAAAATTGAAACATTTTGAGTACAAGCACAAGCAAGTTCCGATTTCATTTTTTTCTTGTTTACTTTGGCCTTCTGTAGCTTGATTAGGCCTTCGGAAATATTTTTGGCATTCAGGTTTTTTTAGAGCTTTTTCGAAAAAAATGCTCTATTGTCCCCGTTTTGTCTGTCTGTCTGTCTGTCATCACCCTAGATCTCAACAACCATAAGTCCTAGACCCATGATGTATATATCATTTTGTAGGTCTTGGCCTGCCATGTGTGCAGCAAAAGTTCATTTCGCGATCTGATCTCTGAGGGCCGTAAAAGGGGGCTTAGAAAGTACCGTTTTTTACTATATAAGCTATATTAACAAAGGAGCGCCATATATCTCAGCAACCATAAGTCCTAGACCCATGATGTATATATCATTTTGTAGGTCTTGGCCTGCCAAGTGTACATCAAAAGTTCATTTTGCGATAGGACCTCTGAGGGCCGGGCTTCAGGGCTCCTAAGGGGCTTATATATTATATATATAGCCCCATTCTACACCTTGTACGTTCAATAACCCATTCATTTTGTGCGAAATACTGCAGCACGTAGTTTCACCAAGATTTATTAAGATATTAAGATTATTAGAAGATTTTAGGGCATTTGCAGTATCTGAATTATCACATGCATTAAGGACAACAGTACAACTTCAACAGCCAGACACAACTGAAGAAACTATTTCTAATTTGATTGTCGCTGTCACTTCTTCATTTCCTAAATTGGATATTGGAAGATATGTCTTGACATACGACCGTTCAAACGACTTGAAAATGCTGCTGATCCTTGATTGTTCGACCCCTGATAAAAATATGATTTTTAGAGCTGACAGTGGTGGAAACAGAGGCTTTAGATATGCTTGGTTATCATTTATTCATCGTGGGTTGTATACTTGCAAATGTGAAAAGGTGGCTTTTGCAAATTGTGCGTGTTGTTTTCGCAAAAAGTAATTCCAGGAGCTCAGGGAGCATTTGTCTTCAAACCATGCACAAAAATAAAAGATTTCAACGAAGGTGCACGTAGCCACATGCAAAGCTCATGACACAAAGACTCTTATTAAGGATTCAAGCAATTTTGTTGCACTATTGGTAGCCATAGCATTTTCTATTGATGAGCAGTTGGACTCATCATTTAGAATACAAATTCAAGAAAATTGCATCAAACTGGGTCTCTCCATTTCTAAAATCTTTTTTTTTTTTTTGCGGCATGCATGATTTGGCACTTCGTGGAAAAGAATCACATTCTGGTAATTTTTACGACCTGTTAGAGTTTCGTGTTGAATCTGGAGATGAAGTTCTAAGTAATCATTTGTCAATTTGTTCCGAGAGGGGAGGGCAAATGCCCAGGGGCCCGGCGAGTTTTATGGCGAGTTTTAGGGACCCGGCCTGAGCTGGCCAATCGACTTTTGAAAATATTATTATCAGCACGAGAGGCCCGTGACAGCCCTGTCCAGGGGCCCGAATTTCTGTCGGTGGGCCTGTCGGAAACTACACAAAACACTATGATCGAAATTTGTCGGTCTCTCTTGCGTGAAGACATAGTTTGTGAAGCAAATAATTCAGTTGCAATTTCTATACTTGCCGACGAGACAATATGATTTCAGGCGTTGAGCAGATGTCACTTAGTGTTAGATTTGTCAAAGAACACAATAATTACAAATTCATTAGAATTTGGACTAGATACAGCCCCGTA
The DNA here is from genome assembly GCA_021962125.1 of Bulinus truncatus. Classification (NCBI taxonomy): domain Eukaryota; kingdom Metazoa; phylum Mollusca; class Gastropoda; family Planorbidae; genus Bulinus; species Bulinus truncatus. Next base: position 4,420,607 of record JAGDYQ010000046.1, on the reverse strand, counting down.
GCGTGAAAATTCTAAAGCAGGGGGCCAAGCTATAGCATGGGGGACAGGAAATAAATTTTAATAAGTAGAGCAAACAAGCAGAGGGGCCAGACAAAACGCAGGGAGGGCCACGCTCCCTGCCCCTCTCTGCACACTACGGGTCTGATTAGATATGACAAATTTTGTTGGTCAAGGATAAGACGGATGTTCTACAACGGCAAGTAAAGAAGGAGGGGTCCAAGCAATAATTCGAAAAAAAGACCCAAATGCAGCTATTGGACATTGCAGTTCACATAAATTAAATCTTGTCGTGAACGATTTAAATAATGTGAATGCTGTACGAAACACAATAGGAAAAATTAAGTCAATGATAGTTTTTTTCTGAGAAATTAATCAGGGAAGAAAACTAATTCCAAATGTTCCTTTGCTATGTGAAACTAGATGGACACATACATATAAAAGGTTGCGGGTTTTCGCTGAAAATGTGACAGAAATTGTTAAAAAACTGGAATATTTAGAATAATCTGGAAAAAGCAAGCAAGTTGCACATTAGTTTCTTTCTGCTGTTAGAGGTCAGATTTGGGGTACATTTGTTGGTTGTTTAGTTATTATACTTTAATGTAATAGACTTTCAGGAAATTTAGTTCAGTTTTATTGTAACAACATAATGACATTTTTTTCAAAATGTAGGAAGGGTGCAGATTACCCCTTTGCCCCCCCCCCCTTTGAATACGCCCATGCGTGTGTGTACATGTAAGTACACAATCCTACACACATCTTTACATACCTCAATGAGTTGGGATAATGTTGATGGATTTGTATCTTACACACAGATATACAAACCATAGCGAGTTGAGATGAATTTGATGCATTTGTATCTTACACACAGATATACATACCTCAGTGAGTTGAGATAAAGTTGATGCATTTGTATTAAACTGAACGATTCCCAACTTGCTGCCTGTCTCAATACAACTCAGTATGTAGTTACTTGCCGCTTGTTTTAAAACACTGAGTGAAGGACCCTGGCAAAATATTTGTGTACCACTTTAACACTTCACTTGTTACATTGTGATGTTCAGTAGAGTTAATAGCTTATTGACATACTACCAGACTAATCTAACTTACTGTCATACTACCATAGTTATTTAACTTACTGTCAAACTATCAGACTTATCTAACTTACTGTCATACTACCATAGTTATTTAACTTACTGTCATACTAACAGACTAATCAAATTAACTCAGACTACCAGACTTATCTAACTTACTGTCAGACCACCAGACTTATCTACCTTACTGTCATACTACCATAGTTATTTAACTTACTGTCATGCATCAGACTTACCTAACTTACTGTCATACTACCAGACTTATCTAACTTACTGTCATACTACCAGACGTATCCAAAACCAACACACGTTTTCTAGGATGACCTTGAACATAACGAAATCTCGGTCTGGTATCTGTGTAGTCTGGAAGGGCTTTTGTCGCTGTTGATAAAAAATGTGTGAAAAATTAGATCTTGTACCATTGATCTCAACACATTTGTGTGTGACAAATTAGATCTTGTACCATTGATCTCAACACATTTGGATTCTAGTTTTAACAAATATAAAAGTCATGTTAGAAGAAGGTTTGTCTCAGTTATATAAACATACTAAAACTTGTTACAAGATGGTGGGTCACAGATGAGATACCCTTTAAATGTCTCCAAAGTTTGTTCTTAGAAATTTCTTTCATACATTGGCCTGTCAAATCAGTCAGTCGTATTATTCAAAGGAATGATAGATCAGACAAACTCAGTCAATCTTATAGCTCAGACAGTCTTATAGCTGGGACAATCTTATAGTTCAGACAGTCTTATAGCTGGGACAAACATATATCTCAGTCAATCTTATAGCTCAGACAGTCATATAGCTCAGTCAAACTTATAGCTCAGACAGTCTTATAGCTCAGCCAATATTCTGCTCTATTTTGAAAGAGATTGTTTGGAACTTTACCTTTACTGAAATCTTTATGTTTCCTCATAACTTCCCAAGCACTTCTGTAATGACATAGTCGGTTTTGTCTGTTAGGAGCCAGAAAATTGTGTCTGAGATGTTTAGGGGTTGTTATAGTGTCATCACAGAACTCTTCAATCTGAATGTTGAATAGAGATAAACTTATATTAACGGTTTTTCCTTTTAACAAGTAACCATTGGTAACCTTAATGTAATTAGTCAAATTACGTTGGAAATTTTATTAAAAATAAATAAATCAATAAAAGTGTTTAGTTTTGCTTTGCTAAGAAAGTCTTTTAATTAATAAAGCCAACTGCATGTATTTTTGACATCCAAGAACACGATTATTGATGGACCAGAGTATAATTACATGCAAACTAGTGTCACAGTTTTGGTGAGGTTTTTGTTAAAATCTTCCAAATATTTCCCTCATCTAGCCCCCTTCGGTTGTGTCATCAACCTAGGTGAAGATAACAAAGGGGTTAGACAAAAGTGCTTGTCCGGTAGCGACTTCCCAGATGTTTACACTGTGGTCTAGCGCCAGGGTGCTTAACCCACTCAGCAGACAACTGAGACAAGCTGACGTCAATTGGGATAGATCAAAGTAGACAGGGGTAGGAAATTGGTAGCCTTATCAGATTCAAGTGGGAGTTGGGTAGGCACTCTGCCCCTTTATCACCCCCATGCTTGCTGATCACTGACCCACGCGATGGGTGTGGCCTATGAAGCGTGAGATTAAAAAGCCATGCGCGTCGCTGAGACTAGGGATAGTTAAGTTTAGTTAGAGAATTGAGTCGAGTTAGAGTTTAGCTCGGACTGCGAGCCGTTGGGGTGAACTTGAGCCTTGGCTGGTGAAACAGGCTGAGCTTGGTTGGACTTCGGTGTGAGTTACCATGAGGAAGAGGCAACGGACTCAGCCCTTGAGCAGCTAAGAGGTCGTGCGCTATGGAGATGCGGGCCTCATATTGATTAGGTGGAATTTGATAGACCAGGTGCATTTATGCACATGGATGGTTCCCATAAGGCCTGGATTCATATTGTGATGGATACCTCATGCGTCACTGAAGAGTTCAACCAGCTTAGTCCTGAGTTCTTTTTAAAACTACCAGCCACAGGTAGGGACCATTCGGTCTTTCTGTATTGTAGATGCATTATTATTAAGGTAGCCGATAAAGCTACTTGCCCTTTTTAGGGCACTGATTGTCGCTTCGTGTAAATAAACACTTTTAGTTGTAATTGCATGTGTTGTGTTCTCATTTCTTGTTGTGGTAGGTGATCATACACCCTAGACAACGGCCGTCACAGATCGCCTATGATCTTGACAAATAGAACATGATTAGCGATACACTAGAACATTATTAGCGATACACTAGAACATGATTAGGGATACACTAGATTGACTAGAACATGGTTAGCGATACAATAGAACATGATAAATGACGACTAAAACAGTCTACATACGCTGTCAAGATACTGCATAAACATCAATGAAGCTGCTGCTTTATTTGATGCCATTCTTGGGAAGAATCGACAATTTTTCTCCGGTTTGCCAGAAGTGAAATCAAACTCACAGGCTCTACTCGTGTACTCATTCAGGATTGAGCCCTCCACGTCAATGGAACATCTGAGGACATTTTTAAAAATGTTAATAACTTTTTGTATCTTTTTAGAATTGAACAATAAATTTTCAACCCTTTCAGAGTAGTCAGTTAACCATAATGTGTATGACATTTATATACAGCATAGAAGCTATACTCAATCTTTTTAATTTTATAGTTGTCTCATCTGGTCCATCTCTTGTAAAACCTGATTATTGGCTATTACCCCGGGATACAAAACCTTTTCAACCCTGACAGCTACACTGAACGTGATATTCTAGTATTTTAGTTTGGACAGCTGCCAGATTGATTTGTGTTATTTATTAAAACATTATTAATATAGTTTCTTAATATCTCAGCCGCCATTAACAACGGTTAAAGACTGTGCATCCCTGCTCTAACTGTAGAAATCATATTTTTATATAAGGAGTACATCTAGGGCTCCCTTCAGTTTCATCAAAGTGATGTGGCAGTTACCTGTCTTACCCGTCTATTCACCACTGCCCCATGTAATTTACCTGGTCAGTTATGTTTGACCAATCACTACTATATCGATCCATTCGTTTGAAGGAAATGTTGTCATGTTTATAAACAGATTTTTCACTCGTCACTGGTCTGACAGTTTTTGTCATCCATTCTTCTGTCCATATGTACACATATAAAAACCATAACATATAAACAATTAAATTGCTAAGGAGTGAAACATTGTTCTTAGTTCATTAAATATTGGGATGTCAATACCTTAAATCCCATAAACTACTAAAAGTACTTTCTTTTATAATGTCTTTATTTCATCCCCACTATACCCGTGAGTGCAGTGGTTATGTAGGCACCATGGGAGACATAGTAGAAACGCTCAATGACCACTCTCGCTCATTTGTAGTTGAGTAGACTTTCAAAAAACCTCTCAGTCGTGTATATACACACTTTAACATATCTAGTGCACCACCATCAGTCCTATATGTACACAATTTAACATATCTAGTGCACCACCATCAGTCATATATGTACACACTTTAACATACCTAGTGCACCACCATCAGTCCTATATGTACATTTTTCGAAAAAATCTAGTTCATCACCATCAATCATGTCTGTACACACAATAACATATCAAATAGTCAGTGTCAACCAAGTTCAATCATTAGTAAATCGTATCACCTGGTTGGCTGCCATAGTCCTGCATATCTGTAGAAAGCATCGTCTTGAGCATCAACTGGGTATTCATCAAACACACCCCAACGTAGGTGGGCCCACTCATGCACAATAGTTTTCTCTGTTTACATAAAATTAAATCTTCTAGTTGAAGACTGGCTCCTTTTTAGTAACTAAGAATGTGGGCGCCAGTTGTAATTTGTAATATATGAAATGACAAAATTCAAACACCAAAATTATATGGCTCTTACACAGTTTGCCAACAGCTTCATTGAATAGACTAAATGTAAAATGATAGGTCTATAATCTAAAGAAATCGATAAACTGCACAAAAATATAAATAAATGAAGCTAACTATCAAAATAGACGCCCACGCGGAATTATATATATATATATATATATATATATATATATATATATATATATATATATATATAAGTCGGCGTGTGTGTCCCGCTACGTAGAGAATTATATATACAGAAGGTACTAAAACAAGCAATTAAGCCTGTTCCATTCTGGACACAGGACGTGTTAGCGCATTTTCATGTTATGTATCAGTACGTTTGTTAGCTTTCAGTAAATATTTGTAAATTTTGGAAATGTTTATAAATTCAATTGTGTAATGCATATATATGTAAAAAAATATTATAACGACGTTTCTTTATATTTGAAAAAAAATTATTTTCTCTTAAATCTAACTACAAGTGGTTTGTGGTTACTGAAATAGGACTCATAATTGAAAACATTCGAAATTGTAGTCATTTAATCGTCCGAAAACTCCGTCAATTGTTGCATAGCTCTGATACTTTCGATTAAACTCATAACACAAACTTACTATTTCATTTGATGAGTTTCTTAATAAATCTTGGTGAAACTACGTGCTGCAGTATTTCGCACCAAATGAATGGGTTATTGAACGTACAAGGTGTAGAATGGGACTATATATATAATATATAAGCCCCTTAGGAGCCCTGAAGCCCGGCCCTCAGAGGTCAGATCGCGAAATGAGCTTTTGATGTACACTTGGCAGGCCAAGACCTACAAAATGATATATACATCATGGGTCTAGGACTTATGGTTGCTGAGATATATGGCGCTCCTTTGTTAATATAGCTTATATAGTAAAAAACGGTACTTTCTAAGCCCCCTTTTACGGCCCTCAGAGATCAGATCGCAGAATGAACTTTTGCTGCACACATGGCAGGCCAAGACCTACAAAATGATATATACATCATGGGTCTAGGACTTATGGTTGTTGAGATCTAGGGTGATGACAGACAGACAGACAAGACGGGGACAATAGAGCATTTTTTTTCGAAAATGCTCTAGAAATATCACAATGTTTAATGAGCAATTAAAAATGAATGATAAAATATATTTTAATCGATTGCTTATTTACAAAATAATAACAGTAATAATATTGATATGCCGGAGTATGCTACGCCGCGGGATGACTAGTTATTATTTATTTACATTTCAGTACATTTAAATTTAGGCGTATTTAAACACATTCAGTATTATTGTTGTTGTTGTTTTTTTAATTTATGCTGGCAGAGAACATTGCCAATCTATATGTAAAATGTATTTTTTTTTCGATGTCTGCATTAACGGTATTTCTTTCTAATTGGTCATTTGGTGATTTCTACAGTCCGATTTTACAGTTAAAAGTAATTGGTTGGTACCAAACATTGTACCTTTTTATTTCTTTTTTTTTTAAATAACTTAAACATATGTTTGAAAAAGTAGTACTCACGTAAAGAAAGGATTACTTACTGTTTAAACAAGTTTCCCTCCCCAGTTTATAAAAGGTTTCTCTTACTTGTTTAGGTCATTTTTACTCACCTTGGTAGAAAGGTTTAACTCACGTGTTTAAAAACGTTTCACTCATCTTTTGGTAAAGTTTTATTCACCTGTTTGGTAAAGTGACACTGACCTGTTTGGTAAAGTTTCATTCACCTGTTTTGGTAAAGTTTCACTCATCTGTTTGGTAAAGTTTCATTCACCTGTTTGGCAAAGTTTCATTCACCTGTTTGGTAAGGTTTCACTCATCTGTTTGGTAAAGTTTCACTCACCTGTTCTAAAAATTCTAGTGTTTAAAATGTGTTTCCCTCACCTGGTTTTCCCCATTTTTGAACCACTGCATCATCCAGTAGATAGTCGGGAGTCAAATGAATATACAGGCCAGGTGATCCACACTCAGCAAACTGTTTGACATAGGGTGCGTGACCGTAGGCTGGGTTAGCTCTAGTCATCAGTGATAAACATAGTTTTACAAGTGATAAATGATGAACATTAATTAGTAAGTCACCAGATAAATCTAGTTTTACAAGTGATAAATGATGAACATTAATTAGTAAGTCACCAGACAAACATAGTTTTACAAGTGATAAATGATGAACATTAATTAGTAAGTCACCAGACAAATATAGTTTTACAAGTGATAAATGATGAACATTAATTAGTAAGTCACCAGACAAATATAGTTTTACAAGTGATAAATGATGAACATTAATTAGTAAGTCACCAGACAAATATAGTTTTACAAGTGATAAATGATGAACATTAATTAGTAAGTCACCAGACAAATATGGTTTTACAAGTGATAAATGATGAACATTAATTAGTAAGTCACCACACAAACATAGTTTAACAAGTGATAAATGATGAACATTAATTAGAAGTATTTTCTTTATTATATGCTTTCATGTCATTTGCTCTGACTGGTTGTAATCATGTTCGTCGTTTCTTTTTTTGGGACGTTTGAACACAGTCATTCACTGACTCCTCTACCTTTAATGGATGTGTAATTCTTAAAAAATACTTGTGCATTTTCGATGTTGTAGTCAATTTATTTAAATCTTGTGAAGTCAAAAGATAATGACCTGTTGGTAATATATGTATATATATATATATATATATATATATATATATATATATATATATATATATATATATATATATACATCACACATATATGGTGGCCAATGCGGAAAGAGATTATGTCATTGCGTAGAACGCCGGTCTCAAACAATGTAGATTGCTAAGATTATTTAGTCTCGTGCGTTTTAGCTATTTTTTTAAAATAGCTTTAACATCAAAATGTTACAAAAGCAAGTTACATTCGTCCATAAGTAAAGAGTTTAACTAAAAATACAGAATATGTGTTTTTTTAGTGTTTCGTTTTCACACACAATCTATCCTGCAGCAAATCATTGTACTTCTTTATTTGAATTTAACAAACCATTGCAACTAAATACTTTAACATTTATCATACAAGTATGAAATTAAAAATAAAATAAGATACTTTTTTTTTTTTAATTACGCGTTTATTATAATGAGTTTAATGTAAAAAAAAATACTTCGATCACACAATTACATATAAAAATTATATTGAACGAAATGAAAAGCTTTGGTGAAGTTTATATTGGGTGTAATTTACGAAATGTCCAAATTAAAAAATCAAAATATTCTGGACTTAGTATGTCTAGACAGATAGATAGATAGATAGATAGATAGATAGATAGATAGATAGATAGATAGATAGATAGATAGATAGATAGATAGATAGATAGATAGATAGATAGATAGATAGATAGATAGATAGATAGATAGATAGATAGATAGATAATCATGTCTTATAATACAGTATTTGTTTTTATTAAAAGATTAAAAGTATAATACAAAAAATACATCATGTGTTCCGGTGTCTGTCACACAAGATGGCGGAATAAAAAATACAAAGATAGCGGTGACATTTACTTTATTTTATTGAACAGGCATGATACGGCTCCCAACTGGTAGGCCGAGTAAGATGTCTCCTACTTGGCTGCCACTAATGATATTGGACCAGCCATATGTACAGTGAGGAGGTGACCAAGCACCCTAGACTGTAGCATACGGCAGTAATGGTTTTGAAAGCCTAATAGCAATCACTACATAAAATAATTTTCGACCGCCACAAGGCCGACGATTTCATAACGAAAAGAATTTCATATGTATATTTCACAATAATGTAATACATTTATAGTGTTCAATTTGTTATTAAATGAAAAGCAATCATAGGAGAAATATCTACAGAAATCATTCAATTGATATTATGTATTATTTTCCACAATCTAAATTTTAAACCAAACGAACTTTGTATTACGGATATCACAAGATAATGTAATATTTATACTGTTTAGTTTGTTACTATTTCTAATATATGTCTATATCTAATGTACAGTTATTTCCCTTTATTACTAACCAAAAACTACGTCATAATATTTTTTATCATTTTTTTTTACTATTACGTCAAATTAACGAATTGTTTAAGTGTTCAGTTTGAATAGCACCGTACACGATGAAGACAATGCAAACTAACCCATTTATGATGGGGGCTTCACACAAAAGGTGTGTGGAGGGGTTTCCGATTTCAAAAGTCCCACAGGGCAACAGCTTGAGAGGGCCCCCAAAAAATTTTTTAACTAAATATTAAGTACATTATATCATGTCTAAATGTAGGGGCCCCCGAAGAGGCCCAAATCCCTTGGTTCGGCACTGGCTTCACAGCACTATAATGTTTAAAGCTTTCATATTTCTTTTTTAAGAGGCCTAATGTTTTCTGTGTCTGCGGCCTCAACTGGATTGATGGAATATTATTTTTTTAATTGAAGGTCAGATAAAAGCTACACAACGATTCTATCTCCCCGGGACCCAGCATGAGGGGGGACCAAAAAAAATTATCTCATGTCAAAATGCAGGCGCCTCCCCCCAAAGAGGCCAAGCCCACCGGGCCTCCAAATCCATAGGTTCAGCACTGCCGGGTTGGCAATATTATCTTAGTTAATTGTACTATGCTACATTGTGTATAACAGTAAATAAACCACCTGCTAAACATGTAGCGTTTCTCTTAACTTAAAGGCACTCACTCAGGTCTCTCTTTTTTTTTTAAATACGTCATGTTGAATATCATAAAACATAAAATGAAGAACTGTTTAGAAAGGAGTCCATTAAAATATTATGAAGGAAGTAAGATTTTAAGAGTTGTTGTTTATGTTTACCCATAGTGAGGATTATTTTCTTTGGGAGGAACTATTTAACATATGAACTTTATTTGATGTATTAGGTGTCCCTATTCTCAAATGTATTTTGGCTAAAATAATCTGTTCATGTCCTTGGAGCCACTGCAAGTATATAGACTGATTGTTTACGCACTCAAATATAATTTTCACTATTTTCAACTCCAATTGTGTGCCTACTCGCTGGTCCGGGTACCGGGCCTTTGTTTACTAGTATTGTTACATATGTGTTCACTAAATATAATTAAAGATTAACCTTATTAAAAATGATAAAAGTAAAACCTAAATGAGGGTTACCAAGAGACAAATATAAATGAGTTCAAAATGATTTAATAATAATTCAATAATGATATTAAAATGATTTAATAATGTTGTTTATTAATTTTACATCGTGATTCAATATCTTAACGTACGTAATAAACTGTAAGTGCAATTTTCAAATATTCATACACTCAGTGCTAGCTAAATCAACAATTGGTAATCTTTATTTAATTTCATGAAATCATATGAATTTATTCAAGTACTAACTTAGTCACTTGTTACTTCATACTTCCGTGACAAGTGTTAGTTTACTTTCTCATCCATTGCAAAACCTCCTACTAACCTGTCTATAATTATCTGAGCTCTGTCCAGCTCCTACATCCAAAGCATTCTCGTACCTTTGTCTTGGCTTCCATTCTTCTGAGTATAACAATAATAAACTCCTGAAATAGAATCTTATTCTTAGTTGCTTTAAATAATGTACCGGAGGCTGCCGTGAGAAAAACCTACAATTAAGAAAAAATATTATATTACATTCTTGAACCAGTGTATATCATCTTGAAATTTCATTGAAAATGTACAACTGTACATATATAGGCAATCTGAATGTAGACTGATATATGGAACAAACTAAACTTGAGTTAATTGTTATTTAAACTATAGAAATGGATACACTCTACACACACACAAATTAAATAAAGAAGGCTAATTATCGAAATATTCGCTCACGCAGAAGGTTATCAAACCTTTCAGAATACATCGTGAAAACATTATACTTGAACTATGTCAGATTTCTTTCTTTCTTTTTGTGTGCAACGTGCAGCAACATACGCAATCTTAAACGTCATTATTTATGGCTCAATCTTCTTAAACTTTGGTAGGTGGCTGCCATGCGGTAACATAAACAAATGTACGTACTTATTTGAGTGGTGTGACTCCATGTTCAAATTTTGAATTCTTTTTTATCCGATCTTCATTAAATTGTTATGGTGATTACTAGGGAGCGACCGTTAATCGGATCGGTATCGGTATCGGATCGATATTGGCACTATCGGTTAATATCGGATCGACCGATTTTTGTAGGGTGCGACTGATAGTCTAACCGATATTGGCACTATGGGTTAACTATCGGACCGGCAGTTTTTTGGCTGCCGATACATTTTTTTTTCACAACAGAGTTGCAGAAAAAAAAAATCCGTAAATAACCCAATTCTATAACCAGATCAGACAAGATTTAAAAAAAAAAGGAAAAAAAAAACCCGTACACAGAAATTGTCACGTCCACAAAATTGCATCAGCAATATGACCTTGAAACAATAGGATTGGCATTTTTTAATTCTAATGTATGACCTTGAATGATACAATTAGTGAACATCTGTGTGTATTTTTTTTTTTGGGATGGGAAGTTTGGGGGGGGGGGAGAGAAACAAGACTACGTGTGGGCGAAGTGTTACGAAATAAGACAGAGAAGGGGTGAGCATGGGTTGACATACGTCATTAGCTGTAACACGAGAAAAACACGTGTTTGTCATTGTTGTTGAGTAAAAAAAATATCGGTATCGGTAAAATGCTGGAGAAAAATATCAGTATCGGACAATCGGTTAAAAGGCATATCGGTCGCTCCCTAGTGATTACCTCCCATAACCTAAACAGACATGCATACATATTTTCCAAGGAAGCATCAGGGGTGTCAGGTGACGGAGAGGTGAGTTGGAGATAGAAGAGGCTAGAGCTACGGAAGAATGGGTTGTACGTCACTGAAATGTACTTTCAGCGTTAAGTTCTTATCTGGGAGAAATCTTTGCAATGGGTCTTGTAATACCAATACTCTGATTAGTGATTTTCCTCTGGATAACCATCTCATTTATGTGTAAAAGAGAAGGCGTATGTGTTCTGCGTCCATCTCCTCTAAAACAGGTCCCAGTTAAGGGCGTGTGCTTTATGTGGTTAATAACTTTAACGCCATCAATCGATAGGCTGTTAAATTCTGGGGACTTTTTTTTTTGACTTGCCATCATTTCCTTGTGAAAGATACATTGTGTAGACTAGACTCAGGTTCAACCTCCTTACGCCCAGCAGTTCAACAAGACAGTCGTCCGTGCATATGCTGACACATTTTAGTTGTCCTGATATATATAACCATTCAATATTGATGTTTTAGTTGGCAGATATCGTACTAATAACAAATCGTCATGCACATCCTCCTGATAAAGATATTGAAGTAGTTATTGCCCATTGTTGATATTTGTAGATATCGCATATAAACAAGTAGTTATTGCCCATTGTCCATATTTGTAGATATCGCATATAAACAAGTAGTTATTGCCCATTGTCCATATTTGTAGATATCGCATATAAACAAATAGTTATTGCCCATTGTTGATATTTGTTGATATCGGATATAAACAAGTAGTTATTGCCCATTGTCCATATTTGTAGATATCGCATATAAACAAGTAGTTATTGCCGATTGTCCATATTTGTAGATATCGCATAAAAACAAGTAATCATTGCCCATTGTTGATATTTGTAGATATCGCATATAAACAAGTAGTTATTGCCCATTGTTGATATTTGTTGATATCGCATATAAACAAGTAGTTATTGCCCATTGTCCATATTTGTAGATATCGCATATAAACAAGTAGTTATTGCCCATTGTCCATATTTGTAGATATCGCATATAAACAAATAGTTATTGCCCATTGTTGATATTTGTTGATATCGGATATAAATATGAAAGTAGTTATTGCCCATTGTCCATATTTGTGAAGATATCGCATATAAACAAGTAGTTATTGCCGATTGTCCATATTTGTAGATATCGCATAAAAACAAGTAATCATTGCCCATTGTTGATATTTGTAGATATCGCATATAAACAAGTAGTTATTGCCCATTGTTGATATTTGTTGATATCGCATATAAACAAGTAGTTATTGCCCATTGTCCATATTTGTAGATATCGCATATAAACAAGTAGTTATTGCCCATTGTTGATATTTGTTGATATCGGATATAAACAAGTAGTTATTGCCCATTGTCCATATTTGTAGATATCGCATATAAACAAGTAGTTATTGCCGATTGTCCATATTTGTAGATATCGCATAAAAACAAGTAATCATTGCCCATTGTTGATATTTGTAGATATCGCATATAAACAAGTAGTTCTATTGCCCATTGCTGATCAGTATTTGTTGATCATCGTACATATAAACAAGTGAGTTGTTAGCCCATTGTCCATATTTGTAGATATCGCATATAAACAAGTAGTTATTGCCCATTGTTGATATTTGTTGATATCGCATATAAACAAGTAGTTATTGCCGATTGTCTATATTTGTAGATATCGCATATAAACAAGTAGTTATTGCCGATTGTCCACATTTTTAGATATCGCATATAAACAAGTAGTTATTGCCGATTGTCCACATTTGTAGATATCGCATATAAACAAGTAGTTATTGCCGATTGTCCACATTTGTAGATATCGCATATAAACAAGTAGTTATTGCCGATTGTCCATATTTGTAGATATCGCATATAAACAAGTAGTTATTGCCGATTGTCCATATTTGTAGATATCGCATATAAACAAGTAGTTATTGCCGATTGTCCATATTTGTAGATTCGTCAACCTGGAGTAAGTAAAATTATTGTTTCAGTTCTTCAGCTATTTCCTCAATGCGCCTATCCACATGTGCTATCTTTTAAACAGCAGCCTCTCCTAGATGTTCACGGCAAAGGTCTTTAGTGAAGGGTAAGATCCATTCTTCACCAACAGTGAATAGATTTTTAGCCTTAGATATACGGTTAGACACCAAATATGATGCTATGAGTACATTATCATTCAATGATGTGGTGGCCCTTAGAAATTTATTGTGTTTCCCTTTTTTTCTTCTTTCAAAATACTCCAGGGGCTTGTCTATTAATTCAGGGCGCTTGGTGTTGAAGTGGCAAATCCGTTTTGAAGGTTTCACTGCCTTGTTAGATAGCCAGTCTCCGCTAACTATGCAGAGTGGGTTTGGTGTGTTGGGATCATGTGTACCAATAATGGTAATAATTAAAAATGTTTTTTGGACGGCCCAGTACCATTTGATCCACGGACAGGTACCGGCCCTCGGACCGGCTGTTGGGGACCAATGTTGTAGACAAGGGAAATAATTACGTTTTTAATAATAAAGTAGGGAGGGGGTGTGCAAAATAAAATCGGATGATACATCGTTGGACCGATATCTGCAAGAAAATTGATTGACGATAAAAAAATAAATATGTTAGATGAATGGACATGAACAAATGACAGTGCAGGTCTTCAATGTATAAGTACAAGTGTACACAAATTGTAAACATTGTGGTGATAACAAGAATAATAATACTCTGACCCCTTGTAATGAATAGTTCTATGTATAGATATATATCTATTGTTATAATTATTATTCTATTTATGGTTAGCTGACTGTTGCGGAAGTGGAGGGAGTGTTTGTGAAGTCCCTGTAAGGTTGAGATGAAATCTCTCAGATCCTATAAACCACTAATGGGACGGTTTTTATGGTGCTCTTCTTTCATCCCCACCATAGCCGATAGTGCAATGGCCATAGAGACAACACGGGTGAAATATCGGGAACTTGAGCCAAGACCTGAAAAATTTCCTTGGTCCTCACCGGAGTTCGAACCAGGTACCTTCAGGCCGACAGTCGAGCGCGTTACCGCACGACCATCCATAGACCGTCTCAACACTAAAAAATATATAATAAACCTAAAAAACCTTTTTTAAAAAAGCTCTTTAATAAAAGTGTACTAAATACTAAGGTGATACAAATATTTAAAGAAAATTGAATGGATAGAAATTAAAGCGTGGGCACTTTGGTAAATGTAATTTATGACATTGCTAATTAAAAAGTCAAATCTTCATTGAAGTGTACAATTCACAAAAATAAAAAGAAATGCAGTTGGTGTGTAAGTTTCAGATAGGCGACCACGCTTTAATTTATTCAGCTAAATTTCTATAAATATTTGTATAACCTTAACATTTAGAACATATAATTAAAACGTATTTTTTTTTTAAGTTTTAATTTATTTCTTTCGTTTTAACTTTAAATTTATTTTAATGAAGAATTCTTTCTTTAAAAACAAAAGATTGTTTCTTCTTTTTTTACTTTTTTTTATTTACTTAAATGAGCTCGAGCCTATCATTATAAAGTATAATTATTTACCTAAATAAACCTTTCTTGATGAAGTATAATTATTTACTTAAATAAACCTTTCTTGATGAAGTATAATTATTTACTTAAATAAACCTTTCTTGATGAAGTATAATTATTTACTTAAATAAACCTTTCTTGATGAAGTATAATTATTTACTTAAATAAACCTTTCTTGATGAAGTATAATTATTTACTTAAATAAACCTTTCATGATGAAGTATAATTATTTACTCAAATAAACCTTTCATGATGAAGTATTATTAAATGAACCCAGCATGATGAAGTATTATTAAATGAACCCAGCATGATGAAGTATTATTAAATGAACCCAGCATGATGAAGTATTATTAAATTAACCTAGCATGATGAAGTATTATTAAATGAACCTAGCATGATGAAGTATTATTAAATGAACCCAGCATGATGAAGTATTATTAAATGAACCGAGCATGATGAAGTAGGCCTATTATTAAATGAACCCAGCATGATGAAGTATTATTAAATGAACCCGACATGATGAAGTATTATTAAATGAACCTAGCATGATGAAGTATTATTAAATGAACAGAGCATGATGAAGTATTATTAAATGAACCTAGTATGATGAAGTATTATTAAATGAACCTAGAATGATGAAGTTTTATTAAATGAACCAAGCATGATGAAGTATTATTAAATGAACCTAGAATGCTAAAGGAATAAGAGACTCATGTAAATATAATTCACAAAAGTTTGCATAATATGTTAAATCTGAGTTGACAAATGTCAAAATATTTTTCACAAAAACTCTATGTTAGAATAATCAAGTTATATGACAAATTGTGTTGGACATTGTTTACACATGCTGTGGTTATACACTACACTTTTCATGGCGAGTGGTGCATGCACTGAATGCACAAATCAAGTAAATAAATACACTTCTCTCTGCCTGTGTTGTTCTCAAAAAGTTTCTATAATTAGACATTGTCCGTGTCAAAGATTTTCATGTGCCGACATAATTTGTTGAGTTACACGACTCAGACCAGGACATTAATCTGTTTCATGACACATTCTTAACAACTTCATTTGCATAATGTATGTTGGTTGAACTCAAAAGTTTATAACGAAAGTGAACTGAATAGTTTGATCAAATCAATTACTTTTATTTCTTACGTAATAATGTTGTCTAAATTTTGTGTTTCATTTCAATCTCAATTTAGAAAAATAATAATAAAAAATAACTGATTTATAGTAATCGCTTGGTTTTCCTTGCCTTCGTTATTAGGGGTTGTTCACTTATAACGTAACGCTTTTTTTAGGAAAAAGGGGCGGGGTCGAACTGTAACATGCAATGATTCGGTATGGGACAAGGAATTACGTGTTGAAGGTTGGAAGGGTGGAGTAAATATAGAATCAAGTTGTTACACATACAATACGAATGAGCCTTTGAATTTTGGATTTTCATCAATTTTAGCAGAGTATTTATTTAGATATTATTTATTTTTGAGTATCTTGAACGAATTAATCGGATTTGTATTTGGTTTATAACTCAACACCTAATAAGTAATATATTATGGTAAGACCGCTGTGTATATATTGAAATTAGAAAACAATGAAATATTATTTTCTGTTTTTTTTTTTGTTTATTATCTGAAATTTAAAAGCTGAAGCTTTTTTATATTTTTTTTTAAATTAACTAAATTGCCCACAAGCTACACAAATGTAAACATATGCATGACCAACTATAACTAAAGAAATATATGAAGATATAAAAAGGGTGTGCCTTTACTTCAAATACATGTAAACATGTACGTAGACAGTGCTGTATCATGTAAACATGTACGTAGACAGTAAACATCTAAGTAGACAGTGTTTATCATGTAAACATGTACGTAGACAGTTTTGTATCATGTAAACATGTACGTAGACAGTTTTGTATCATGTAAACATGTAAGGAGGCAGTGTTGTATCTTGTAAATGTGTAAGTAGACAGTGTCGTGTAATGTAGACAGTGTTATATCTATAACCAAAGTAAACACGTGCTTGTCATCAAGAAAAAAAAAGGGGGGGGGGGAGATTTTGGAAAAACCGTAAAATGAAAACTATAAAACATCAATATATTGTGTTTGAAAACTACGAAGCTATAGACATTTTGATTAAGACACAATATGGCTATAACTGTTATTGCATTAAAACAAGCTCCAGAGTCAGAATTCTGGACGTTATACTTATATCTCGATAATGTATAGTTACTACTATTCTTTTTTTAAAATTATTATTGGCCTAATTTATCTAGTCAATCATATGGCGTTCAAGATGGCGGTGAAAATAATAGTGATATAAAACAAGATTGCGCATCTGGTTCAATTTACAAAATGGAAAAGTAGGGGAGGCAAATAAATCAATGGTGCCCAGGGCTTCAATGAGACTTAATCCGGCATTGTTCGTAGATACATCAGTTAACAAACATTATCAATTGTATTAGATCAACGTATATTTCTTATAAACTAATATTAGCTAATTTCTATGTGAGGTGGTCTCTATCACCATGTGAGGTGGTCTCTATCACCATGTGAGGTGGTCTTAATCACCATGTGAGGTGGTCTTAATCACCATATGGGTAGGTCTCTATCACCATGTGAGGTGGTCTTAATCACCATGTGAGGTGGTCTTAATCACCATATGGGTAGGTCTCTATCACCATTGAGGTGGTCTTAATCACCATTGAGGTGGTCTCTATCACCGTGTGGGTAGGTCTATATCACCATGTGAGGTGGTCTCTATCACCATGTGGGTAGGTCTCTATCACCATGTGAGTTGGTCTATATCACCATGTGAGGTGGTCTCTATCACCATGTGGGTAGGTCTATATCACCATGTGGGTAGGTCTCTATCACCATGTGGGTAGGTCTCTATCACCATGTGGGTAGGTCTCTATCACCATGTGGGTAGGTCTCTGTCACCATGCGGGTAGGTCTCTATCACCATGTGAGGTGGTCTTTATTACCATGTGGGTAGGTCTATATCACCATGTGGGTAGGTCTGTATCACCATGTGAGTAGGTCTCTATCACCATGTGGGTAAACCTCTACCTATTTAGTAAGAATATATAGTAGTCCTACTCTGTTTAAACTCCACTACTTTGAAGCTTTTAGAAATGCAGAACTGTTTATTTTTGGGAAATATTACTGCATTAAATTCACAGTCCAATGTATCACTTTCTGTTTGTTTAATTATCATCTACTCTACGGAGCAGGGAATACTTCAACTATGTATCGGGATAAAATAAATGTAATTAATTTTCTTGATAATAAACGAAATATCTGATTTGTACAGTTCCATTTGATCAATTATTGTGTCTAAGTATGAAAATGCATACCATTATATACTCTAGTTCAGGGAATTGTAAGTAAGAAATTAAAAAAAATGGTAAGAAGCCGAATTGAACTTGCGCGCGGGTGCTGTATCGTGCCACATCAAATCTCCTCTGTGCTGCAAAGTGGCAGAGAAAAATGATAATTTGATCCTTATTGCTTTGTTTTGATTTTAACATTGAGAGAAATAATTACTGTTTAAACAAATGATCCTAAGTCATTAGCGTTGACGAATTAAACGTAATATGTGACTTATGAAATGTACACTAGATAGGTGGCATAAATTAGCACCCATATCTTTACCTAACGGTTTTTGGTTTCGTTTTGTTGGTTGATTGTTTTGGTTGGTTGTTTGGTTTGATTTGGTTGGTTTGGTTGGTTAGCGTTGAACGTAATTTGGGATGTAGGCCATTTCTGTACATTAGGAAGGTGGCGTAAATTAGCACACATATCTTTACCTAATGGTGTGTTAGAAATATTTCAAGTGTCACGTTTGAACTCCCGACTTACCGGACAACGCCGGGTACAATACTAGTATATTTATAAATATTAAGGAAAAAAGTAATACACACCTTATGAAATCGTTTTGGGAAAATGCCAATTTTGGTGATTTTAAATATCGTGACATAGAACTTCGTTCCTGCTGCTACTATCAAATGGTTTTAAAAAAATATTTAAATGCATGGAATGTAAAGGCAACAGGACAAGAAAAAAGATTGAAATCATTAAATAAGTTAATCTAAATTGCTTATAAAAAAATGTCAAATATTTAAAGGGTGCAGCTAGTTGGAGAAAATTATCGGTCAAGCAATAAAAGGTTCATTCTAAAAATTAATTATCTCAGCCATGAACTCAACACTGTTCAATATCATCAGATCTGCATCATTTTAATTGTCCAAAAATCACAGTGAAAAATTTAAAAACATGTTTAACTATCAAGCTTTGTAATTTAAAAACATATGTATAACTATTATATTTGATTTTTATTTGCAATGAAACATATTTAATTCTGCAGACACTCACTTGTCAACACTATTAGATATTCAGTGAGTAAAGTTAGTTGTTGTTTTAAATCATTTTTTCATATTAAATTAATAAATAGCAGTGTACCCGGCCTTGTGTGGCAAGGCAGAATAAACAGACGTAAAAATTGAACATCTCTTTTGAAAAGATGTACAATGAATCAAAAGTCATCAATACAGAAGAGTAGGCATGAGTGCGCTCTAATTCCAATTTATATTCTGGGTCAATTTATTTCAAACCGAAAGTTGTTCTTTTAAACAACTCATTATGTTTGTTTGATTTTAAACATAAATGTGTTTAACATCCGCGTTCAAATAAACATCCATGGTGACTTTCATTTAAAACCCCTTAAATTTCTTAAAGCGATTTGACATAAAATGCTTAATCTAAATATTCTAGCAATAGAAGGTTTGTTATAAATGTAAATGTAATCATTGCAGCCGTAGAAATATTTTAAATTAGTCTTGTGAGATAAAATAAAATATAGGAATGCATTAACAGACATGTAATTTAATGTCTCACCGTAATACTATAGTATGTACTTAGGAATTATTATTTTGGTATGTATATCATTAACAATCGATATTTTCTATAGAAATATCACAGTAATTTAACCGAATAACATAAACTAATCGAAAAGAAACATATTAAGATACAAAAAATGCCTTCTTTTGATGTTACTAGGAAAAAATCATACTTTTCCAAGAAAACTTGGAACTGTACAAATAACTTACTTCCAGTCTTTTCAACAGCAAATGATTCTCTTTTATGTTTGGGTTGATTGCAATGATGATGCCCTCGTATCCATTGTTGATAAGTTTTACTTTGGCTAGTACTGAGAGAAACAATGTTGATGACATGAACACGAAAAGTGTCTTCATTGTCAACATTTCAACTGTGAACCTAATAATTGAATGTCATGGTGTGACTAGCAAATAGTTAGGTCATCGTTTAGAACTTTAGAAATGTTCAGCACACGTCACAATATTTCACAAACAGAAATTGACAATTTTTTTCACTCAGAGAGTTAATGTCTTAATCATTAAATAATTCTAAATCTAAATATGAGAATTTCTGGTATTTGATTTACTCAAAAATAATAACTCTAAAATAATTCTAAATATGAGAATTTCTGGTATTTGATTTACTCTAAAATAACTACTCTAAAATAATTCTAATTATTATAATTTCTGGTATTTGGTTTACTCTAAAATAATTCTAATGATGACAATTACTGGTATTTGATTTACTTTAAAAAAATATGTTTCGTTATACTTTTTATCCGAGATGAATTCAAATAAACTAAGCACATTTATGTTCGCGATTCACTGCTAAAAAATTCCAGCCAGCTGTGGCAGAACTATGTTTAAATAACGTACTCTATGTTATGATATAAATCTTCACTTGTCTACTTTCTTGTAACAAACTGTCTCTATTATTCTTCTAGCTGACCAGGTAGAGACATAAGAGGGAAAAGTTGGTGTGTTACAGGTAAAACATGTTTTAAGACAAGCAACGCAAGAACGTTTTTTAGAAGTAAAACTAAACAGAGTATGGTTGTTGAATATTTCAAAGCCTGCTATTAACAATTAAGCAACCGTTAATTTTAAGAAAATAAAAAGCTCGTGAATATAAATTTAATAACAACTTCTCTGTCACTTCTATCTTAGATAAATGAATTGGCATATTTACTCAAAACGCACACCTATCTATCAATCTCTCTCTCTCTCTCTCTCTCTCTCTATATATATATATATATATATATATATATATATATATATATATATATATATATTTATATATGTTTGAGTGTGTATGTATGTGTGTATGTATGTGTGTATGTATGTGTGTATGTGTGTCGCTGTGGCAAAGATATGATGGGCGGCACCGTTAAAATTGTCACATCTTTTACTGTTCACAATGTCACATTAATTAAGGTCGAGGTAAATACCAAAGCAGTAAACTAAGTATAACTCAACGCTAAAGTTCAGACACAGAAATATACAGCGAGCAAATGTACAAAACAATTTCTTAACAAATTAGTCGACCCATCTCATACTAGTAGCTTGTGTGTGTATGTGTGTGTGGACCTATCTCATACTAGTAGCTTTTGTGTGTGTATGTGTGGACCTATCTCATACTAGTAGTTTGTGTGTGTGTGTGTGTGTGTGTGTGGACCCATCTCATACTAGTAGCTTGTGTGTGTGTGTGGACCCATCTCATACTAGTAGCTTGTGTGTGTGTGTGTGGACCTATCTCATACTAGTAGCTTGTGTGTGTGTGTGTGTGTGGACCTATCTCATACTAGTAGCTTGTGTGTGTGTGGACCTATCTCATACTAGTAGCTTTTGTGTGTGTGTGTGTGGACCCATCTCATACTAGTAGCTTGTGTGTGTGTGTGTGTGTGGACCTATCTCATACTAGTAGCTTTTGTGTGTGTGTGTGTGGACCTATCTCATACTAGTAGCTTGTGTGTGTGTGTGTGTGTGGACCTATCTCATACTAGTAGCTTGTGTGTGTGTGTGTGTGTGGACCTATCTCATACTAGTAGCTTGTGTGTGTGTGGACCTATCTCATACTAGTAGCTTTTGTGTGTGTGTGTTTTGTGGACCTATGTCGAAATAGTAGCTTTTGTGTGTGTGCATGGGCGTCGCTAGAAATTTTTCCAGGGGGGGGGGGCACAGATACACATTTTTAAATTTAACTGACAATGACATACAGGTTCATTAATTATTTATATTGACATAAATAAATACATTTGAAAATTCAAACATTTTGACAACAAACACAAGAAGTTTTCGATTTTTTTTTTTTTTTTATTTGGCCTTTTATAACTTGATTTGGCCTTCAGAAATACTCTTGGCATTCAGCTTTTTTTTTAATCTGGCAACTCTTGTTGGTTTATAATCTTCTGCCACTGAGTGCATTTTTTAATTAATGCTAAATTAATTCAGACCCTTGATAAAAAGTATGATTTTAGAGCTGACAATGATGGAAACAGAGTTTTTAGAGATGCATGGTTATCATACTATTCACCGTGGCTTGTATGTTAAAAGGTGCCTTTTGCAAATATTGCAAATCAGGGGGCATTTGTCATCAAACCATGCGCAAAATTTAAAGATTTCAACGAAGATGCATTTAGCCAGATGCAAAGCACATGGCACAGACTCATGAAGATGCAAGCAATTTTGTTACATGACTGGAAGCCAAAGCAGTTTCTATAGATGAGCAGTTGAACTCATCATTTAGAAGACAATTTCAAGAAAATTGTAACTAACTGGGTTCCATCATTTTTACAATCCTATTTTGCGGCATGCATGATTTAGCACTTTGTGGAAAAGAATCAAATTCTGGTAATTTTTATAAGAAATTTATGAAATACTGTAATAGAAAATAACATTTGGCTTTTATTGCTATGAACACAATACGATATGAAAACTACCTGCGGGGGAGACACACGTTACAACGCATACATTGCACGATATGAAAATTACCTGCGATGGAGACACACGGTTACAACGCATACACCGCACGATATGAAAACTACCTGCGGGGAAGACACACGTTACAACGCATACATCGCACGATATGAAAATTACCTGCGATGGAGACACACGGTTACAACGCATACACCGCACGATATGAAAACTATCTTAGGTAGACCCCTCAGCCGGCGTCGAGCGCCGGCTACGCCGCCGAATTTTCGTCCGCCGTAAATCCGCCGAAAAATATGCGGCGCGCCTCATTAGCCGCCATATTTCGTTCGCCGTTATATTAACTGTCGCATTACTTAATCTTGTTGCACATGACCTTGCTGACCATATCAGCTCTGTCTTGAAAAGCTTTTCTGTTGATCAAAAAATACTAGCTGCCATGTTAGTGCTGCAATTATGATAAAGACTTCAAAGCTTTTGAAGGTTGACTCTTATCAGCACTTTACAGCACACGTATTGCACCTTAATACTACCGACAGCATCAATAAAAATGAAGAATTTCAAGACCGCATTTATAGAAGACGATGCAGCAGCATTCACAGAGGATAAAGAAATGATAAAGACCCTGAAAGAAGGCATGTCTTCAGTGTGTATGTTGCTTCATGTAGATGATCAGCTTAGTGCATCAATAATGGATGCCTCTGAGAGCAGCACTAACGCCATCAATGACAGTCATAGACACAATAAAATGATAAGTCAGTGAAGGCATCATGTCCAATGCGTTGGAATTCAACATTGATGATGATTCAGTCTATACTTGACTTGAAAAGATGATGATGATACAACTGTTTATTTCTGTTGTTTTAAATAATAAAACTTTTCCCCAAGTATTGTAAAATTGTTTTATTGCTGAAGTTTCATCAATTCAATATTGTCTAGGCGTCAGCCGAATTATAGCCAAATATTTCGTAATCTGCCAAAAATCAGCCGAAAATCAGCCGCAAATGTCAGTTTACTCAATTTATGGTCAAATTCGGCTACGCCGGCTATCAGCCAAAAAATTATGTCAGCCAGCCGAAACTTAAAAAAAAATTCGGCTGGCAGGTCTAATCTATGGGAGACACACGGGTTAGACGATTATGTATTTAGGGATATATATATATATATATATATATATATATATATATATATATATATATATATATGCCTATATCTATATAAATAAAAAATGTAAACAGGATTCACGCTATTAATCATAACTCTGACAGTTCTTCACCCATTGCCGTAGAATTTACACACAAAATTGCAAAAAATTACTTTGCGTGTTGATATATACTTCTATAATATTTAAAAATAATATTTAATCGATCGGTTTGGTAAAATCATTTCTTTACTTTACTGTACTTTTTTTTAAAACCACAGTAGGTAATGCAAAAGTCACACAGTGCTAACTTATATATATATAAGTATATAATTCTCTTCATCGCCCAACCATTAGGTGCACCAGCCTGTAAGACTATATATAGATTTGTCGCGTTTGTGGAATTCCCGAACACGTCACAGCAAACAAGTCGCGTTCAACAACGTTCGACATCTCGCGTTGTTTTCTGAGAGATTTCCTTTATAAAACCAGATTATTTTAATTTCTTATATGACATTTTGTCCTTTTATTTAGTGAAATATATTAAGCAATAAATACGAGCACTAGACAGCTACAGTAATTTTAAAAACAGTATTGTTTGGTCGTAATCATGTTTTTATGTGTGCTCTAACTACGAAACTATTTCATTTATCACCGTCGCGTATATTCTGTATCCGTTTAACTGCGGGAAATGAGGGAATGTTGTACATAAAATAACATTAGCATGTCAACTGATTATTGTAAAAAAAAAAAAAATAAAACACATTTAATAATACAATTACGTGTGAAGAATAAAGTAAAATTGAAATCATTTAGAATTTAAAAAAAAGGTGTATACATATAGATAAGATGTGAAAATTCTATGGCTGGACCGGCGCTACCAATAGGCTACAAAGTGGGTCAAGAGAACACATTCAATGCTAAGTGTAGACAATAAAATATTAGATATGGTGAAATCTTTTGTTTTGATTTCTTTGTGCTACTGTTTTGGGGAAAATCACTATTATAAATATGTATGGCGCATTACAAACAAATGTTAACTGTTTCAGAATATGTACGCATTACTAAAAAATATTAACTAACATCTATCTGTACTGAATAGTTTAGGTACTGTAGGATGAAGGTTATACGAAAAGAATCTTAAGCTGTGTTAAGCAAGTCTAAAAAAATATATAACAGCTGTCTACAGGTAATATGGAGACTGCCATGACTTGAATGAAAAAAAAGTGTTACATCAAAATAACACTATAGTGTGCTGGGGGGAGGGATGGATTGAGGCAGACACAAAACGAACCAAAAAAAATGCAATGCAAATTAAAACACCCACCACCCGAAATATGTTTCTTAGAAACTGAATGAAAAAAATTACAATTCAAAGAAAAAATCCTGATCTTAAAAAAGGCATTAAAATATATTTAACCAATAAAGAGAAAATTAAGTCTGGCAGCTCATCGAGAATCAAGGCTTGCAAAGAATTAACTAAAAATGTGTAAACAATAAAATAAAAAACAAGTTGCTGGGAGGTATAAAATAGTGACCATAAAGACTGCACATGATAGGTCAAAGTTCAACTTTTTGTTTGATTGCTTTTTTGAAAAAAATAATTACAGTAATTATATTGATTGATAAGGTGGCTTATGCTACGCCGCGGGACGACAAGTTGTCAGTATTTGTTTTAAAATAAACCAACCTGCCGTGTGCAGACTAATAGTACGTAAGTATTTTGTTTTAATTAACAAACAGTATCGTAAAATATTTCTTTTACTTTATTTTGCAAATTAATCCTTCGTTAGTATTTTTTTAATCAAACATGTAAACAGGATTCACGCTATTAATTATAACTCCCAAAGTACAAACAAAAGCACTGCATTAATAAACATAACAAACTTAGAAATTACCATTTGTACTGCGGAACGGATTCTTCTTTATTTATACTTTTAAATTATTGATAATTATTTTTCTAAAATTTGTTTTTTTTTTTAAATAAAAAGAATTAGAAACAAGGACTTTTTCAATACATAAATATTACATTAAATAGAGCTTTGCCACGGCAACGCGTGGCAGGGTACAGCTAGTATATATATATATATATATATATATATATATATATATATATATATATATATATATACTAGTTGCAAGTACCCGGCTTTGCCCGGGTTTAAAAAAAGGTTTTCTGTTTACCTTCTGTTTTCTCCCTACCCCTTCTCTCCCTTCCTCTCTCTCCCTCCCTCCCTCTCTCTCCCTTTCCCTTCTTCCCTTTCTCTCTCCCTCCTTCTCCCTCCCTCTCCCTCGCTCTCTCTCCCATCTCTCTCCCTCCCACCCTCCCTCTCCCATCTCCCCTCTCCCCTTCGTTCTCTCCCCCCTGTCCATCCCCCCTCCCTCCCTCTCTCCCCTTACTCCTTCCCTCTCTCCCTCCCTGCCCCTCTCTCTCTTTATCTCTTCCTCCCATTTCTCTCATCCTCTCTCCCTCTTCACCTCTCTCCCTCTTCCTCCCTCCCTCATTCCCTCTCTCCCTCCCTGCCCCCCCTCACTCTTTATCTCTCTCTCCCTCCCTCTCTCTCCACCATCTCTCTCTCCCTCCCTCCCCTCTCTCCCTCCCTCTCTCTCCTCCCTCCCTCCCTCTCTCTCCCTTTACCTTCCTCCCTTTCTCCCTCCATCCTTCTCCCTCCCTCTCCCTCGCTCTCTCACCCATCTCTCTCCCTCCCACCCCTCCCTCTCCCATCTCCCCTCTCCCCTTCGTTCTCTCCCCCCTGTCCATCCCCCTCCCTCCCTCTCTCCTCTTCCTCCTTCCCTCTCTCCCTCCCTGCCCCCTCTCTCTTTTTATCTCTTCCTCCTATTTCTCTCATCCTCTCTCCCTCTTCACCTCTCTCCCTCTTCCTCCTCCCTCATCCCCTCTCTCATTCCCTCTCTCCCTCCCTGCCCCCCTCACTCTTTATCTCTCTCCCTCCCTCTCTCCCACCCTCTCTCTCTCCCACCCTCCCCTCTCTACCTCCCTACCCCATCCCCCTCTCCCACCCTCTCTCCCTCCTTTCTCCCTTCCTCCCCTTTCCACCTCTCTCTCCCTCCTCCTCTCTCCCCCTTCCTTCCTCCCTCATTCCCTCATTCCCTCTCTCTCCCTCCCTGCCCCCCGTTATTTATCGATTTGGTGAACTTTCAGCATTTTGGTCAAATTAACGCATTTAGGTATTGCGTTAAAAATTTTAATCGCAAATTTTTTTGACGCGTTAATTGCAAATTAACGCAGTTTAATCAGGAGCCCTAATATATATATATATATATATATATACTTATTATTATGGCTTCACACTTCTTCTAAAATCCTTCTTCATTCCTTTACCTTCCTCAAACTGTACACACCAGAGAGCATGAAAAAAAATCAACAATTCTTTGCATCACAAAGGCACAATACAGCACCAGCGCGCAAGTTCTATTCGATCATAGGGAAATGACGTCACAGAGAAATTTTATTTATGGCGCCGTCGAGATTAATTTAATATAGTAAAATAGTAAAAAAAATTAATAACAATTAAACTACCCATCGATATGAAACGAAACCTGTCCTATAACCTTCCCCATGTAAATATGTGTATGTGTAACAAATTTCACGTTATTTGTTTGTCTGGATCTTGAGTTATAAGAAAACAGACAGACAGACAGACAGACAGACAACGAATGCGTCTTATAAGTATAGATATATATATATATATATACTAGTTGCAAGTACCCGGCTTTGCCCGGGTTTAAAATAAGGTTTTCTGTTTACCTTCTGTTTTCTCCCTACCCCATCTCTCCCTTCCTCTCTCTCTCCCTCCCTCCCTACCCCTCTCTCCCTTTCCCTCCCTCCCTCTCCCTCCCTCTCTCCCATTTCCCTCTCTCCCCTCTCCCCCTCCTTCTCTCCCAACGTCCATCCTCCCAATCTCCTTCCCTCCCCTCTCTCCCTCCCTAACCCCTCTCTCCCTCCTTTCTCCCTCCCTCCCCTTTCCATCTCTCTCTCTCCCTCCCCCTCTCTCCCCCTTCCTCCCTCCCTCATTCCCTCTCTCTCCCTCCCTGCCCCCCTCACTCTTTATCTCTCTCTCTCCCTCCCTCTCTCCCACCCTATCTCTCTCCCTCCCTCCACTCTCTCTCTCTCCCTACCCCCTCTCTCCCTCGCTTCCTTTCTCTCTCCAACTCCCCCTACTCCCTCTCCCATCTCCCTATCCCCCCTGCTCCCTCTCCCATCTCCCTCTCTCCCGCTTTTCTCCCTCCCTCCCCCTTTCCACCTCTCTCTCCCTCCCCCTCTCTTCCCCCTTCCTCCCTCCCTCATTCCCTCTCTCTGCCTCCCTGCCTCCTCACTCTTTATCTCTCCCCCTCCCTCTCTCCCCACCCTCTCTCTCTCCCTCCCTCCCCCTCTCTCTCCCTCCCTCCCTACCCCCTCTCTCCCTCCCTTCCTTTCTCTCTCCATCTCCCCCTACTCCCTCTCCCATCTCCCTCTCCCCATCTCCCTCTCTCCCCCTCCTTTTCTCCCCCCCTGTCCATCCCCCTTCCTCCTCTCTCCCCCTCCTTCCCTCCCTCCTACCCTCCTTTCCTCTCTCTCTCCCTCCTGCCCCCTCTATCTCTCTTTATCTCTCTCCCTCCCTATCCCTCTCTCTCTCTCTTTCTCTCTCTCTCTCTCTCTCTCTATATATATATATATATATATATATATATATATATATATATATATAGTTATTATTATGGCTTCACACTTCTTCTAAAATCCTTCTTCATTCCATTATCTTCCTCAAACTGTACAAATCAGGGAGCATGAAAAAACAACAACAATTCTTTGCATCACAAAGGCACAATACAGCAACAGCGCGCAAGTTCTATTCTAATCGGGAAATGATGTCACAGAGGAATTTTATTTATGGCGCCGTCGAGATTACTTTAATATAATAAAATACTAAAATAAAAAAAAAATAATTACAATTAAACTACCCATCGAGATGAAACGAAACCTGTCCTATAACCTTCCCCATGTAATTATGTGTATGTGTAACAAATTTCACATTATTTGGTTATCTAGATCTTGAGTTATAAGGGAACAGACAGACAGACAGACAGACAGACAACGAATGCGTCTTATAAGTATAGATATATATATACTAGTTGCAAGTACCCGGCTTTGCCCGTTTTTAAAATAAGGTTTTCTGTTTACCTTTTGTTTTCTCCCTCCCCCTCTCTCCTTCCCCCCTCCCGCTCCCTCCTTACCCCTCTCTCGCTTTCTCTTTCCCTCCCTCCCTTTCTCCCTCCCTCCCTCTCCTTCCCTCTCTCCCATCTCTCTCACATTCACCCCTCCCTCATTCCCTCTCTCTCCCCCCCTATCCCCCCTCTCTCTCTTTTTCTCTCTCTCCCTCTCTCTCCCTATATCCCTCCCTCCTTCTCTCACCCCCGTCCCCCCTCTCTCCACCTTCCTCCTCTCCCTCCCTACCCCCTCTCTCCCTCCCTCCTTTCTCCCTCCCTCTCTCTCCCATCTCTCTCTCCCCTTCTTCCTCTCTCTCTCAATCCACCCTCTCTCCCTTTGCCTCCCTTTCTCCCTCCCTCCCTCTCCCTCCCTCTCTCCCTTCTCTCTCCCATTCACCCCTTCTCATTCCCTCTCTCTCCCTCCCTACCCCTCTCTCTTTCTCTCTCTCCCTCTCTCCCACCCTCTCTTTCCTTCCCTCCCCTCTATCTCCCTCCCTTCTCTCTCCCTTCTTTTCTCTCTCCCTCTCCCCCTGCTCCCTTTCCCCCCTGCTCCCTCTCCCAATCTCCCCCCTGTCCACCCCCCTCCCTCCCTCTCTCCCCTCCCTCCCTCCTACCCTCCTTTCCTCTCTCCCCCCTGCCCCCTCTCTCTCTCTCTTTTTTCTCTCTCTCCCTCTCTCTCCCTATATCCCCCTCTCTCCACCTTCCTCCCTTCCTCCTTCCCCCTCTCTCCCTCCCTGCCCCCTCTCTCTCTTTATCTCCCACTCCCTCCCATTCTCTCTCCCTCTCCTTCCCTCCCCTTTCTCTCACTCCCCTATCTCCCTCCCTACTCCCTCCCTTCCTTTCTCTTTCCCTCCCTCCCTTTCTCTCTCCAACCCTCCCTCTCCCTCCCTCCCCATTAATCTCCCTCCCTACCACCTCTCTCCCTCCCTCCCTCCTTCTCTCCCCCTCTCTGCCCCCTCCTTCCCTCTCCTCCCTGCCCCCTCTCTATTTATCTCTCTCCCCCTCCCTCTCTCTGTACAATTAAACGTCAAATTACGCTTCTTAAATAAACAGAAAACCTTATTTTAATCCCGGGCAAAGTCGGGTACTTGCAGCATGAAAAAAAAACAACAATATTTTTTTTTCCGTCCCTAGCCCTTTCTTCACCGTCCGTTCAATTACACATTCACTTGGTGCGCGATTTTTATTTATATTGAAGGCGATCCCATACCGTGGATACTTTAATATAGTAAAATACTAAAATAATTAATTACAATTAAACTACGCATTGAGATTGTATTAATAATGTTAATAATGTCACAGAAACATTTTAATTAACGTATTTCGGTTTATTAAAGTGCACCTTTAATTTTAAACTTTCGAATACATAAAACGATAGATAAATAGATATGACTATTGATTTCATCATGTTTACAATTGGAGTTTCCGGGAGTTACCCCTCTTTTAAAAATGTGTCATAGGGAAATGACGTCACAGAGGAATTTTATCTATGGCGCCGTCGAGATTACTTTAATATAGTAAAATACTAAAATAAAAATAATTAATTACAATTAAACTACCCATCGAGATGAAACGAAACCTGTCCTATAACCTTCCCCATGTAATTATGTGTATGTGTAACGAATTTCTTGTTTTTTGGTTGACTGGATCTTGAGTTATAAGGGAACAGATAGACAGACAGACAAATAATGCGTCTTATAAGTATAGAGATATATATACTTAGTAGTTGCAAGTACCCGGCTTTGCCCGGGTTTAAAATAAGGTTTTCTGTTTACCTTCTGTTTTCTCCCTACCCCTCTCTCCCTTCCTCTCTCTCTCTCCCTCCGTCCCCCTCCCTCCCTTTCTCTCTCCCTCCCTCTCTCAAATCTCTCTCCGTCCCTCTCCCATCTCCCTCTCTCCCCTCTCCCTATCTCCCCCCGTCCATCCTCCTCCCTCCTCCTTCCCTCTCTCTCCCTCCCTGCCCCCTCTTTCTCTTTATCTCTTCCTCCCATTTCTCCCATCCTCTCCCTCTCTTCTTCCCTCCCCTCTCTCTCCCTCCCTAACCCCTCTCCCCTCCTTTCTCCCTCCCTCCCCTTTCCACCTCTCTCCCTCCCCCTCTCTCCCCCTTCCTCCCTCCCTCATTCCCTCTCTCTCCCTCCCTGCCCCCTCACTTTTTATCTCTCTCCCTCCCTCTCTCCCTCCCTCCCCTCTCTCTCCCTCCCTATCAATGCACAGGGAATCCCCTGTATTCGCGCACCAAGTGACGGAGAAGAAAGGGTTAGGGATGGAAAAAAAAAATATATTGTTGGTTTTTTTTTTTTCATGCTGCAATTACCCGGCTTTGGCCGAGATTAAAATAAGGTTTTCTGTTTATTTAAGAAGCGTAATTTGACGTTTAATTGTACAGAGAGAGGGAGGGGGGAGAGAGATAAAGAGAGAGGTGGGGCAGGGAGGGAGAGGGAATGAGGGGGCAGGGAGGGGAGAGAAGGAGGGAGGGAGGAAGAAAGGGAGGGAAGGAAAGAGAAAGGAAGGGGGGAGTAGGGAGGGAGAT
Source organism: Bulinus truncatus (assembly GCA_021962125.1). NCBI lineage: Eukaryota > Metazoa > Mollusca > Gastropoda > Planorbidae > Bulinus > Bulinus truncatus. The sequence continues at coordinate 4,388,658 of JAGDYQ010000046.1, read as the reverse complement.
AGAGGAGGAGGAGAGATAAAGAGAGAGAGGGGGAAGGGAGAGAGGGGGAGGAGAGAGAGGGAGACGGGAGAGAGAAAGGAGGGAGGGGGAGAGAAAAGGGGAGAGGAAGGAGGAGGGAGATGGGAGAGTTAGGGAGGGAAAGAGAGGGAGGGATAAAGGGAGGGAGGGAAAGAGAAAGGGATAGAGGGGGTAGGAAAGGAGAGAGAGGGGAGGGAGGGAGAAAACAAAAAACTTTTTTTAAACCCGGGCAAACAAAGCCGGGTACTTGCAACTAGTATATATATATATATATATATATATATATATATATAGATAGATAGATAGATAGATAGATAGATAGATAGATAGATAGATAGATAGATAGATAGATAGATAGATAGATAGATAGATAGATAGATAGATGGATGGATGGATGGATGGATGGATGGATGGATGGATGGATGGATGGATGGATGGATGGATGGATGGATGGATGGATGGATGGATGGATGGATGGATGGATGGATAGATAGGTAGGTAGGTAGGTAGGTAGGTAGGTAGGTAGGTAGGTAGGTAGGTAGGTAGGTAGGTAGGTAGGTAGGTAGGTAGGTAGGTAGGTAGATAGATAGATAGATAGATAGATAGATAGATAGATAGATAGATAGATAGATAGATAGATAGATAGATAGATAGATAGATAGATAGATAGATAGATAGATAGATAGATAGATAGATAGATAGATAGATAGATGCCATAACTACACACATATACGCACAATTTTACTTACAGTTCAGTGTCAACAGAAAAAAAAACGCATATCATGGTCTGTGGGAGATTGATACCAGGACATCTATTAAAATAACTTCTATTGGTCGACATTGGCGTTAACAAATTCAGGGTAGTATCCTTATGAAGTCATATGTTATCGTATTATTGTAGAGTGTGATGTCACATGTGCACATTGTGGTTGAACTAATATCATTGCATACTCTAATCTAGTATGGAATCAATGCACTTATTAACAAACATATTACGAAATGAAATGACATCTGTGCACAGAATGACACCGCGTCTTGCGATCATTGTATACATGGCGACATCCTTATGAAGCCATGTGTTACTTTTATGGCAAAATTTGTTATGTCGCCAGTTCACACAGTGATGCACTAGCATCAGGGGTTTTTTTGCCATGTAGCGCGCCGGATCTGCGATCCGGCACCTCTGAAATGCAACCCGGCACCTCTTATAGTTTTTTTCATTTGGTAAAACGTTAAAAACTTCAGAGACCCACCACCTCTTATTGAAGAGACCCACCACCTCTTATTGAGCGAAAAAACCCCTGACTAGCATCATTGCATCATCTAGCAGGCCCGGTTTATCAACTAGGCGGGACTAGGCGGCCGCCTAGGGCGGCAAAAATTCTGTTGCGGCAGCCGTGGTAGTAAAAGATACGTAAAAATAGAAATATTAAAACAATTGACGTCCTTTAGTAATACATGGATTGGGTAATATTTTAGTGCTAAGAGTTTATTAATATTGAAATTCTTAAAATTCTTAAAAATGCAACAGACTAGTCTTTGAGATACGTTTTGTCCTACTCCAAGTCCTAAGGTCCTACCCCTTGATGAAACGAATTGCATATCATGAATTTGATCACTAATTTACTTACTCACCTTACGAAAGCAAATATCGCTACATCCGGTGACGTCATTGGGAAATTTAAAAAAAAAACTTGCGTCTGTGTCATAGGCTCAATATAACGTAATATTGAAAAAATTAAATCAAACAATTGAAAATTAATTGTCGTAGAGTTATTCGACTGACAACTTATACTGTAGGTAAGATATTTAGTTGTCTTATGTAAATACTATAGAACAGTGTTATATTTAAAATCATTTGATTTGGGGCGAAAATTGACAACCTCAAGTAACTGCTGTCTGTAATCTACGCTTAAACAACGTGTTTTCAAATGCGACCAATCTGTGTCTTTTGAACTTACGAAGCACTTACAAATAACGTCGCTGATCGGCCTCATTTAAAACGTCGTTATAAGTGGACTGTGAAGATTAAAGTTAGTAAATAGCAGGGGGTTAACGCTTCGCCTTTTGCCCAAGTCCAATTATTTAATATTGGAAGATATTTTGCTAATGGCCGACGTTCAAATGTGAACGATTATGTAAATATGTAAACGACCGTTAATGATGTAATGTCATTGTCATCTAGTAATATTATATACAGACGTCATTGGTTAATTGTCATTTAAAAGTTTAGTCCTCAGATATTTAGTCCTAAATTTGTAAATAAAAATTGTACTTATTTTATTTTTCAAGAATGTATTACAAATTTTGAAAAATAATGAACCACAATAAAATTCGATTATGCAGTTTCCATGGTTATTTTAACCCCCTATGATGCAGATGCTGGCTGCAGTTTTCTGTAAGTAATGACTCTGTTTATTGCTTCTGCTGCAAGCTCTTTACCACTACCGGTAGCGTAGGTGCGTCAGGTCTTTCTGATAAAGGTTCACATGATTGGAAAAACATGTCCGCAATTCTATCAGGGCATAAGAAAAGCAGTTAACATCTAGCGAATTTTCAGTCATGGAAGGAACTTGAGCTGAGACTGCACAAATGAAAACAATTGATGCCGAACACATGCGTCTCATTAAAAAAAAAAAAGAACAGTATTGGCAGCAAATATTGAGACGGTTGATTGCTTTAGTTAGAGTTCTTGGTATGCAAAATCTTGCTTTTCATGGAACACATGATAAACTTAACACTTCTGATTACAGGTAACTTCCTGAAATTTGTGGAATTTCTAGCTTTGTTTGACCTACTTATGGATGAGCATCTCCGAAAGATTAAAGACAATGAGACCCATGTACATTACTTAGGCAAAGACATACAGAATGAGTTGATTCAGCTTTTATCCAATGCAATCAAACAAAAAATTCATTCTGGCTTCTGCTCGTGATGCTAAGTACTTTTCAATAATTTTAGATTGCTGGTCATGTTGAACAAATGACCATGATCATTCGCTTTGTGGATGTGAATTCAAGTCCAGAAAATGACACTGTAGCGCCATCATCTGTAAAGGAACATTTCTTGGGTTTTGTGCCTCTAAAAGAGACAACTGGTGCTGGCATGACTGAAACTATACTTAAGCAGTTAGACAAGATATCTTTATTTATCGAAAATGTACGCGGTCAAGGCTATGACAATGGCAGCAATTTGAAGGGAAAAGCAAATGGTGTCCAAAGAAGAAGTTTAGATATGAATCCCCGAGCATTGCTTGTTCCCTGCTGTGCACATACCTTGAATTTGGCTGTAAATGATGTAAAATACATGAAATAGTATATGTTCTATTTCTCCTCCCCCCATCTCCACTTCCTACCCCACCCCCGTAATTACGTCATGCAGCAGGTGGCCAGCGAAGCTTAGATGAAAGGTCTACATTCCGACGAGTGAAGCGAGGGTTGAGGAATTTTTCAGGAAGATGTCATTTCGCACCTCTGACCACTCGGCCACTGTTCGGTTACCGACAAAGGATAGATGTCCGCTTAGATGTCCGGCTACTATTGCGTTTGTCGATTGGCAGGGTAAAGAGCGTGGATGGATGACTGGTCAGGGGGTCACGTGTGCAATAGTGAAAGATGAGTTAAAGCAGTAAAAAGAGTATTCGACCTAGGTTTCTCGAAGAGAACGGTCGACGCGAGGGAGAGAGAGAGAGATCCAGAAAACGTCCTTTTCACTGTATTCATTTTATTGGATTATTTTGCTGTATTTTTGCAAGCCACCAGATCCCTTTTATGACTGGTGCCTTTAAGAAAATAAAAGAATATCTGAGTGTTGTTACACAAGACCTGTTGGTTTATTTTCTTCACGTATTGTACGTTTGATCGCCTGTGAAACTCTGTGGCGGAGACACAAATATATATACAAATTAAGTCAACAACTCTTACACTTAGACGACAAGCCAAGGATTCCGCAATAGGGGTCCTCAACACTCGTAAACCGCAAAAATGACACAGAGTGTGAGAAAACACTGGTAGATGCAGCTGAAATCGCAGTCAATTTAGAGATACCAGCACTTTTCGAACCCGAGCGAACCCGTATCAGAAGAAAGAAGAAACAATTTCCATATGAAGGAGATGACGGCGAACCCATTCATGATCCAAAAGACAAATTCAAAGTAAGCTTTTACTTCGCTGTTCTTGACACGCCCATACAATCGGTTGATGAATGGTTCACTCTGATGCAAAAAATTAGTTCGGTGTTTGGTTTCCTGTATGATGTTCATAGTTTACAAAATAAAACTGGCAGGGAAGTTAAGGAACATTGTTTGAATCTTGAGAAAGTTTTGCGACATGGAGACTCCAAAGATATTGACGCATTTGATCTAAGCAGTGAACTGAAAGCCATTTCAAGACGAGTTGCTAGGTGTACATCGCCACAGGATGTACTAAACTTTATATTGAAAAATAATCTAACAGATAGTATTCCGAACACTGTTATAGCTATCCGAATCCTCTTGACACTTTCAGTTTCTGTGGCCAGTGGTGAGCGAAGCTTCTCAAAACTCAAACTGATAAAGACATATTTGAGAACGACCATACTACAAGAAAGACTTGTGTGAATAGCTACTGTGTCAATCGAACATGATATTGCTAGAGACATTGATTTCATTTCAAATGTTTGAGAGTGGGTTGGCATAGTTTTTTCTTCGAAGCCCCGACCTGCCTTCGAGGGGCGATGCTTAGTGCCATGCAAAGCGTTCGGCAACAGTATCGTCTACACCGGAACTCACTTCCCGTGCTCGTCTTGCGACGGGGTGCTTTCGCAGTTTCCATCACTTTCAGACTCTCAGTTTAGCCGATAGCCCTAAGAGCGAGGCTATCGTTCCCACCCGGACCGCGTGGAGGTACTGAGTTTTAAGGGCCTTAGGGCAACGCAGACGTTTCAAAGTCCGACGATCTAGCGCCATCCATTTTCAGGGCTGGTTGATTAAGCAGAAGGTTTGAAGACCCACTCCCGGTCTCCACCTGGCATGGAGTCCCGCATGCCTGAGGTACGCACGAGTCTGATCGAAATCAAGGTAACGAAAAGCAGCCAGCTAGATACGCTGCAAGAGGCAGCTAGAAAGACAATTGAGTCCTATCGAGAAGGGGCGATCCTAGCCTACACTGATGGCTCCGTGGTCGTCGGTGAGGATGGCAAAGATAAGTCCGGGTACGGTGCTCATATCGCCCACCAAGCAACAGGGTTCAGTGAGGAGTTGCAGGGCCATGTGGATTTCTCTGTGCAGCAGAAGCAGTGATGAGAGCTATAAAAGAATCGGTGGCGCACATTGATAAGAGAATTGGGGATGGGGCGATTCCGCCGTCGGGAACGAGAGGGCCGATGGCCTAGCAAAGTCCAGTACACGAATGGACTCCTCTGGGAGTTTATCGCAAACTGCAGATGGGGCCTCCTATGAGTCCATCATTGCCAAGTTACGCACCCTTGAACAAACTGTATGGCTTTCGAACTGGGAAAGAGGAACCACAGGGCGAGAGGTGAGAAGGATTATGGAGCGACCTTCTAAATCCGACCCGTGGTGGAGGCTTCGGAGAGACGAACAGGCACTGATAGCTCAGTTCTGAACTGGGCATTGTCCGATAGGCGCCTATTTTGGGAGTATGAGACCCGAGTACGACTCCCGTTGTCGACATTGCGGTGAGGAAGAGGAAACGGTAGATCACTTGTTGAGTGAGTGTCCACGTCTGGAGGCTTTCAGACTGGACGAGTCGGGAACCCCGCTGGCCATTGGGCTTTATGGCAGTCTCCAGATGTTGAGAAACACAGCAGGTTACATTTCACGAGCCCTAAGGGACCCAGTCTCGGTTCGTTAAACATAAGAGAGTTCAATCAGAGACATTGATCAGATGGAAGTCGTTTCTACATTTTATAAAGCAAAAGCGCGAAAAATAAAGTTTTAAAATTTAATTATAGATTTATTTTATTGGCCTACGATTGTAGCCTATAGCCATAAAACACAATTATACATGACATTGTATAGATTGTAGCCTATAGCCATAAAACACAATTATACATGACATTGTATAGATTCGATTGCAACTTAAATAGTTATTGAAACAAACGACAGCATATCTTTCCTTCGTGAAAGTTATATTATTACTTTAAATATTAGTTCTTTTAGTTGCCTTAAGTAGCGGGCGCGGTGCGACAGGTTAGCTTAGGGTGCCAAATACTCTGGCGCTGGCCCTGCCATTAAGTTTAGTATGGCATCAATATATTTATTGACGTATATATTGTGATATGACATTGCACCATCTAGTTTAGTATGGCATCAATATATTTATTGACGTACTAGTTGCAAGTACCCGGCTTTGCCCGGGTTTAAAATAAGGTTTTCTGTTTACCTTCTGTTTTCTCCCTACCCCCTCTCTCCCTTACTCTCTATCCCTCCCCCTCTCTCTCCCTTTCCCTCCCTCCCTTTCAACCTCCCTCCCTCTCCCATCTCCCTCTCTCTCTCCCTCTCCCCCCTCCTTCTCTCCCCTTTCCATCCCCCTTCCTCCCTCTCCCCCTTCATCCCTTCCTCCTTCCCTCTCTCTCCCTCCCTGCCCTCTCTCTCTTTATCTCTCCCTCCCATTTCTCCCATCCTCTCTCTCCCCCTCTCTCCCTCCCTACCCCCTCTCTCCTCCCTCCTTTCCCCCTCCCTCCCCTCTCCCCCTCTCTATCCCTCCATCATTCCCTCTCTCTCCCCTCCCTGCCCCCTCTGTCCCTTATCTCCCTCTCCTCCCTCTCTCTCTTTATCTCTCTCCCTCCCTCTCTTTTTCCCACCCCCTCCCTCTCTCCCTCCCTCCCCCTCTATCTCGCTCCTACCCCTCTCCCTCTCCTCTCCCTTCCCTTCTCTTTCCTTCCCTCCCCTTCTCTCTCTCCCTCCCGCCCTCCCTCTCTCCTCATCCTCTCTCCCTCACTCCCTTCTCTCTCCCCCCCTCTCCCTCTCTCTCTCACCATCTCCCTCTCTCCCCCACCCCCTCCCTACCTCCCTCCTCTCCTACCATCCTTTCCTCTCTCCCCCTGCGTCTTCTCTCTCTTTATCTCTTTCTCCCTCCCTCTCTATCTCTCTCTTTATATATATATATATATATATATATATAGAGAGAGAGAGAGAGAGAGAGTTAGATAGATAGATAGATAGATAGATAGATAGATAGATAGATAGATAGATAGATAGATAGATAGATAGATAGATAGATAGATAGATAGATAGATAGATAGATAGATAGATAGATAGATAGATAGATAGATAGATAGATAGATAGATAGATAGATAGATAGATAGATAGATAGATAGATAGATAGATAGATAGATAGATAGATAGATAGATAGATAGATAGATAGATAGATAGATAGATAGATAGATAGATAGATAGATAGATAGATAGATAGATAGATAGATAGATAGATAGATAGATAGATAGATAGATAGATAGATAGATAGATAGATAGATAGATTATTATGGCGTCACACTTCTTCTAAAATCCTTCTTCATTCCTTTAACTTCCTCAAACTGTACAAATCAGGGAGCATGAAAAAACAACAACAATTCTTTGCAGCACAAAGGCACGATGCAGCACCAGCGCGCAAGTTCTATTCAGCTTTATTAGTAGGAAAATTTAAAAATGTAAAATGCATCATCGGGAAATGACGTCACAGATGAGTTTTATTTATGGCGCCGTCGAGATTACTTTACTACAGTAAAATAATAAAATAAAAAGAATTAATTACAATCAAACTACCCATCGAGATAAATCGAAACCTGTCCCATGTAATTATGTGTACGTGTACCAAATTTCACGTTATTTGGTTGTCTGGATCTTGAGTTATAAGGGAACAGACAGATAGACAGACAGACAGACTGAAAGCAAATGCGTCTTATAAGCATAGAGATATTATGTGATATGACATTGCACCATCTAGTTTAGTATGACATCAATATATTTATTGACGTATATATTGTGATATGACATTGCACCATCTAGTTTAGTATGGCATCAATATATTTATTGACGTATATATTGTGATATGACATTGCACCATCTAGTTTAGTATGACATAAATATATTTATTGACGTATATATTGTGATATGATATTGCACCATCTAGTTTAGTATGACATCAATATATTTATTGACGTATATATTGTGATATGACATTGCATCATCTAGTTTAGTATGACATCAATATATTTTTAACTATATATTGTGACGTATATATTGTGACGAATATAGTGTGATATGACATTAGCGTACATCATAACACAAAAAAGTAAAAAAAATCTCTTCGTCGCGTGACACTAGTTCTTTAGAGATGTGTCTTGCTTTTTGCTAACGACATCTCCACGATGTCTGTTATTATTCTTATACATGCACGCATTATGAGGTATTTGTCCCTTGACGTAATTTTTTACATGATGGTATCCAATGACGTTATTTCTTGGAGTACTGGAGAAATTAGGGACTTCACATATCATAAGGTGGTATACTAACAAATGTACTACATCTCCTGTCAATAGATGTCTGTATTTGTCAGTGAGTCTGCATTTGTCAATAGATATCTGTATTTGTCAGTGAGTTTGTATTCTGTCAATAGATGTCTGTTTTTGTCAGTAGGTTTGTAGTCTGTCAATAGATGTCTGTATTTATCAGTAGGTTTGTAGTCTGTCAGTAGATGTCTGTATTTGTCAGTGAGTCTGTATTCTGTCAAAAGATATGTGTATTTGCCAGTGAGTCTGTATTATGTCAATAGATGTCTGTATTTGTCAGTAAGTTTGTATTCTGCCAATAGATGTCTGTATTTGTCAGTGAGTCTGTATTCTGTCAATATATGCCTTTAGTGTCAGTGTGTTTCTCCTGTCAATAGATGGGTGTATGTGTCTATGAATGTGTATCTCCTATCAAAAGACATATGTATCTATTAGTGAGTCTGTATCTCCTGTCACTAGATGTATGCTAGCTTTGTTAATAATTATTCGTTTTTCGGAGTTGGATTTTTTAAAAAGATGATTAATAAATCTGTGTTCATATATACGTAATTTATTAATAGACAAAAGTCATATTTCCGCAGTGAAATGAGTTTGTTCCAATTACCAAATCCAATACAAAATGTTAAGTAGCATTCAATATACATTATATATATATATATATATATATATATATATATATATATATATATACAGTGGCGCAACTGGGGGGGGGCATTGGGGGCATTTTCCCCCTCCAAAATAAAAAAAAATTAAAAGATTAGACCAAAATGTGTTTAAAATAAAATACAAATATATTAATAGTGTCATTTTTTAATACAAGTGATTTTTTCGCCCCCCCCCCCCCCCTGAAAGTTTGGTCTAGTTGCGCCTCTGTATATATATAATATATATACATATTATTCCTTCATGTTTCTAGTTATCCGGGAAATAGTTTTAATTTTAAATCCATTAAATTTATCAAGCGTTTATAGTAATTAAACAACCACTTTCTGACTATACTGTTGTAAACAACCACTTTCTGACTATACTATTGTAAACAACCACTTTCTGACTATACTTATTGTAAACAACCACTTTCAGGCCATAATTATTTTAAGAAGGAAGATTGACATGACAAGTTAATAAAACTGATCTGAATTATTCATTAAATATACCAGGCCCTACGTGAGGGGGTGCAGCCGGTGCGCCGCACCGGGGCCCATGAAATTTTAGGGGCCCATCATGAGCAGTAGATATATATATATATTAAAGTAATTATATTGGAGTCAATATAAAAAATCACTATTTTTTTTCCCTTGTCGGCTATTTTGTAACACAGCTTACTGTAGGTTGAGTACTGCATCCAAAGCTGCTTTAGCTACACCTGAAGGCTGGCCAGCCAGTGCCAAGTGGCAAAAATATGTAACTGGGTTCCCGAGCATGAAAAGAGTAATGAACATAAGGAATGCTATCTAGCTGGGAGTGAACTGGAAATACGCCTGTCAATGCAAGAAGGTATTGAAAACCTACTTGAGGCATCTAAGAGTGGTACAACATTTTGAAACGAATAATTGATGTTACCCTTTTTTAGGAGAACGTGGTCTTGCTTTTCAAGGCTCTTCGCAACGCATTGGTGACTCAAATAATGGAATTTTTTTAGGTTTGATAGAGTTGCTTTCCCACTGGGACGCCCATTTTAAGAGAACATATGTTAAAAGTAGAAGAGTCGCAGAAAAAGGGGGAAAGGCTGCAAGTACATTACCTCTCTAATGATTCTCAAAATGAATTCATTGCAGAATGCTCTGACCTTGTAAAGCAGTACATTTTAGGCAAAGTACTATGCAATAATCGTAGATTCTACACCAGATTCATCTCATGTTGAGCAAACAACATTTCGTTTGCGTTACTTAGTTCGCCATGAATCTGGATATGAAATATCAGAACGATTTCTAAAATTTGTTAATTGCAGTGAAAAAATGGATCGGGAATAGCGCAACTAATTACTGAAACATAGGGAAGCCATGCTATCCTTGTTACGATGTAGGTTGTTTTAGCGCAATGGTTTACTCTGGTCTCAGGAACAAAGGAGTGGGGGTGTGCATCATTGTGACCAGATAGACGAATAATTTACGCGACAGCACGCCCGTCATCCTCCCCCAGTTAATTGGTTGTGAGTCGCCGGTGGTACCGAGGGCTCACGGAGACAATATACCTGGAGAAGAATGTTCGTGACCGTGACACGTGGGATGAGGTTTGGGACCGGGCTGCAAATTGCAGTTGATACTCCATCTTATTATGAAAGTCGTGGGGCAGAATTTTCTCACGAGGGATACTGAGAAAGTGTCATAGGTCCCTTGTTTAGATGTCAAATCACGTTCCCACCCCCACAGACCCGTCACATAAATTACCCGAGTGTAGAGTCAGTTGGAGTGAGAATTAATTAGAAGTAATCAATCACCGATGCCAAAGCCAATCGTGTACTGTATATAAGAAGAACGGTTTTGTGTGAGAGACTGAGAACTAGATAGTCGAGTGAGATAGCAGAGTAAGACGTAAGCTGAAGTACTGTATATGAGAACTGGCGTCAACATATCTACATAATAAACTTGTGTTATCAGCAAAGAAACCGGTATTTGGTTGACTTATTATCGGAGGCTGAACGTGAGCTGTGAAAATAGAAATATCGTCACCAAACCATCTACATCTACTCTCTCATACTTCTAGACAGCGATCTGTTCGTGGCCAGGATTAGCATTAGGACTATCCACCAACGTAACAATCCCCCTTGCTGATTGTAGGGCTCAAGGTTATGATAATGCGGCAAACATGTCAGGCCAATTCAAAGGAGCACAAGCGATAATCAAAGAACAATACCATACCGACATATTCTCTCCTTGTGGTTGCCACACACTTAGCTTATGTGGTGTTGATGCTGCTGAATGTATTCCAGAAGCAATCACATACTTTGGAACTTTACAAACAATATATATATTATTCAGTTGCAGTCCAAAAAGATGGGAAATATTGTTAAAACGAATTGTCTGTTCGCTTCATGGCATATCTGGTACCAGATGGTCAGATCGAGTTGAAAGCGTAAAACCGTTTGTAGCTCGTATTCCAGGGTTTAAGTTGACCTTAGAAAACCTGCTAGAACTCAAAATCACTGCAAAAACTAGGACCTAAATCACTGGAGCTTTATGTTATGTCCGTTCTTTTACCTGCATCATAATGTCAGTCATATGGTACAGAATATTAGTTCCCATTGATTTTTTTAACAAAACCATTCAAGCTAGTGGTGCAACTTTAGATGTAAAAGTTACAAACATAGAAAGCTTACTTTCACAACTACAGGCATTGCGAGAGAGTTGGAAAGCAATGTGGACTGAATCTAAACTTGTTGCATCCATTCTTTAGATATAAATAAAATTGTTTAGGAACTATACCAAGAAAAAAACACGTTTCCACGATGAGGGTACACCTGATGAAAATTTAGATAAAATGAATAAATCAGATGAATCTATTGATGAAGCACACTTTCGAAAGCATATATCTTATGTAATTTTGGATAATGTTATTGGAGGGCTTACAGTTCGTTTATCTCAGGTCTACCATGGGTCAGGATCGCCTGACCAAACTAGCTATGCTCAGTATTGAGTCTGAAATTGCAAAGAATATAGACTTTGACACTGTAATTCGTAGTTTTGCCCAAAAAAAAAAACACGCAAAGCGACCTTGTTTTAACAATATTTGTTTATAATTTTTTTATCATTTTATTCTTTTCTGTGTATTTTTTTTTGTTTAATTTAGCTATATTTGTTTATGATATATTCTAGTAATTGAACAGCTGCATTAATCATTTAATCACAAACCACACGTTGAGATCTACTGTTCTAACCCGTTACATATGAATGGTGGTGGTTGATGCTATATGTTGTTATTATAATATAAAGCAAGAAAGAAGTCAATCTTAGAAAAAGTGGGGAGCGGTGACTGGTAACATTAATCTTAAGAAACAAACGAATGACTTTAGACTTTATTTTTCTGCTCTCGTCAATTATTTATGTATTTTAATCATTAATCCATTTTGGCTTTGTTACTGCTAAATCAGCATATAAAATTCGAAAATAAATAGCTGATACCGACACTGGATATTTATATATATTTAAAGTAATGCAGATTTAGCAGGAAACAGACAAAATTCAGATACAGAGTATGACAGTATGCTGTAAAGAAAAGAATAGACGATTCATACATTTTTATTTTATTTTTTTCTGTTTTTGTATATTTGTCAGAATTCCTGAAAGCACAACTGTTATGATTTATTAAAATTGCGGCTGATTAATTAACAGTTACCATTATGCTCAATTAACAAATTGTGTTAGATTTGTTCGATACAACACTATAAACGAAGTTTTAGTTATAGATAGTTTAATTTTTCTTTAAATTCCAAATCAAGTCAACTGTAATATGTCTGTCAACAATCATATTTTTAAGAAACAGACACACATACATATTATATATATATATATATATATAATTATTCTTTGTTAAATAATTCCTTTTACCATTCACCGTTTGTTTTTTTTATTTGGCACTAAGAAAAAAATCTGGATCTTCAGAACTCTCCATTTTGGAATTTCCTGTACAAAACAGAACAATATTTTTGAGTAATGGCCGGTCTACCACGGCGAATTATAAAGGTTTCGTATTAAATTAATATTAGCGTACAAATACATTGAGTTTGTTTACATGCACTTTAACCTTATGCCTTTTTTAACAGACTACTACATCGATTCTAAGTGTTTACTGTTTATAATAAAATAACTAGTTGATACGGAAAAACTATTTATGTTTACCTAATCTTGCGCTTGGACGTCTTAGACTAAGTCCGACTTAGTGTAGTTGTAAAACTTCACACAGGATCCTGTCATTTAAACATTTCATAATTTCTAAATATAATAGACTTTTTTATTTAGCATGTGCGTTTTTAAATCTAGTTTAAGTGTTGTTTAGCAGCTTTCATAGCTTATTACTTATGGTCACTTACTTGTTTGATTTTTAAAATCAAAAGCATCACTTAATGAAATTAACTTATTTAAATTAGGCATATATTAGTGGAAGCTGTGTCCACAACAATTTATTGACACATTTGTGAAAGGCTGCGGCTTTTCGGACCCATGGCAAATATGCAATTAGCTTATCGATAAATAAACTTTATTATTATTTTTATTTTATAATAAATGATTTAATCATAAAGTTAAAAACACCACAACACTTTTTAAAGTTAGTAAGCAAATTGTTAACATGATAGTTTTTCGATTACTAAAACTCAGGTTTTTTAGGTATTTCGATTACTAAGAATCTATAAATAGATCTGCGTGTCCGATTAGCTATTGGACTAGATATAAAGAGATCTGCGGGTCAAAATAACTATCATACTATAAATGGAATCCGGGGCCAAATAGCCACTTTGTTTGTGAAAGGGTATGTTCAGCCACTAAATATTTTCAGGGTGCTTAAAAAGACCATAGGCAAGAAAAACATTGGTCATGGTTCACTAAAATATGATAGATTTATATCAACAAAATAATTAGAGGATTCACAGATGCACTTTTACTTGAATCTATAAAGTCTAGATAAATTTTTTATAAATCTTTTTTATTGAACAAACTAATTTCAATCCACTATGTTCAGCGATGCAATCCATAAAAGGACTATATTAGGTACTTTGATAACCCAACTTCCAACGCATTTTTCATTGGGTACCGGAAATGATCGAAAACCTGTTCCAGCGGTTAAAGCAGTTTTAAATAGTTTTAATTGGACATAGGCATATTTTTATGTTTTACATTAATATTTCATTTCAAGCATATTTTTTTTTTGCATAAAAAAGGTCATTCTTTAACTGCATTGTGTTTTTATTTTTTGCGCCATCTTGGATCTATACTGATTATCGGAAAACAGGGTAAATTTTTTTCCTCAGTTTCCTTATTAATCACGTGTCGCAAAATATAACAACAGATTTGGATTTTTCATTATTTACTTTACAGTTCTGAGAAATTTGAAGAGATTTCGTTGATGCATAAGAAAGTTATATCGTTTTAAAGTAAGCTTTTAGTGCAACCAAGAATATATAGTCATCTTGCGGTTTTTTTATTTTTTCGAAATGAATTTGGCTTGTGACGCTTATAAATATTATAGCCTCTTTTTCTATTGTTTATTCTGTTCAAAACTATGCAGGTTTAAATAAAATTCCCTGATATGGCTTTGAGATAATGTGTAAAATAGTGACATAAAAAGATAGTTTTTTTTAGCCAATTAGACCTGACATGACCCATAAGTTGGCTTGCTACATGTTTTTGTTTACATTATCGTATTTTGCATACAATGCTATCTTTTAAAATCTAAAACATCTAAATCTATAATAAAGCTGGTAATAAAATATATTTTAAATTTGTATTATTTTTCCCTTCACATTGATCTAAACCAGGGGTGGGTAAACTTTTTCTACGGAGGGCCACATTGAAAACTTGATTGTTATCGGCAGGCCGCATATATATTTTGTCTACTTCAATTACAGTTTACAGCATATTAAAATATTAATTAATGATAATAACTATGTATTTGTTATTTTATTTCTAATTCACAGTATATTACACATGCATATTACATTTTAAAATACGAATCAGTTGCTAATTTAGTAATAAGACTTTACTATTCATAATTATTTCAACAAAAGGTTTATTGTTACCTGACATTAATTATGAAGACGACGGAACTTAATTTTACATACAACCTAACAACAGAGTAAAATTATAATTGAGTAGTATGTAATTGTTCACAATTTTGGATAATGTTCTTGAACCGTGGAACCACAGTGTACTAGTTGAGATCCGCATGACTGCATTTAAATTATAGTCAGTCAACATTGATCTGTTCTTAGACTTGTTTTTTTTTTCATACAAGTAAAAGCTTGCTCACAAATGTATGTGGACCCAGATAGTGACTAAAGCTTGGCAGCAAACTTTTTTAGGTGTGGAAATGTCGCTGCTGGCAAAAATCCTTAAATAGCTGACTTGAACTTCTACTTCACTTCAGGTCATAATCTGCTTGTAGGTTAAGCAGCTCTAACTAATATTCTGGAGCCATAAAACCAATTAAATATCCATAGATTCGAATCAAATAGTAGGAATGAAATTTTAAAAATATAGTGAAAACTAAAAACAATATTGAACAAAAATAAAGTATATTTTAAAGGTACTATAATTTATAAATAATCACAAATAAGTAGTGAAAATTTGAACTTTTTTTTAGGCTTTTATCTTAGATGGTACTCAAGATGTGCAGGTTTGAAGTTAAAACATTGTCTTTTTAAGTTATGGGCCTCAATTTTTTTTTATAATACTAAACAGTACAATGAGAATAATTAATCCAAGGCATGGTATTGATCTTGAACATTTTATTTTATTAAACACGTAATAAAAATGAAGCTGATTGCGGTGGCCGACAGTTGGCATTTTCTTTGCCAATTTATTTGTAAACTAAGTAATTTCTGGTCATCTGTATCTCCATCAAGAATAACTGCTTCCATTCACTTGAACAGTCAGCTTGCCGTGCTTCCTCGCTGTTCTGACCAGGCTTGCGGAGCCGCCATAATTTTTTCGGGGTCCCACAAATTTGATGGCTCCGACTCCCTATTAAGATAGTATCACAGGAGACAAAAATTTTTGTAATTGCGCCATGCAAACATGCTGCTGATATAAATTTATGCAAATTTTGACGCGTTCACCCCCATAGTCAGGAACTTGAAAAATATAAGCATAGTCGGTTTTATTAAAAACAAGCCATTTCAGTGCATCCAGAATCATATCATTATTTTCGACTGAGGTTTCACTAGTCGCCATTTTTATAAGTAATAAAAAGTTATTTCAATGATCAAATTAGCAAATAGTAAAATGATACATTATTTAAAATATTTTAAAGACTTCAGTATTATATTTATTATTTATAAATTCGAAGTGACTATTCGGACCCGGGAACCAATAAACCCCGATTTTTATTCGGATCCCGTCCCAATAAAGTCTGGTTGTTATTCGGACCCACAGCCTTATAAATTTATCTACTCTATTTCAGCTATTCTGTTTATAATAAAATTGTTAAATACAGAAAGCGACCATTTCGTTTTTATTCTATTACAAATTTGCGGTCAAATTATATCCAAAATGACGGGTCCTATTTGTCGTCGTAGTAAAAATTTATTTTTAAATGATTGATACAATTATTCTATGCCATAAAACTGTTTTAACTTTATATATAACTAGGGTTGGAAGTCACGTAACGTTACGCGTAAGTTATGGTAAATTACGCATAATTTATGGCAACGTAATTTTGGAAAATTAGGTGTAAATTATGGTAATTTAAAAAATGCATATTTGACGGCATTTTTTAGTTGTTTCTGTCTCAAATTTGTTGTGTTTAACAGTGTCGATGAATTAATTCCGGTGATTAGTAGTACCATCTACATCCGGCCACAAGCCTAAATCATAAAAATTTTCGATTAAGTACACAATGCTGCCATGAGCTATATGGCAAGCAGTGTTGCCACTCTAAAAATATGAAAAAACCAAGATGGTACCCTTAAAAAAACCCAAGGTCATTCCCCCATCATTGTTGTTAATAAAAAAAAAGGTAACATAAAGCAGTAGTATATAATACAAGGCTGCACCCCCCCCCTTCCCCAACAAATAACAATTTTATTGCTGATACTAACTCATTAAAAATTGACAAAAATTTGCCTTTAAAAACTCAGAACAAAAAAACAAAATTCTGGCTACGGTACTGATATAATATAATGTAATTGAATCACATGTTTTTGTTTTTGTTCTAAAACGTGTTTATTTGTTTTTTGGTTTTTGAAACTAATTAAATATTGGGCACCCGCGGCTGCCATATTTCGCGGCGCATTGCACTGGCCCCGCGTCGACCGTATTAGACTGTATTACTCAGCCAAAGATGGCCGCCGCTGATGCAGTCAGTACACAACGAAATACGTGGCCTATGCAGACAATGGGCAAATTAGTGTGACCGGAAAATTACAAGTAAAAACCTTTGAAAACATTATTAAAAATACACCTACTAGCAATCAGTGAGCGTGAGCAACAAAAGGAACATAAATTTTCAAGTAATTGGGTATTAATGGCACGCGTAATTTTGGCGTAAATTACGCTTTGAAAACATTATTAAAAATACACCTACTAGCAATCAGTGAGCGTGAGCAACAAAAGGAACATAAATTTTCAAGTAATTGGGTATTAATGGCACGCGTAATTTTGGCGTAAATTACGCGCGCCGATCTTACGCTAATTTTCTAACCCTATATATAACAAAATAACATGCCATTAAAAAAATTTGGGAGGGTAAACAAGATTTAAAAAGATCACAAAACGATTCCCCATTAAAGATTTCTTGTGGTGATGTGCGTGCACGCTATCATTTAAATGCTGTTTCTATTGTGGCGTTCGTAAAAAATGACATTTCAAATTGTAGGAGGCAAACAATCAAACAAATTTGGAATTTTAAAGCTAAAAAAAAAATTCTGCTTTTAAAAAAAAACATTTGGGAGCCGTGGAGCCGCCAGATTTTTTCGGCTCCGGCTCCAGCAAAAAGTTCGGCTCCAGCTCCTCAAGCCTGGTTCTGACATCTATTACTGCCACCCTAATCCCTCTCAACCTTTTACTGCTGAACAGAAGGCGACAGAAAAATGCATGTAGAGTTGTTAATCAGAAATTCATAGATCAATACTATATTGAAACTCTTGCTTTATTTGCCAACAATTTTAACGAAGATGAAAAAGACGACAGCTATCTTTTCATTATGAGTAACAATTGTCCATCCTGCAAACTTTTGCCAAAAATGAACTGCTTCATTAACACAACTAGTACTGCACCCCTTAAACTAAAAAGTACATGAATGGATCTAGTCCTAATTGTACTTGTATATTTTGAATAACGTAATCACCAAATGTGGCATTGCACTCCTAAGAGTGCTGTTTGGCTTATTATTTTATCTTGTAAACTTTTAGGATCTAGATGTTTGTTTTTTTAAAGAATATATAATAAGAAAGCAGGGAGAGAACACACAAAATATGGTGTAGTGAGTTAGACATGGTAGAAAATACACATTGGGGGGGGGGCTTAATTCAAACTCTATTCATAACACTTTTGGCAAAGATACTTATAGAGAATCAATGTGAACTCAATATCAGCAATACAAAGCTAATAAAATCTAATTATTTATTTTACGTTTTTCTTCACTTCTTGTCTGTCCAGGAATTTTGCAATCCAATTTTAGACCTCTTTCCGATAAGCTATAGCTCTGATACTTTCATTATGATTTGATGAGTTTCTTAATAAATAAAATTAAATATGTATGGCGAATAGGTCACAGCCTCGTCTAAATCAAGGGAAATTACTGGTGCTATACTCTACTGCGTCTGAACACGTGTGTGATTAGACCACTTCCAGAACAAACAAAAAAATTAACGGCCGAAATTGATTTTAAAAGGGAACGCAGCGCAATAAAAACAAATGTGTTGAAAAATTATTTATATTCTCTGTTTATAAACATGATACTCCAAAAAGTTTCACTACTTTCTTTGATTTTCTGCGCATGAATACATGTGACGTCAGAGCTCTCCAGTACTTTCGAGCAGAAATATATATAGTTAAATCGGGATGTCTTACACCAACATTTTTTAACTCTTCGTATTAATTGAAAAAAAAATATTTTAACTAAAAAGTAGAAAATAAAATTTTCATTATAAAAAATTATTTTATAAAAAACGTTTTTCTTGCATACTAAAAAGCAGAAAATAATTTCTGAATAAATTGGTAACATGGTAATAGTAATAGACTTAATAAGAGCTTCTGATATTTATAAAAGTGAAAAACGTTGGGCGCATGTTATACAGCATGGAAATAAAAAGACAAAAGAGGAGGATTACACGGCAGAAACAGGCCCTCAACCCTAAATCCAGCTTCAACTGTGGTCACTGCGGTAGAGTCTGTTGATCCAGGATCTGTCTGTTGAGCCATTCCAAATCCTGCCCTCAAAAAACGCGACTGATGACTAACCTAGAGCACTACCATCATCTTCCGAGATGGACGGGTGCCTACCAAGTACCAATACAAACATTCACATAATATAAGATTCATGCGCCCAAGGTTTTTCGTTTTATAAAAATCAGAAGCTCTTAAAAAGTCTATTACTATTACAATGTTACCAATTTATTCAGAAATTATTTTCTGCTTTTTAGTACGTTGTTTTTTATAAAAAAAAATTTTAATATGTAATTTGTATTTAAATCAGTCTATATATTGAAAATGATCTATAGTATTTTTTATGATAGAATTCTAAATTAATTTAGTTTCTTTTATGTTTTTTCCGTTCTTTATACATTGGTCGCAAAAAAATGTACAGGTGGCTAATTGCAGATGAAACTTTGGGTTATGATAGCATTATCAGATAAAAATCAATACATGTAAAAGAGAGTACCTCATGGCTCAAAAGATGAAATATTAGGTGTCATTCACTACAAATGACTAAATTTTTATTATTTTATCCAAGCGTATTTTACCATTTTCTCTTTTCAGGAAACACAACGCCTTATGGCTGAGCCAGTTGCTGGAATAACAGCTATTCCTGATGAACAAAATGCCAGATATTTTCATGTAGTTGTTGCAGGGCCATCTCAGGTAAAACTAAGCGTACATTGATTTGTGAAGAAAAGTTTTAAAATATGCCAAGCACATTGATCTTGATCCGCAACTCTTATAGATTTTCAATATCATTTTAGGCTTTTCATATATGTAATGTGACACCACTATTATATTTTATTTTTTGGAGTTCACTTAATAATAAACATGTTAGTTATACTCTCTAAAGATGTGTTACCCATTTCTTTGTTGTTTTTTGTAAAGGCTTTTAAGTTATATTATTTAGGCTTTTTTTAAAATGAATTATTTAATCAGAGAACCTGTTATATTGACAGAGTTGCCTTTCTTAACTTACGATTTGGGATGTGATTTAAGTCAGAGTTCAAGATCTAAAGGGTTAATGTTGTGATAAATATGTTCTGTAAATTAGTGGATTTTTGAAATATTTTTAACTATTTTTATTTTTTTTTTAAATTTTATGTCAGTCTCCATATGAAGGAGGCCTTTTTAAACTAGAGCTGTTTCTTCCTGAAGAATATCCAATGTCAGCACCAAAAGTACGATTCATGACAAAAATATACCATCCTAATATTGATAAACTAGGCAGAATCTGTTTGGATATACTCAAAGGTCAGTTTGATATTGAGAAATAAATAGGGTTAAAAAATGTGAAAACAGAATACATGTATTTATATTGTTGTTATGGTGACCACTGCTAAAAATGCTAAAAAGTGCCATCAGAGTCACAATGCCTCCCATATTTATATATTATTGTAAGTCTATCATGTAGCTATGGAAATCACAGTTGTTATTTTTAAATCCCGATTTAGTAAAATATAAAAAAATTCAACTGATGTTTTAATATGAAGCATTTGTAGCCAGACTGGCTTAACCCACATTTTGTTTAGGCTACTATTGCCTTTAACCCTTCATGTAGTAAATTTAAGTTTAAATGTTTCTGTAGCCACAGAATATTAAAGGAGTGTTTAGCTAGCACAATGCCCACATGCTTCATATATTTATGCAAGAAGGGTTTTAAGACATGCTAGCCTAACCCAAGATGTTATCCTCATTTGTCATGTACTATTAAAGCTGAGTTATTTTTTGTCTTTAAATTTGACAAGATCAGTGAAAACATCAAGATTGACCATCTTTTCAAGGCGAATATGAAAACAGACAATCATCATATTGAAAAGAAATGTTATTAGAAATGCCAGCTTAGAAAATTTTTGATATTTCGAAATAAAAATTGGTCTCTTCCCCTAGCTTATACAACATCTGGTAGTAAACATCATTGTAACAAATTTCTTACTTTCAGTATTGTTAGTTAATTAAAAAAAGATTTTTAAAAAACACACTTTTTTAAAAATATAATATAGTATAAAATGTACTTTTTATGCACTAAAAAGTACATTTTTATTTCTCTGAGAATTAAGCGTGTATCTTGCAGAGAATGATTAATAATGTGTGTTAATTAGCTATATGGGTGATAAAGGATGGCATCCACCCTTTATTCTCAGAAATAAAAATTTACTTTTTAGTGCATTTTAACTATTTTTGAAAAAGTGTTGTTTTTTTTTCAGATCTTTATTTTTTTATTAACTACTTGTTAGTGTTTCGATCCTGCCTGTAATCATTCTGTATTGTATCGTCTGCTTCAATTGGTTGATAGAGTGCCTTTCCTCAAACATTAGCATTTACATACAGTGGTACCTCGAGATATGAATTTAATTCATTCCGTAATGTTAATAAGCTTATATTGCAATGTAAGTTTAATTGAAATGGCACTAATCTGTTCCACTCACCCTTATGCCATCCCAGTCATTTTTGTTACATGTTCTTGAATAAGAAAAATGTTTTTATAAATGACATATTTTATAAAAACATAATGAAAGAGAATGTAAAGAAATAAACTGGTTTTATTAAGTGTATTTACTTAAAAATTAGCCGACTTGATCTTATGAAAGAAGCAGACGGAGGTGTAGGGTGGTGTAATATCCTTTATCAACTCCTTCTGTTTCAGCGCAATACATATCGTTGAAGTACTATGTCCATACTGCCTTGCCAAGTAATTCATTTGCTAGCCTTGCTCACGTTTTTCTATGATTTCACGCTTCTTCTGAGCACTTACTTTTCCACTCACTTTCTTCGGACCCATGGTTATTGAAACAAATATAATGAAGTGCTGTAAATGAATGCGAGTACAAGTTATCAAAGATACTTCGACAGCGAGACAAACAAGCACACTGAATGCGGTGCTAGAAAACGGCCTGCCAGATTTAAACTCAAATTCTACTCATATTTCATAGTAAGACATCATTCGCTTGAAGGCTCAGATCTCTAAAATCTCGTATGTTAGGGCACTTGTACATAGAGGTACCACTGTTCTTGTTTTTGGAAGATCCTAGGTTAAATATAGAAATTGAAATTCTACCCAGACATACAAACTGAGAGAGCGTCATAAGAAAAAGTGTGTAAAAAACAACAAATAATTAATTTTTCATTTTTGTTCTTAACATAAAAAAAAATAGACCTCAAAGTTTAACCATGGTCTATCACTCTGCAAAGGTTTTGCTATGTAAAGCTAGAATATAAGTATTATCTATGGAAAAACCCAGGAAGAAAAAACATTTTAGTACAGGGGTGTCCATTCATGTAGTCAATAAGAGCCACATTGTGGTTTTTATTTCACCAAGAGGCAGATCATATTTTAAAATTCAATTGTGTTTTCACCTGACTATGTCACTCCCTACAAAAATATTGATTTTCAATGTACAATTTGGTTTACATTATTAATACGTGTATACTGGGTTTGATTTTATAGTACATGTACTATTCTCAAACTTAACATTCCATTAAAAATTCCTAAATACATATACATTTATCAGTTTTTGTAAAATTAAACAAGATTTGGTGAAAATAATAAATTTAGAAAAACAAACGTGTCCTAGCAAAGATTCGCTTGTGGCTTCATTGAAGGATTTATTTGACTACCTGTGTTTAGGTTACAGTTTTGCATTATTTCCATTCAGTTGAGAGCAGTTAATGATTGGAAATAGCAAAGGTGTAAACAGTAGCATTTTTGTAAAATGTGGAAGCCATTGTCGATGTGTTCTAACAATAGAAAGTCTAGCAGTTGTTTGGCTAAGCATTTCTTCATAGCATCAGTTCCTATTACTTTTAACTGTATTACTCTGGTGGAAGTTTTAATGGTAAATAATATATGTAAATAGATTGGGACTAAAGGTAAAACAGGAATTAGGATAAGATTTGAATAAAATTTGCCTTTTGTTGTATAAAGTTTATTTGTTAAGGAAATTATCATATTTGATTACTTTATTTCAGATAAATGGAGTCCAGCGTTACAGATTCGTACAGTTCTTTTATCTATTCAAGCTTTATTGAGTGCTCCAAATCCTGATGATCCATTAGATAATAGTGTAGCAGAACACTGGAAAACAAATGAAAAGAGTGCTATAGATCAAGGTAACTCTTTATGTTACCTCATTGGCATAAAAATTAAGTTAGTTTATTAAGATGATACATGTAATAAACTCCTTACATACAGTTAGTTTATTAAGATGATACATGTATTAAACTCCTTACATACAGTTAGTTTATTAAGATGATACATGTAATAAACTCCTTACATACAGTTAGTTTATTAAGATGATACATGTATTAAACTCCTTACATACAGTTAGTTTATTAAGATGATACATGTAATAAACTCCTTACATACAGTTAGTTTATTAAGATGATACATGTAATAAACTCCTTACATACAGTTAGTTTATTAAGATGATACATGTAATAAACTTACATACAGTTAGTTTATTAAGATGATACATGTAATAAACTTACATACAGTTAGTTTATCAAGACAATAATAAATTTTAAGTATTTTCTTTATTGTTCACTTTAGCTCGCCAGTGGACTCAGCTACATGCCAAGGCAAACAGCATCAACAGTCACTGAGTGCCAATGTTTCGTAGTTTTAATCTGTTTGAAATGAAACTGTTGTCTACAGACACCAGAGAAAGAGTGTACAGAACATTTGAATGAGAAAAATAATATTTATAGAGAATGTTGAGTGGTAGTTATAGTAACAAATGTGAATCTAAAAACTATAGTTAGGGTGCAGGAAATTTTATTTTGAGGAGTAAATTGAGAATATTTATTATTTTTAAATGACAAAAAACTAATAAAAAATTTCATAAAGCATGCTTCAATTTGAATTACATAAGATATGCCTCAATTAATATTACATTAGGTTATAGTGATATTTGATGACTATCACATGGAGTTGTTTTAGGATTGTTTGGAAAAATAGTACTTCTATGTTTCTTTTATCTTTGTATATGTTTATAATATTTGTTGTTTCATCTGCTAATGGCTCCATACATTGGATGGATTTTTAAAGACTGGTCATATGTACAGAATATTATATGTTTAGCTAAACTTTCAGTTAATAGTTCTTCACCATGTGGTGTCAGCATAATTTGAATTGAACTGACATATTACATTAGAAAACAAAATAGTTGTTACCAAGCTTGGATAAAGTTTGTATAGTGACATCATTGTATAATTGTCACAGGAGATGGTAGACCTTAGCTGTGAAGAGATTTAAAAAATGTATTGACCCATTTTACATTCAAATGAAAAATCGGATCATCTTTTTTTTTTTGACAGTGAATATGGTAAATAAAAATACAATTTACCAAACTTTAACTTTTTGTTATGAATTTATCTGAATGAATGTATCACAACATAATGGTTTGGATGAACAGATTCTTGTTTTGAATACATCTAAAAGAGTTGAATGTAGCCTATCAGAACAATCTGGCTTGAATGAACAGATAACATGTAACTTTTTGCAGACAATAATACAAAATTTCCTTACACTATATGTCAATGTCAGCTTAACACTGAAAAATAAATATTTAAAAAATATCTATTGTTGTTAACATGTTGATTATTTATCACTTAAGATTGTATTTATATCATTTCTAGTTTTTACATATTTAATTAAAATGGTTTACAAATAAGAAAATCTATTTTAATCCAAGTACTGTCATATGTTATTAAAGAGCTGAATTTAACTATTGAGATTAGTCCTGTAGAATTATTTTATTTAGTAATTGGTGATAATTTTTCTGAACAACTTTCTCAATAAAACCCAACAATGTTGCTTAATTTTGGAAGCTATGCTTCAAAATGTTTATCTTTTGCACAAGAGAAAGTCAGAAAATGTTGAATATTTAATAGGTGAATGTTTTCTACCTAGTGTTTAAACAAATTTGATTTTAAAGGTAACAAAGCTGGAAATAGGAAGTACTTTTGTCGAAATGTGATTGAAAAACAATCAAGATAGATATACATGGATTAATAATGGGGATACTAATAAGAAAGCTAAGTAATTTAGCGTTTCTAGAGCAGTGGAATAAAGATTCACCCTGTGGAGGGCATGGATGACATTGGCAATTTTCACTTTCATCTTATTTTTTTAATATACTTTTTAAGTTTCTTAAAGCATCATCATTAAACTTTTAATGACTTTAACCTTTTAATAGTTCGTTAGGCTGAATAGTTCTTATGGACAGGGGCGCCGAGAGCCAACACGGGCCCCAGGGCAGGACATCATTGCGGGCCCCTTGTCAAAATATAGTCAGTTCCGGATTTAGTCATACAATGAGTATATACTAAAAGTTATAAACTAAATTTATTTTACTTTGCCCCCATTAATGCACTATCGCCGATAAAGCTACACAAGTTTTTCATAACATTGTAATTTTGTGGAAAAGACTTTTACAACATGCAGAGAGAAAGCTATAACAAAACTTTGCGGGCTTTTCTTCTTGCAAACACTTCAATTATATTGTTGAAGTCAATCGTTCTTGCAAGTCGACCTTCCACTGCCAGCATTCCAAGGCTGGTTAGGCATTTTTGACACATTGTCGATCTCAGAACATTTTTAACTCGGGCCAATGTGCTGGGAAAGATCGTTCTACTTAAGCAACAGTAACCGGAAGTGTGCAGAAGATACGTAGCATAATGACTACGTTTGAAAACAGTATATCGATTTTCAAATTGTGCAAACGGTTCAGCAAGTCAAATGGCGACAAACTTTTCTGTCCGAGGTTTGCAACGTATATTGTTTTCAGATGCTCCAACTCATTCAACAGATCGGTGCTAACATCAACAATATATTTATCCGCCAGGTTCTTGGCTGCGATGAGGACGTCTTCTGTATTCATATCATGATATTTCCACAAAACGCAGAACAATTCGTCCAAATTCTTCGCCGCTTCGTATCGTGTTGTTAAATTCGCAATCACGCAGTCAATTACGACGTAGAAAACGGAACGCTTGAAGTGTTCGTGTTGATCCTGCTGATCATCATTGTCGT
Organism: Bulinus truncatus; assembly: GCA_021962125.1. Classification (NCBI taxonomy): domain Eukaryota; kingdom Metazoa; phylum Mollusca; class Gastropoda; family Planorbidae; genus Bulinus; species Bulinus truncatus. The sequence goes on along the minus strand of JAGDYQ010000046.1, from coordinate 4,362,024 downwards.
CGAGAATTGTTCTTCGTTTGCGTTTTGTCTCCGTCAAAACACAGGGACTGTTCAACACCGCAGCTCTCAGCGACAAGTTTGCTCTCAGACAATATCTCATCCCACTTGGATCGATGCAGTTTTAAGTAGGGAGCGACCGATAATCGGGATCGGTATCGGACCGATATTGGCACTATCGGTTAATATCGGATCGGCCGATTTTTGTAGGGAGCGACCGATAATCGAACCGATATTGGCACTACGGGTTAACTATCGGACCGGCCGTTTTTTGGCTGCCGATAAGTTGCTTTTTTTCCACAAATCTAGTAACACTAAACTGGTTTTGGTTTACAGAGTTAAAGTTTACTTACATATTTGCAGTTAACTGTTCACCTGAGTGATATAATTAAGTGTTTTTAATTTTTCAAACTTTTTTTTAAAAAAATCTGCTACAAGTAAATTCAGTAAAATTACAAAGATTAACGAAGAAAATTATTTTAATTTCATCACAACTTTCACAAGTTAGTGAAGTTACAATTAACAATACATTTTTACTTTTTTTAGTTTGACATTAATTATTTACAACTTTATCTTACTTTTCTGTTTGTGTACAAATATAAAGTAAAAACAACAACTTGTTTGTTATAAGTTTAATTGTAAACAATAAACATGCACATTTCTGAGATTATGCAGGAGGCATGATTTGTGTTTCTGACCGGGCTTCCTTTCTGTCTTTTCAAATCTTTTGTTCTTCTAATCGTCTTCATCTGCAAGACACCCTTTCATTATAGCAAAATATCGGTATCGGCAAAAATTCTGTGGGAAAATATCGGTATCGGACTATCGGTAAAAAGGCATATCGGTCGCTCCCTAGTTTTAAGTCGCCAATGAGATCACGAATATTATCAACTTTGACAACAAGAGTTGCTTCTCTTGCCTGCAGTAGTAGCACATTTCTAAAATTGATAGCTTTTAAAATTTTCAACTACATCGATGCCATCAGAATTGATTCGAACGAAGACAGGTATGAAATCATGCTAGCTACATCAGAGCGAGTCTCTGATGTCCAATTCAGTTCCTGCACTTGGGTAAGCGCCGTCATTATACCTGGCAAATGCGTTGCGAAAGGCTTAACACTATCGACACGAGCTGACCATCGCGTTTCTGACGGATTGTGAAAAGAGCATCCGATGCCACTAGTCAAAATTTCCCATCTCTGCGGGCTGCTGCTGAAGAGATTGTACAATTTCTGGACTACTTCGAAGAATGTTATCACTTATTTTTGCGCGCGCCCGGTAAAAAAAAACACCGAGGCTCAGTCACAGAACTCGATCGCGCTTAAAGAAGGACTCTAGAAGGTATATAATAGGCTCTCTGCGTTGGCGGCTATGGCTTTGCTATGAAACACATAGAATGAGACTATTTCAATAACTATAGTTGGATTAAATTAATTTTAGATAATTAAAGATAATTATAGTTAGTTATGAATAGATTTCCATAGAAATATAGAATTCTATTGATAACTCTATGGCTTTTTCCACCGGGAAGAAACGAAGAGGTTTATCGATTGAGCGAATTATGGCTTATGATTGGATTGAGAGCGAAATGCGCGCGTACAAGTTTCTCCCGAGCTAATCTCGGTGAAAAGCCATAGAGTTATCAATAGAATTTCATAATATTTCTAAAGAAATCTATTCATAACTCTATGACTTTTTTCCACCGGTATCGCTTCATCTTCATTCTATGACTAAGTCTATAATGGCACACATCATACTCAGATTTCAAGTAATGTCTAAAAATAGTTATACACCAATTCACACTCGGATTGGTTTATGAGATCTAACGAGCCTCAGCAGTCGACTGGATTTTTAAAATTTCGTTCAGATTGGCTGCTATCGGCTATCATTGACGTACCCTCAATTAACAATGAGTCGTGAACAAATTGACATGGTCGGGGCGGCCGGGCCCCCTTACAGATGCGGGCTCCTGGCAATGACCCCCCCCCCCGACCCACCTCTCGGCGTGCCTGCTTATGGATAGGTGAATTATTAAACTGCCTTGGTCCTTATTCCAGTACATCACACAACTGTCTAGGAACTTATTCCAGTACATTACACATCTTTCTGGGAACTTATTCCAGTACATTACACAACTGTCTGGGAACTTATTCCAATACATTACACAACTTTCTGGGAACTTATTCTAGTACATTATACAAATGTCTGGGAACTTATTCTAGTACATTATACAACTGTCTGGGAACTTATTCCAGTACATTACATAACTGTCTGGGAACTTATTCCAGTACATTACACAACTGTCTGGGAACTTATTCCAGTACATTACACAACTGTCTGGGAACTTATTCCAGTACATTACACAACTGTCAAGGAACTTATTCCACTACATTATATAACTGTCTTGGAACGTATTCTAGTACAATACACAACTGTCTGGGAACTTATTCCAGTGCAGTAAACATCTGCCTTCTAGTTCAATTTCGATCCATAACTCAGTTGTACACCTTACACTATTGACCAGTGTGGATACCAGGCACCTTCGTGTTTTTTTTAGCAACCTTTTTGGCTTGTTTACCATTATAAAAACCACTCTTGCGAGAATAAAAACTACCGCAGCTGAAATCCAAAATGTCTCATTGTTTGTATGTCGTTGCAGAGATATCTATAAGGCAGGGGTGGGCAAACTGCGGGCCGCATGCGGCCCTTCAGAGTATATTATGCAGACCTATGCATTTACATGTTGTGATAATATGTCGATGTTAATTTTCTTTGTTTAGAGTTTTCGCTATAATTTGAAATTATTCCGAGAATTGATTCGAATCTAGGGATATTTAATCAGTTTTATGGTTCCAGAATATTCGTTAGAGCTGTTTGACCTAAGCAGATTATGACCTGAAGGAGAATTCAAGTCAGTTGCTGGAGTTTTATGGATGCAGCGGCATTTTCACACCTAAAAAAAACTTTGCTGCCAAGCTTTTGTCACTATTTAGGTCACATGCATTTGTGAGCAAGTGTTGTCTTGTATAAAAATAAACAATTCTAAGAACAGATCAATGTTGACTGATTGCAATTTAAAAGCAGTCATGCTAACCACAACCAGTAAACTGGTTCCACAGTTCATGAACATTATCCATAGTTGTGAACAGTTACATACTTCCAGGGTAGAGGCGTGACTTATACAAGGGTATTACCGGTAGATTATTGATACAACAAATTTCTTTTACATTCAGTTCTTCTACCGACAACTTAAACATTACATGCTAACTTAAATCTACTATGTAGACTATTTATAGTAGGTATGCTATATGAAAATTGTATATTATATAAATCATATGTTCTTATACATCAACGAAAGAGCATTGGAAGAGCTTTATATTTTGATATAAACAACTTGACAGTCAGTTACCTTTGAAAAAAGTTGTAAAGCTTTTAGTGGGCGATTTTTTTTTACAATAGACAAAGATAAATATTGAGTCACATATTGACTGCATGCCACTTAAACTATCCTAACTTTCACAATTCTAAAAGTAATATTACAAATTTAGTACCAAATTAAAGTTTATTTAAAAATCTATAGAAATATACTATTTTTGACAAAATATTCAGTATAATTGAATTTATAAAACTATTTTTATAATTGCAGAGTACGGATGGTCATGCGCTCGACTGTCGACCTGAGAAATGTGTAGTGTTTGTATAAATAAGATAGAGAGGGGTGTTATAAGATCTGATTATTTAAATCCATTATATATATATATATATATGTATATATATTACCTATATATTAGAGCTGCTGTTCGATTAAAAAAATTGATCGAAATTAACGCATGATTAAAAATTTTAATCGCAAATTAACGCATATTTTAATCGACACAATATAATACATTTGTTTGTATTCAAACTAGTATGTAGTAATATCATTGCATAATAGTGGCATAACAAACAAGTCAGTTTATTCAGAAAGATGTATTAAACATTTGCACATATGTCTATTAATATGGTTACTGAGACCGGTTTATTGACATGTATTAATCACGTCCAGGCACGCCGAGAAGGGGGGCAGGGGGTCATTGCCAGGGGCCCGCATCTGTAAGGTGGCCTGGCCGCCCCTACCATGTCAATTTTATCACGACTTATGTTTATTAAGGGGCCCGCAATTGTTGCTGCCCTGAGGCCTGTGTTGGCTCTAGGCGCCACTGATCACGTCAAGTGATGCAAATTGTTTTCTTTTTAAATTAACATCAATGCCAAACATGTTTTTTCTCGTTCCATTGTTTCCGAATTAATGACGTATGTCAGCCGCTGTTCCCCCCCTTCCCTGTCATATTTTGTAATACTTCGCCACGCGTAGGTCTTGTTTACCCTACCCCCACCACTTCCCAACCCCCCCCCCCCCAAATACAACACGTCATTTGTGTCTTTTTCTTTCTTTAAATAATAGTATAGCCAGAATGTACTTACTCCCTTATTATGAACGCGTTTTTTTTATTTTCCCTCCTCGCCCATCCCAATTTCATTTTTGACACTTAGCAGCCTCTCTCCCCCACAAAGATGACGTTACTTTATTCCTTCCCAACCTCCTTACCCTCTTTGTCCCAAACGATGGCACGTGCCGAACTATATTGCAAGCGTCTACAGAATGATGTTCACTAATGGTATTCAAGGTCATAAATTAGAATTAAGAAATGACAATCCTTTTGTTTCAATGTCATATTGCTGTGATTTATGTAAACGGGACAGTTTCTGTGTTCGGGTGTTTTTTTCTTGCTTTTTTAAAAAATGTAGTCTGATCTGGTTATAGAATTGGGTTATTTACTGATTTTTCTGCAACTCTGAAATGCTAACATTTGGGTAAAATGTAACGCATTTAGGTGTTTGTGTTTAAATGTAATCGCATATTTTTAACGCATTAATTACGCTTTAATTGCAGCAAATCAACAGCTCTATATAAAATTTAACTCAGTGTCACAATTATTCTGAAATATACAACCACTGTCTACTGTACAGATGTGTGCATAGCCTAGTCTAGACCATGTCTAGGCACTGTCTAGACACTAATTATAGGTGTCATGTATATGGAAATATTAATGCAGTTGCTGCAGACGTGACAAGAAATATGCTGTATTATCCAAATGAGATACAAAATTATTTGCAAAAAAAAAGGATGATACAAAATTTATATCATCTCATTTTTTTCATCTAATTATAACCGGGTTCATTGTACACTTGTTTTTTTTTTACCTTCAACAATACACTGTTGTACCTCCACCAATACACTATAGTACATATATAATGTAAACTAGTAAATGAAACTTTTCTGTTTTTACATCGACCGGGAAGAGAGCAGGAGGATTACTTGTCTTCATTTTATATTACAAGTGGGGCTTTTGTCGACATACCTGGGGGTTAGGTTGTGAGCGAATTGCGACAGATTGGGGTGGTAGATGTACTTAATAACTCAATGGACCATAAATTTTAAATTGTTGAGAGATATTCTGTTATTTTTCGTTTTTGGTGAACTTTCATCATTTTGTTAAAATTAACGCATTTAGGTGTTGCGTTAAAAATTTTAATCGCAAAATTATTTTGAGGCATTAATCGCAAATTAACGCAGTTTAATCAGCAGCCCTAATATATATATATATATAGTCTTGCTACATTTGGAATATTTTAATTAAACGTTCATACTGATGTTGTTTTACAACATTCAAATACACCCGATAAAGAGTAGAGAAATTTACAACATTAAAATAAAACGTTATATCGCTATCTGAACAATTCAAAAATTCGGTAGCAGTAACCAGCAATTAAAAAACAAGTTAATTAACTCTTCTTGTGTTATCGCGGGGAAAAAAACGACGAGTCACGGAAAAGGAAAGTAGTGGGAGAAGTGGGCGGGAGAGGGTTGACAGGTGACGAGACTAAACAAACATTCTCGCTTGCTGAAGTTTTTTATTTAATCTCTGCAGAGCTGAGATATTTTATTGCCAGTTCTATATTATTTTGATCAATCTAAAATTCTATTTCAATAATACATCTAGATTTTTTTGTTCAGTCAGATATAAATTTAGATTATTACCTAATTTCTTTTTATATAAATCTGGCTAATTATAATATAGTTGTAAATATTTTTTTTTGGTGATAAAGTTGGCAGTGGTTACCGCTCTCCGTAGGCAACACTATGCAGCATAGTCAGGTAAGGTATTTCCCCTTAGTTCAGCCAATAAAAGGTAAATGTATATATACAAGTGTAACCCGAATTCACATCGGTAACATCTTTGCTTTTATGTCAAATTATCATTTAACTCTATGAGAAAAGGCAAAAGTAGTGATCGTATTATAATACATATTGAATGTAAATATTGTTGAACAACTAAAAATGCTTTAAATGCGCACTTTTTTATTTTTGTTTGTTCTGTTTTTTCACTACTTTTGTAGTTGTTTGTAAGACTGTTGCCGCAATAAACACGGGTAACATGAACGTTTCGCCATTGCGTACCTTTCATTAATTGTAATTGTTCTCTGGGGTCAGCTTGTATGTAAAATTAAGTTCCTTCGTCTTCATAATTATTATGACAGGTTACAAAAACTTTTGTTCAAATAATTATGAATATTAAATTCTTATTACCAAATTAGCAACTGATTTAGTTCGTATTTTAAAATGTAATGTTATTGTGTAATAGAGTGTGAATGTGAAATTAAATGACTAATACATGGTTATTATCATTAATTCATAGTTTCATACATCGTAAATTGTAATTGAAGTAGACAAAATATATATGCTGCCCGCCGATAACAATCAAGTTTTCAATGTGGCCCTCCGTAGATAAAGTTTGCCCACCCATGCTATAAGGGATTCGCCTGGTATAGATTCCGAAATTTCCAAAATGGTGGGGGTTACCGCTAATGTCTTAAACACAGTTTTAACTATGAATGCAATAAAAATATCTTGCGGTATTTCAGGCCAATGAGCGATCCTGTTATATTAGGCTATATCTCATAGTAGCACAGAATTATGTTAGCCCGTATTACATTTTTTTTTCTTTTTAATAGTTCTCTCATTACACTTATGGTAATAACGTTCAAATTTGATTTGTGAATGACTTATTCTAGTATTGAGTCACAACATGCATTGATTAGGCTAAGCTAATGAAAACAAGTATATCCATCACAGTAAGTTAAGTATAGGTTTACTCAAGTTATCGATGTATTTCTGAATTGAAATATTAAAATACTTTTTTTTTTGTATTTATACAATCGCTTTCCTTAATTTTGACGCTAAAAGAGTAGGGGAGCACTAGGTATATGACTTGAAAAACAAATTTTGTAATTTTACAAGTGGCGTGCCAGATTCTGATGAGCTTTTATATAAAAATAATAAATACAACAAAAAATCATCAATTTTGTTGAAAAAGTTCACCCACCAAAACATTTTTTAGTTTAAAAATAATCCATTTGGCTCTTTTTACTGAAGTTCACTTTTACTCCTATTGTTTACCATTAAGATTCTATTTCCTGTTCTCCATGTTAGATTTTTCAATTATACTTGAGTTTGAATAATTATTTTAATTTTGCTTAATTTTATTGTTAAAAATGTCTTACAAAAAATCATCACTTTGCGTTGCTAAAAATAAGGACAAATGGGCGAGTAATTTGAAAAAATTTCAAAACACTCTTAAGAAAAAAAAACAAAATTGGAATCGAGATCGAGCCATTGCATTCACATTCTAGAATGCCAAAAGAGTGGATGATTATTGGTCGCTACATGGGCTTGGCCTCTATGGAAAAATCCAGATTGAAAAGAGTTGCAGCACTCAGGAAAGAAGTAAAGCTATTATGGAGCTTTTTAAATTTCCCTATACTGTCTTTGCGATCAGTGAGCAGAAAAATTGAAACTTTAATTAAAAGGTATGATGTTCATTTGAAAAAACCTGTGGGTGACATACGGGAGCAGTTTGTTAAGTTATTTGATGTCACAAACAAAACTGGTCAATGGTTATGTGCTGAGGACAAAAAACTTTACGAAATACAAATTCAAAGTGGAGGTAAGACGGGATATACTACAACTAAAATTGCTAGTCAAAGTACAATTCATCCATCAAAACAGAAAATTGTTTGCAAAATTAATGAGGCACAACAACAACAAAGCAGTTTTGAAAGTTCCAGTGATTCAAGTGATAACGAGAATTCTCAAAGTAGCTCTGATGGTGCTGATGCAATGCAGTCATCCACACAAAGCTTAGATCAAAGCACACATAAGAAACAATCACAGCAATCTACTTCTAGTGCAGTTTCATTAGTTCAATCTGGGAAACTACCAGTTCGAAGAGCAGCATTAGTAAGCAAAATTTTGCACAAGTCCGGCGTAAAAATAGCAACTCCTTCTCAGTCAGGTGTCTATCGAGCTGTAGTCAGAGAAGCAAGTGAACTAAAAGAAACATTAATAAATACTTTGCGTAATAGCTTATGGAGTTTACATTTTGATGGTAAAATTATGAAGAAAAAAGAACACCAAGTAGTTGTATTAAAAAATTAAGCAAAAGAATTGAGGCTAGCCGTCTTAGTTTTACCTGATGGCAAAGCTGCTATGATTGGATCTGCCATTCAAACAGTTTTAGATGAATATAACTTATGGTCAGCTATAAAGATGATAGTGTCAGACACTACAAATGTTAATACAGGGTCGAAGTCTGGTGTTGTGGTGAAAACTTCAGAAACTGTTCAACATGGTGAGTCTGCACCAGTCTTTATAGGTTGTCAGCACCATATACTTGATCGTGTTCTTAGACACGTGTGTGATGCATTGCTCGGTGATTCAACTGAGTCTCCTAACATAAATTATCCATTTGTAAATAAGATACTTAAAGATTATGAAATGTTAAAAAAAGATTTTGAAAGTAAAACAAAGAAATGTGCTCCAATTTTAGAAAAACAGGAAATAGATTGGAGAGATGAAATGAAATTTTTGCACCATCTAATTTGCGTTTTTAAGCATTTTAAGAGTTCTCAACAAATGCCAAAAGTTAATTTTAGCGCACTGCCTGGCCTCAGCAATGCCCGATGGAACTCTCGAGCAATCGTTGCATTGTTGGCTTTCATACTATTGCCTGATGAACGAAAGAACCTTCAGAAATTGTGTGAATTTATATGTGGACATTGGAGTGATGCCTGGTTTAGTGATCATCATTACAAAGCTGAACAATATGAACTTCTTTTCCATGCTGTTAATGATTATCCAAAAGGGTTGCGCTGTCTTCGAAATCATTGGTCTCAAAGTCCATCTCCAATACTCACTCCACGTAGCAATGTTTGTGCAGAAAGAGCAATAAAAGTTCTGCAAGATATTATTCCCCTTTGCCACTCACCAGAGAAACTGAATTTACGTTTTATTTTTACAAATAAACGTTTATGAAACAATACTTGAAATTATTAACAAATGTCAATTTTTCTAAAACTTCAAAATGTTTGGTAGGTGACATTTTTCAATTTTTTAAATAAATTTGATATGGTTTTGTGTTTCTACAATAAAAACTCATCTGTTGATGGTATGCCATACAAGTGTTGTTCTGAAGTCATATACCTAGGGAGCACTGCTGTTGACCGGTGTTTCACAAACTTCAAACTGCGAGACCCACTAGCCTATAAGAACAATTTTTGTTTCGCGACCGACCTTAGAAACTGTTTTGTTTTCGTGAGCTTCCTGCAAAGAAAAAACTTTAATAATTGAGAATAAAAGCTTCATTGATTGAATTTGTAGATTTTACTTTCCTACAAACGTTTAGTTGTGAGCATGTAGGCTAGATAGATAGAGTTGTAATTATACATATATAGATTGTCGTTTGTTTAATTATAAATTAAGGCCTACTAGCTATACTAACTGCACTAGTTGTACCCTGCAAAACCTTTGCATAATGATAGACCAGTGGTGGCGAACATTTTTGGGTCGGCGGGCCCACACTTCAACAAAAAACCACTCACTTTAAAATAAAAGGAAGTGATATTTTAGTCGTGTGCCGACTGACGAGGCTCTGGTGCCGACTGTGGCACGCGTGCTTAGGTTCGTCATCACTTTAATAGAGCATAGTAAAACTTTGAGATTATCATAAATCGGTTAATAAAGTTATATGTAGTTTATAATGAACGAAATTGAGAAACGTATTAGTTATTTCTGTTTCTTTTAACAATCTAAAGGATAAATTATTTAAGAAAGAATAAAAGATAACATAAATGGGATTTGATTTCCGACAACCAGATACTCATACTTGTTTATAACAACACGACAGTAATACCATAGAGTCAGGTCAGGCAAAGTTTTTAAAAAAAATTAAATCGCTAGATTATTTTTAACCTACACTTAGCCTAAGTGTAAATTCTAGTGACATAGTCTTACATTGCAAACAAAACACATCACTATTTAATTTAAAAATAAAATAATATAATAACGGAGAACTTAATTTAAAAATCATAAATTTTTGAAGAAATTCTTTTTAATTAGGTCAACTGTTAAAGAGAATTTTGTTGAAAAAAATTGATATGATGCTTGTCGTCGGAGAATTGCCCGAAGTTAAAAACAAGCAATTAAGCCTGTTCCAATCTTGGACACAGGACGTTTTAGCGCATTTTCGTGTTATGTATTATGGGTTTGATAAAAAGTAAGGGAAGTAAGTCATGTTGAATAACTGTTACAAAAATAAATAATGAGTTACGCCCCTTTGTACGCCCCTTTGTTAATATAGCTCTTATATAGTTAAAAAATGGTACCTAATAAGCCCTTTTATTCGCCCCTAAGAGGTCAGATCGCAAAACGGACTTTTGATATACACATGGCAGACCAAGACCTACAAAATGATATATACATCATGGGTCTAGGATTTATGGTTGCTGAGTTCTAGGGCGCTCCTTTGTTAATATAGCTTATATAGTAAAAAACGGTACTTAATGAGCCCTTTTATTCGGCCCTCAGAGGTCAGATCGCGAAATGGACTTTTGATGCACACATGGCAGGCCAAGACCTACAAAATGATATATACATCATGGGTCTAGGACTTATGGTTGTTGAGATCTAGGGTGATGACGGATAGACAGACAGACAAAACGGGGACAATAGAGCATTTTTTTTTCGAAAATTCTCTAAAAATATTAGTACTACAATTGTTTCCGTTTTACAATAAAAATTGAAATATAATATTGTATTATTACTTTTTAATATTTTAGAATTTTAGCTCTTATTTTTAAAACCACAGAAACTATTTACAACTGGAGAATTAAAAAGTACCCAACTGAAATTGGTCAGTAACCCACCTGTGTGCCGTGACCCACCCAACTGAAATTGGTCAGTAACCCACCTGTGTGCCGTGACCCACGCTTTGAGAACCACTACTCAAGACATTTCTGTGAGTTGGTGCTCTCCCCATAGACCTAGAGTGTCTAAAATGTAATCAATGTTCTTGAGATAATGGCATCTTTTTTTTTATCTTCCCTGGTTAAGTGTCAGTTACTGGTATTGTGGTATTGTACAAAACAAGAATATATGTTTCACTTGGTAACTAAAACCTGACCCCAACAGATAAGTTCTTTCCCAAAGTTAATTTTTTGGTGATTGTTTTTTTCCTTCTTAATAATTTTTTTCCAAAAAAAATCTGTAAAATATATATATATATAGACCTTTAAAAAATTGTGCTTTTGTTTTCTAAGGGTTCGTCCATTAATAACGTCAACAAATTTTAGCACTTTTTAGACCCCCCCCCCCCACTTTGTTAATAACTGTCAAACGTTCGGCGGCCCTTCCCATCTAGTAAAATTACGTCACTTTTTTACCCCCCCCCCCTTTCCCAAAAAAATTTACAAACTTATACAAAAGAATAAAATAAGTACATATATAAAATCACCCAGTGATTTATTGGTAAAATAAGAAGTAAGGGAACGCATAGTGGGAGCAAAAAAAATTCCTATTTTCAGCAAATTATTTTTTCCGGTTCCACCGCGTCCCCTCCCAATACACCACTGAATTCCACCCCTCTAAATATAACTTCGAACTTTGCCCGCTAATTGTAATCATTGAAATCTATTTGACTAGTTTATTTAATGAGTAACAAAAACTTTATACAAATATTATACAACATTATGTGGCTCTTCAATGCAATTATCAGCCCACAACACTATCAACAGAACAATAATATATATATATATATATATATATATATATATATATATATATATATATATATACACTAGTACGTTGTATATTAACATTCATATAAAATATTCCATATTAATGTTTTAGACATCATCAATTTATTTCATTGATCGGAGAATACAATTTGCCTCAAGTTAAAATTAAACTTTCATTGTGTGTTTGTAAAAGAAACAATGGAGTTAATTTTGTAAAAAAGTGACGTTATTGACGTCAAAAAATGTCCCCCATGTCAACAACTGTCAAACTTTTTCATACCCCTCCCCCCCAAATTGACGTAATTAATGGATGACCCTTAATGTATCCAGCCTTTTACTTTATTCTCTTTACCAGCAATACGCGAGTCTGGTGAATTTTTTGTATCCCAGATAACACTGGAGTCACATGATACTAGCAATTAGTTCGCAGAACTGTATCTTGCCAGAAGGAATTAGTTACTCTGCAGATATTGAGGTTGTAGTTTAAGTAAAGGTACAAACGTCTGTTTTGACTTCACGATGAAGCTTCCATTAACTGCTCTATTGTGTTTGCTGTTTATTGTATGTCTCTTAATTTGGTCTGTTGATTGCGATAAGTCTGACAAGAAAGACAAAGATAAAAATGCTAAAGGTAAAAAACCTAAAAGCGGTGGCGACAATAAAGCCCCAAATAAGTTTGTGACTCCCAAGGATAAAAAGTCTGATCAAACAAAAAGTAAAGACACCAAGGAGAAGAAAACATCAAAATCAAATCCTCAAGTTGACGACCAAAAACCAAAATCAGCTAAAAATTTGACAAATATTGGCCGAAGAGATTCTAACAATTGGACATTAGTCGCACAATTCAACACATCACAAGATGAAATTGAAACAAAGAGAACAACAGATAGGCCACCCCCCGACCCCCAGTTTGTCGCTACTAGATGTGACCCACTTCAGCCGAGTGTTGGTAAGACTTCAGTTTATTATTAGTTCAACACAGTGTAACCTTGCAAATTTACTATCGTTAGTTAAGTAAATCTAAATAATAAAACTTAATTGTAATGATCCGCTTTACAGTGTAGAGTGCTGATGTATTAGGACTTCTCATTGTTGGGATAGAGTGCTGATGTATTAGGACTTCTCATTGTTGGGATAGAGTGCAGATGTATTAGGACTTCTCATTGTTGGGATAGAGTGCAGATGTATTAGGACTTCTCATTGTTGGGATAGAGTGCTGATGTTTAGGACTTCTCACTGTTGGGATATTCCAGGATAAACTATTCTCTTTTGAAACCGAAATAAAATAAGTATGTAAAAGAGTAGATTTACCAATCATCCAAAGTTGGTTGTCAGAAACAAGTCGTGATCGTGCATTAGGTTCATTTATACTCTAGGATTGACAAATATTGACCAGTATTGACCAATTTTGACCAAATTGCTACAAATGTTTAGTTTTAGTGCTCATTATCCATGTCTTTGTTTCTTTTGGTAGATCAACTACAAAATGATCTACGATCACTTCGATCTTATGTTTATGGAATTCACCAACCTGTCCATGTCCATGTTTACAACGGGCAAAAAATGTACAAAACAAAACATCATCCAGGTAATTATTGGTTTACTCATATCTAGAATATTTTATTGTGCGTTTTTAAGATGAATCTACACAATCTGTTTTATTTTTCAGGGAGGGGATGGAGGCATGGGCGTATTCAAGGGGGCAAGGGGGCATTTGCCCCACCCCCTAAATTTTGGAAAAATGTCATAAAGTTGTTACAATAAAACTGAACTAAATTTCCTGAAAGTTTATTACATTGAAGACAATGTACATATATCAAACATAACAAAGAATTATATCTGCAATTATAACTGATTGTAATAAACATTATTGTAATTTTTAAAATAATGGTTTCAGTGTCAAACACATAATATGCTAATAAAATAAAGTATAAAATTATAAATAACACTGATACAGAAATAATATTGTAATTTTAAACTATTTTTTCTGGAACAAAAATTGTAAACGTCTTGGTATTTGATCAAATCGATTGATAACATTTTCGATACTCATCATACAAAGACCAGATAAACGATCAGCATCAGTAATTGAGCGGAGACACGTTTTTACCCGTCTTAGAGTGCTGAATGATCTCTCGATTGTGCATGTTGTAACTGGAAGAGCCAATACTTTTAAAAAACCCATTTTAATCATGGTAAAAAATTGGTTTCTTCTCAAACCTCACATAGAGTCATTGTTTCTGTTTTTTCCCCTTAACTAGTTTTACATTTCCATATATCATACCAGGTTTCACTCTCCTCGATTAAATTGTCAAGTGCGTAATAAATATTCAGCAATAGCCCCGGCTTGATCCGTAAATGCGAGTCTTTCTAGTTTTGTCATCAAAAAGGGAAAATGCTGGTTTATTTTCTACACAAAAATGAGTTTCCAATTGATATAATAGAATCAGGTAGAGCAGTGGCATCACTATGGTTGGTGCCACACGGTGTGGATAATTCAGGGTGTCATACTGCTCTGCATGGTGGCACCCTATGTCACTGCTACTGCACTATATGGTGGCACCCAATGCTACTGCTCGTATTTTTAACTAGGATTGGTAATAAAACTGACTATACCGAGTTTTTGCTGCTATGAAATTTAGAACTGTTAATTTTGGTGTCACCCCTAAAATGGTGTTACCGGTGCGGCCCGCACCCCCTTGTGACGCCACTGAGGTAGGATATAAAAACAGTTATTCTAAAATAATCCTAGGGCGAATCACCTTTTGGATTTGCCCTGTTCATTTGTCTCCCAGCTTGTCATGGAGGTTGAATGTCGACATCAATGTCACCTGCAACACCTTTTGTACCTCTAAAAATGTACTTATACCTCTCATCACAATACTGACGATCATCAGCCAATGTAGTCAACAATTCTTCAATGTATTTTTGTACTGCCAGTAAATCTAAATGCTGTGACTGTAATTTTTGGTTCACGGCTTCTTGCTTTGATGAACTAAACAAACAACAAATGAAGGAGTTCTTACAGCACAAAGTAACTGATGCTCAATGTGCTTGCTTTTTCCAGATTGTTCTAAATATTCCAGTTGTTTAACAATTTCTGTCACAATTTCAGCAAAATTCCGCAAGCTTTTATATTTATGTGTCCATCTAGTTTCACATAGCAAAGGAACATTTGGAATTAGTTTTCTTCTCTGATAACTTTCTCGAAAAAACACTATAATTGACTTAATTGTTCCTATTGTCTTTCGTACAGCATTCACATTATTTAAATCGTTCAAGACAAGATTTAGTTTATGTGAACTACGATGTACACATGCTATATTTGGGTATTTTTTTTTCGAATAATTATCTGCCACTAAAGAAAATCCGCCATATCCTTGATAAACAAGCTTTGTCGAATCTAAGCAAAATTCTAATGAATTTGTAATGATGGTGTTGGCTAAAGCTTAGATGTTCTATAGACTATTGGAATATATCCAAGGAATTCTTCTGTGACCATCATTTTCCCCCTTTGTTCTTTGACAAATTTAACACCAAGTGACATCTGCTCAATGCCTGAAATGACAGTTGTCTCGTCGGCAAGTGTAAACAAGCAATTTAAGTCTTTTCCGTTTCGGACAAAGGACATTTTAGAGCATTTTCGTGTACACAGTGGCTACGGTTACGCCGGACGAAATCCGTATTTTTTTTCCGGGTTACAGCCATAGACATTGCTCCTCGCGTATGGGTTTTGATAAATAGAGAGGGAAGTAATCATGTTGAATAACTGTTACAAAAATAATTAATGATTACGCCCCTTTGATTAGCTTTTATTATTTATATTTAAAATATAAGCAAAAACGGTACTTAAAACGCCCCCCTTTTCGGCCCTCACAGGTCCTATCGCGAAATGAACTTTTGATACACACATGGCAGGCCAAGACCTACAAAATGATATATTCATCATGGGTCTAGGACTTATGGTTGCTGAGATCTAGGGCGCTCCTTTGTTAATATAGCTTATATTGTAAAAAACGGTACTTTATAAACCCCCTTTTACGGCCCTCAGAGGTCAGATCGCGAAATGGACTTTTGATGCACACATGGCAGGCCAAGACCTACAAAATGATATATACATCATGGGTCTAGGATTTATGGTTGTTGAGATCTAGGGTGATGACGGACAGACAGACAGACAGACAGACAAAACGGGGACAATAGAGCATTATTTTTTCGAAAATGCTCTAAAAATGTTGCTGAATTATTTGCTTCAAAAACAATTTCTTCACGCAAGAGAGACCCACACATTTCGATGATCGTGTTTTGCGTAGTTGCCGAGATACACTTAGTACTACAAGAACCAATTGACAAATGATTACATAGAACTTCATCTCCAGATTCAACACGAAACTCTAAAAGGTCAAAAATTATCAGAATTTGATTCTTTTCCACAAAGTGCTAAATCATGTATGCCGCAAGATAGGATTGTAGAAATGATGGGACCCAGTTTGTTGCGATTTTCTTGAATTCGTTTTCTAAACGATGAGTTCAACTGCTTATCTATAGAAACTGCTTTGGCTTCCAATAATTCAACAAAATCATCTTCATGCTTTGTATGTGGCTACTTGCATCTTCGTTGAAATCTTCAAATTTTGTGCATGGTTTGATGACTAATGACCCCTAAACTCGAATTACTTTTTTCGGAAATAACACGCAATATTTGCAAAAAGCACCTTTTAACATTTAATAGTTTATAAGCCACAATAAAACAGTTGCTTCAGTTGTATCTGGCTGTTGAACTTATAATGTTGTCCTCAATGCCACTGATAAGTCAGATGCTGCAGACGCTCCAATATCTTCTAGTAACGGCATTTTGGAATCCCCCGATTGCTCTACTTTTAGTTTTCTTGAGCCTATAAAAATATTTCTGATATCCATCTTTTTATATTAATTTTATTTTTGAATGTCTGAATTAATTTAGGATAAATTTTTAAAAATTCACTCAGTGGCAGAAGATTATCAACAAACAAGAGTTGCCAAAAACAAACTGAAAAACAAAAACATTTTCGAAGGCCTAATCAAGTTATAAAAGGCCAATTAAAAAAATAATAATAATCAAAACTTTCTTGTGCTTATTGTCAAAATGTTTGAATTTTCAAATACATTTATTTATGTTAATTTATATAATTAATGTTATATTTAACTTGAATTTAAATTTTCAAATGCATTTATTTATGTTAATTTATATAATTAATGTTATATTTAACTTGAATTTAATTAAAAAACGAACATGTATGGCATTGTCAGTTAAATTAAAAAAAGTGTATTTGTGCCCATGGATGGGGGCGTGGAGGTATTTTATTATATATAATACACTTTTTAATATATCATGAGAGAATACTCCTTGAATCTATCTATAGTAAATATTTAATGAAAATATGTATTGAGATATTCCATTTCGATTACCAATTGAAAATACCCCAGGGTGGTGCGAGGATATGATGCAGAGAAACTTTGTTGTATATTGACGTATCAGGTTACAACATATCTCTTTTGGACTTTGTTGTACACATTGACGTGCCAGGCTACAACATATCTCCTTTGGACTTTTTTGTACACATTGAGGTGCCAGGCTACAACATATCTCTTTTGGACTTTGTTGTACACATTGACGTGCCAGGCTACAACATATCTCTTTTGGACTTTGTTGTACACATTGACGTGCCAGGCTACAACATATCTCTTTTGGACTTTGTTGTACACATTGACGTGCCGGGCTACAACATTTCTCCTTTGGACTTTGCTGTACATTACTTGATAAGAAGTTTTTTGTGTTCCTAGTTACAAAATGTGTTGTCCTGTTGACGGAAAATAACTTTTATTCCACACTAGTAAACAAAGGCCCGGTACTCGGACCGGCGAGTAGGCACACGAACAGATTATTGTAGGCAAAATCAGTGGCGTCACTAGGGTTGGTGTCACCCGGTGCGGTAACTCATGGTGTCACCCCTCTCATGACACCCCGGTCTCCATATTTTTTTTCCAGAGACCGTATATATGTGCGCATGCGCGACCTTATTATTTGTTTTTCCGTTTCTGGGGTCAGGATTTTAGCGATAATTGATATCTATAGGTCAGTGCAAGTATACCAATAATTTCATTAAAATAACGCACTGGCTCCGGATACGTCTAAGACGTACTACGTATTTTTTTTTGGGATACGTCTAGCAAACTTTGATGACATCAGTAAACAGAATGAATGAGAACTCTTATTTACTGCAGACGTTGATGACGTCATTTACTGTTAATAATGGGAGATATATTTTTTTTTCGGGGACCATCAATAGATATTGCTCCACACCCTAACCCTATCCCTAACCCTAATCCTGAAAAAAAAATCTGAAAAAAAAATATAAGTCTCTGAGAGGAATCGAACCCGCACATAGTTATTATGGGTCACGGCCAAACGATTAACCCACGCTGCCAGCGCGCCACAGAAACTTAGCTACAATTTTAATATATAATCAGAAAGAATTGCTCGGTTATGCAATTTCCCGCGAAAAGAAAATAACTTTAAATCATAAGAGTTCATCTTAGACGTATCCGGAGCCAGTGCGTTAAAATAATTAATAATAAAAAGTACACAGTGTCTGTTAATAATCGGAGATATTTTTATTTTTTATAAAAATTAAATACGGCTTTGAATTATTTTAAATTACAAAATAAGAATATAGACCTAAAACTAGATATTTTGCATTTGGGTGTCACCCCTCGTGAGGGTGTCACCCGGTGCGGTCCGCACCCCCCCACCCCCCTAGTGACGCCACTGGGCAAAATACATTTGAGAATAGGGACCGGAAGTTCCGCCACGCACATCCGATCTCGCGGCATGCGTGTCGAGACTTCCGCTTTACTGACCAATCGCAGTGACCGTGTACGTCACACCCATCACGCGTGATCAGTTGCGCCTTCAAGCATGGGGGATAAAGAGACAAAGAGCCCATCCCTCTCCCGCTTGATTTCATTACAACAAACTCACAGAATGTGACACCACACTACCCCGAGATACCTATTTCCGATCTCCCAAAGAATGATCAGACATCTTCAGGGACAGCAGCAAGTCAGACAGCGAGGAATTGATTAGAGATACAGATTACAATTTCACAGATGTGATTGAGGAGAGAAGGCAACACTTCCCTAGCCTGAAAGGCATTAACGATTTGATCAGAGACCTTGGTCTTACCAAATCCAATGCTGAGCTTCTGACATCAAGCAGTGGAACTTGTTGGATGACTGCGTGCAAGTCACTGACCAGAGAGAGTGTCACCAATCATTTTTCAACGTCTTCAGTTAGTAAGATGGACTGTGCTTGTGCAACAAAGTGACATGTCTATTCGAGACTATATGTATCACATGTAACCCGAGTGAATGGCGCCTATTCATAGACAGGTCGTACTGGAGCCTCAAAAAGGAAACAACTACGTCTCTCTTTATGACTCACTCTGAGCATCTCATAGAGGACTACACCATTGTCAAGATGTTGCTGAGTAACTTTTAGTATGACGACTATGGATGGTTCGTCATCGGTGGTTTCAAAATGGTGTCATTCCTGATGGGCCTTCGAGGTTGTTTCACGAAATTTCAAGATATATTGAACTTTAGACGTCGTTACCAAGGACGGTATAACAAAAATATGATGGGGAACTACATTTGGGTGTTTCTTTGATAAGCGATTGGAAGAACACTTACAAATCTAGAAAACCTAATTATCTCTTAACCCTTTTAAGTGGTTTTCGGCTGTCTTTGTCTATTTATCATGCTAGTAGTTTTTGTTTAGACCACATACACGAAAAAATATATACTTCCTTCTTATGTCACAATAAGTACATCTTTCTGGGCTGTGGTCATAAAAATTAGGCTTGTGATGAATGTAGTCGTTTTTTGATAGCTTTTAGACGAAGATAAGTTGATAAGATAAAGTAGAACTGAAGGTTTCTGGCAAGTGACAAATCAAGAACCCACAGAACAAAGATCCAGAAGAAAGTGGAGATGGATTGTTCATTCACTCAGGAAGCCCTCATAAGACATAAACAATTCTCTGTAGTTGAACCCCAAAGCCAGAGAAAGGTTGGCCGCCCAAGAAGGTTTCATGAACAGGAAATTAAATCATAGGATGTTGGGGAAGGGGGGCATTTTCCAAGTCCGCACGTAGAGAGTGCTCAAAAGCATCTGCAAATTCTAGGTCTTTTGAGGCATTCTAACCAATAAGTCATAGACCATTGTATCACACTATTGGGGTATGCAGTGTAACTGCGTTAAATCTCAATGATTTCAAAATTTATAAATAATACACGAATTCAAACGTGATTCTATTCCGAAACTATATTTTAAGCAAGAGGGTTTAGATAATGAACGATCAAGAGAGGCAGCAAATTAACTAGTTAAAGGTATTGCCTGAGATGGACGGACCCACAATAGTAACAGAGGACAGTAGCTAATAGAGTTGGCCGAGGTGGACCGACCCACAATAGTAACAGAGGAGGGTAGCTAATAGAGTTGGCCGAGGTGGACCGACCCACAATAGTAACAGAGGAGGGTAGCTAATAGAGTTGGCCGAGGTGGACCGACCCACAATAGTAACAGAGGAGGGTAGCTAATAGAGTTGGCCGAGGTGGACCGACCCACAATAGTAACAGAGGAGGGTAGCTAATAGAGTTGGCCGAGGTGGACCGACCCACAATAGTAACAGAGGAGGGTAGCTAATAGAGTTGACCGAGGTGGACCGACCCACAATAGTAACAGAGGAGAGTACATACAACTAAATAATTAAAATTATGTTCTTGGAATTGTCCGTAATCTACTGAATAAAATGCACGTTTTTTTGGGAAACCCAGAGTTTTTGTATGACATTTTAAGACTCAAGGATATAGTAGACGAAAATTCTAGAACATAATGTAGGCCTCCCAATCTCCGATCATTACCCGTTATTAAAACTGTATGGAATGTAAGCCCAACCCAAATGACTATAAAGAAGAATTACGCGATGCATCTGAAATGATACTATATTACATGAAACCTTTGGAAGTTATTATTTATTATTTGTGCAAACTAAATTTTATTATATCTATTCAAATAATGTTATAGCCTATAGCTCTTGGAAATTCTATCAGCACTTGTTTCTGTTGCTAATTGGGAACAAAGATTTCTAAATGAAAGTTAACTTAACATTACTTAACAACTTCAATAATACAAACAAAACTAAGAAATCTCTCGTTAATATTTATTGAATCTTTATTAACATACATTTTATACTAGACATCCTTATAAACTAGACATTCTTAATTAATGAATTAGCTAAAACTAAAGTCAGTGTAAAACTGTAAGATGATATACAATTATTTGAAAGTACTTTACAATAGAAATTTTAAAATATTATTCATACTTTTTTCGCCTTTACATTAAAAGTCAAAATCTAAGATTTCTTTCAAGAAATTCTTTTAGGAAAGGAAAGGTACATACACTTTTTTTTGTTCTTTTATCAGACAAACAAGAAATGAGCACGAAAACAGAACAAGGACAATTAAGGAACAAATCAAATTCAAAGTCTTTGATAAAACACGATCAAGATAAAGTGAAGTTTCATCGTCATTCTCACGGAAGTCATCATCATGAACATTCTAAACATCACGGAAGTCACAATCATACACATCATCATGATCATTCTAAACATCACGGAAGTCACAATCATACACATCATCATGACCATTCTAAACGTCACGGAAGTCACAATCATACACATCATCATGACCATTCTAAACATCACGGAAGTCACAATCATACACATCAACATGACCATTCTAAACGTCACGGAAGTCACAATCATACACATCATCATGATCATTCTAAACATCACGGAAGTCACAATCATACACATCATCATGACCATTCTAAACGTCACGGAAGTCACAATCATACACATCATCATGACCATTCTAAACGTCACGGAAATCACAATCATACACATCATCATGACCATTCTAAGCCACATCGTGGTCATTACACATTTGGCCATCCCTCAGACTCCAAGCGTCTTAACAATGAACGTCATCACCATCATAGACATGGCTACCATCATTACCATCATGGAAGCAAACGTCATCAAGACATAGATCTCCATCACAGACATCACCAAGTTCCTGAACATCATCGTCGTTCCAGACATGAAGATTTCAACATTCATGAAACACACATTCACTTACATATACAAGTTGCTGACAAAGGAGGTAAACCTGATCATGGAGAACACCAACAGAAAATAAAAGATGTTGAACCACCTAAAGGTGATATATGTTTATATCTCACACTGTATTTATTGATATCTCACACTGTATATTATTGATATCTCACACTGTATATTATTGATATTTCACACTGTATATTATTGATATCTCACACTGTATATTATTGATATATCACACTGTATATTATTGATATATCACACTGTATACTGTTTATATCTCACACTGTATATTATTGATATATCACACTGTATACTGTTGATATCTCACACTATATACTGCTGATACCTCACACTGTATATTATTGATATCTCACACAGTATATTATTGATATCTCACACTTTATATTATTGATATCTCACACTGTATATTATTGATATCTCACACTGTATATTATTGATATCTCACACTGTATATTATTGATATCTCACACTGTATATTATTGATATCTCACACTGTATATTATTGATATCTCACACTGTATATTATTGATATCTCACACTGTATATTATTGATATCTCACACTGTATATTATTGATATCTCACACTGTATATTATTGATATCTCACACTGTATACTGTTGATATCTCACACTGTATATTATCTCCAATGTATTCAATACTATTTGTATCATACATGTATATATTTACATGAAACCTGACTTTGTTTATTTTTGTCTAAAGAGAACCCTGTGTACGCACGCTGTGATATGAAGTCTTATAATTCTAAGCATAACATTTCTGGAACTGTTTGGCTCAGTCAGCAGGTAATTCAAAGTTGTTCAACATATTAGCACCGTCAAGTGTACAAAATATATTAACATTGATTCAATATAATAGCACATTGTTTACATTGACTAATTAAACTACAAATAACTAGACTAATTTAATATTATGGACTAGGTTAGCAAAAAGAAATTGTATATTACACAGTGTCATGTATTCCTTATTTAATCAAATTCACCCATAATCTTCATTCAAATAATGCATCTGTTTATCTGATTTGTTCAGAACACTTTTCCATCCATAATGAGATAGTAAACAATTGAGACTTTGCATCTATTAGCCAGGTGATGATCTTAAAGTTCAAGTCAAGCTTCAGGGTTTCTTTGTTTATCAAAGTTTAGACAAACTGGAGTTGAACTCCAGCCTGGATGATGACGCCACTACTCAACTCCATGGCTTTCATGTGCATGAATACGGCGACATGGGTCAAGGCTGTATTTCAATGGGTGGTCACTTTAACCCGGAGGGTGTTGACCACGGAATTCGAAATCATAATACCCATGGGTAAGTCGAGTGTCTTCTTCAACTTAATAGCGATTGTACAAACAATTAAGGAATAATCTTTAGTGTATCACATACTTGTGGTATGGACTGGCAGAGACATATACACACAGACTTATACACACAGACATATACACACAGACATATACACACAGACTCAGACCTATACACAGTGGCATATACAAAAAGACTTATACACAAAGACATATACAAAAACATATACACACATACATATACACAAACATATACACACAGACATATACACAAACATATATACAAGGACATATACACACGGACATATACACACAGACATATACACACGGACATATGCACAAACGTATATACAAGGACATATACACACGGACATATACACACAGACATATACACAAACACACAAACATATACACAAACATATACACACAAACATATACACACAGACATATACACAAACATATACACATCAGACATATACACACAAACATATACACACAAACATATACAAACAAACATATACACACGGACATATACACACGGACATATTCATACGGACTTATACACATGGACATATACACACGCATATATACGCAGACTTATACACAGACTTACACACACATATTTATACACACAGACATCTTCACGCAGACGTATATGCCCAGCAACCACACAATGACACACATAGAGAGACATAAAAACACATAGACACTTACTACACAAAAAGACATTGACATACTCACACAAAGCACATCTACACACATTCAGATATGTATACATAAACACACATTCACACATACAAACATACATGCATAGACACACACACACATACATAGACACACAAACATACATACATAGACACACATACATACATACACACACACATAGACACATATACATAAATACATACATATACACACATTCATACATATACACACATACATGCATACATACATGCATAGACACACATACATACATACATAGACACACATTCATACATACATGGACACACATTCATACGTACATAGACATACATACACAATATATATATATAGACACACTTACATATATAATAGACATATGCAGTCATACACACGCACATAGACACACAAACATACATACATACATAGACACACATACATACACATACATAGACACACATGCATACATTCATAGACATACATTCATTCATATATACATACATACATACATACAAAGAAACATATAAATACATACATAGCCATAGAGACACATACATATACATAAAACATACATACATAGACATAGACACATACATACATAGACATAGACATACATACATATAGACACACATACATACGCATAGACATAGACAAACATACATACATAGGCACACATACATACACATAGACATAGACACACATACATACATAGGCATAGACACACATACATAGACATAGACACACTTACATACAAAACATAGACACACATACTTACACATAGACACACATACATACACATAGACACACATACATACACATTGACACACAAAAATACACATAGACATAGACACACATACATAGACATATACATACACATAGACACATACATACATAGACATACATATAGACACAAATACATAGTTATAGACACACATACACATAGACATGCATACAAATATACATAATCATAGACATAGACACATACATACATAGACATAGACACACATACAGAGACATAGACACACATAGACATAGACACACATACATAGACATAGACACACATACATAATCATAGACATAGACACACATACATATACAGACATAGACACACATACATAAGACATAGACTCACATATATTATCATAGACATAGACACACATACATAGACATAGACACACATAGACATAGACACACATACACATAGACATAGAAACACATAAAAAACCATAGACATAGACACACGTACACAGACATAGAAACATACACACATTGACATAGACAAAATATATGCGTACACATAGACATAGACACACACGCATACAAAACATATACATAGACAAACATACATACACAGACATAGACACATACACACATAGACATAGACACACATACATGCATACACATATACATAGACACACATACATACAACACATAGACATATACACACATACATACAACAAATAAACAAAGACACACATACATACATACATACACATAGATATATAAACGCATACATACACATAGACATAGACACACATACATATATAGACATAGACACACATACATATAGACACACATACATACGCATAGACATAGACACACATACATACATAGGCACACATAATACATACACATAGACATAGACACACATACATGTATAGACATAGAACACATACATACATAGACACACATACATACATAGACATAGACACACATACATACATACACATAGACATAGAGATAGACATACATACATACACATAAACATAGACACACATACATAGACATAGACACACATACATACAAAACATAGACACACATACTTACACATTGACACACATCCATACACATAGATATAGACATACATACATACATAGACATAGACATACATACATACACATAGACATAGACACACATACATACATAGACATAGGCTCACATACATATCCATACACATATACATACATAGACATACACATAAACACAAATACATAGACATAGACACACTTACACATAGACATACATAAACACATACACATACATATATACATAATCATAGACATAGACACATACATACATAGACACACATACATATACCTAGACACACATATATATAGACAGAGACACACAGACATAGACATAGACACACATACATAATCATAGACATAGACACACATAGACATTGACAGAGACACACAGACATAGACAAAGACACACATACATAATCATTAGGGATCGACTGATAATCGGATCGGTATCGGTATCGGACCGATATTGGCACTATCGGTTAATATCGGATCGGCCGATTTTTGTGGGAGCCACCGATAGTCGGACCGATATTGACACTATGGGATCGGCCGTTTTTTGGCTGCCGATACATTTTTTTTTCACAAATCTAGTAACTCTAAACTGGTTTTGGTTTACATAGTAAAAGTTTACTTACAGACTTCCAGTTAACTGTTCACCTGAGTGAAGTGATTTACTGATATAATTAAGCGTTTTTAATTTTTCAAACTTTTTTAAATATCTGCTACAAGTAAATTCAGTAAAAATTACAAAGATTAACGAAGAAAATTATTTTAATTTCATCACATCTTTCACAAGTGAGTGAGTTACAATTAAAAATTAATACATTTTTACTTTTTTAGTTTGACATTAATTATTTACAACTTTATCTTACTTTTCTGTTTGTGTACAAGTAAAAAGTAAAAACAACAAATTGTTTGTTATATGTTTAATTTTAAACAATAAACATGCAGATTTCTGAGATTATGCAGGCATGGTTTGTGTTTCTGACTTCGGTCTTCCGGTCTGTCTTTTCAAATCTTTTGTTCTTCTAATCTTCTTCATCTGCAAGACACCCTTTCATTAATAGCAAAATATCGGTATCGGTATCGGTTTCGGCTAAAATGCTGGGGGAAAATATCGGTATCGGACTATCGGTAAAAAGGCATATCGGTCGTTCCCTAATAATCATAGACATAGACACACATACATATATAGACATAGACACACATACATAGACATAGACACACATACATAGACATAGACACACATAGACATAGACACACATAGACATAGACACACATACATAGACATAGACACACGCAAGGGAGTATTCAAGGGGGGGAGCAAGGGTAAACCTCTCATACATACATAGACACAGTATATGTTCACATATTTTTGTACGCCGTAAATCCGCTGAAAAATATGCGGCGCGCCTCATTATCCGCCATATTTCGTTCGCCATTATATTAACTGTCGCATTACTTAATCTTATTGCACATGACCTTGCTGACCATATCAGCTCTGTCTTGAAAAGCTTTTCTGTTGATCACAAAATACTAGCTGCCATGATGGTTCTGCAATTATGATAAAGACTTCAAAGCTATTGAAGTTTGAATCTTATCAGCACTTTACAGCACATGTATTGCACCTTAATACTACCGACAACATCAATAAAAATGAAGAATTTCAAGATCGCAATTATAGAAGACGATGCAGTATTCACAGAGGATAAAGAAATGATAAAGACCCTGAAAGAAGGCATGTCTTCAGTGTGTGAATTGCTTCTTGTAGATGATCAGCTCAGTGCATCAATAGCGGATGCCTCTGAGAGCAGCACTAACGCCATCAATGACAGTCGTAGACAAAATGATAATTCAGTGAAGATATCATGTCCAACGCGTTGGAATTCAACATTGATGACGATTGAGTCTATACTTGACTTGAAAAGAGAGGTTCAAAATACTCTCAAGCGTATTGGTCTAGTTGATAGTTGTCTCCATAAAGATGAAATTGACTTTTTAAGTGAACTCGTTACCTTTCTGAAATCATTTCAAGACCTAACTGATCTCTTCAGCTTTTCATTGTCAACCTTACCAATTATTCCACAAGTGATAAGGCACATAAGAAAGATCTGCACTGCATCAAATGCTGATGTCAGTGAACATGTTTCTGAAGAAACCCGATGTAAGCGGTTGCGAATGGAGCTGATGAATGAGCTGAGAACTGAGCAGTCACCAGACGATTGTACTAATGAGGTATTCTATGTTAATTTATGGCATTGAAACAGTTTTCGTTTAATTTCGCTCTCAATAGACCAGTCAGTTTGAAGTAAAATATTTTAAAATACATATACTGTGCACTGTAATAAAATGTTTTATAAACTAGCAATTAGTACTGTTGTGTTTTGAATTTTTGAACATTTATTTCAGATGGCAGTGGAAATTGCAAACTTTTTGACGGCGCCTGTTGTTTAGTTTCATGATGTCCTCGCTAGGGAGCGATCGATATGCCTTTTTACCGATACCGATATTTTCCCCCAGCATTTTTACCGATACCGAAACCGACACCGATATTTTCTTTTTAGGGGCTGTCCATTATTTATGTCAACAAATTTTTGGCGATTTTTACCTCCCCCCTCCTTCTTGTCAACAACTTGTCAAACTTCCAGAGACCCCCCCCCCCATAAAATTACGTCAACATTTGATTACCCCCAACCCCTAAAAAAGGTGGCTTCCAAAATGTTTATGTTGCAAAATTAGTAGGAATATAGTTAGTTTAATTAAAATACTGAATGTTAAGCGAGTGTGTAACACAGAACTACAAACGCTGCTTAATTTTCCTATTTATTAAGTAATTATATTACATAAAAAAGTAACATTGTTGACGTCAACTTTTCTTGACCTCCCCTCTCCCCCTTGTCAACAATTGTCAAAAATTTCTGACCCCCCTATTTTGTTGACGTAATTAATGGACAGCCCCTTAAGCAACAACAATGACAAACACGTGTTTTTCTCGTGCTGTATGACGTATGTCAACCCATGTTCACATATTTTGTAACACTTCGCCCACGCGTGTCTTGTTTACCTCCCCCCCCCGCCCAACTTCCCATCCCAAAAAAAATACACACAGATGTTCACTAATTATATCATTCAAGGTCATACATTAGAATTAAGAAATGCCAATCCTCTTGTTTCAAGGTCATATCTCTGATGCAATTTTGTAGACGTGACAATTTCTGTGTGCGGGTTTTTTTCCCTTTTTTTTAAAATCTTGTCTGATCTGGTTATAGAATTGGGTTATTTACTGATTTTTTTTCTGCAACTCTGTTGTGAAAAAAAAAAAAACAATGTATCGGCAGCCAAAAAACGGCCGGTCCGATAGTTAACCCATAGTGCCAATATTGGTCCGACTATCGGTCGCTCCCTACAACAATCGGCCGATCCGATATTAACCGATAGTGCCAATATCGGTCCGATACCGATCCGATT
This sequence comes from Bulinus truncatus, assembly GCA_021962125.1. Lineage (NCBI taxonomy): Eukaryota > Metazoa > Mollusca > Gastropoda > Planorbidae > Bulinus > Bulinus truncatus. The sequence continues at coordinate 4,332,320 of JAGDYQ010000046.1, read as the reverse complement.
ATCAGTCGCTCCCTAGTCCTCGCTTTCTGGCGTAGCAGTGTTGCATCATCCTCGTATCCACAACTTACTCAACTGGCTCGTCTTCACCTATCATCATCAGCATCATCTGTACCAGTGGAGTGCATGTGTTCGGTTACTGGTTTGATAATGAACAGCAAAGGATCAAGTCTAAAAGCTGATAAACTACATTGCATTTGTTTTATTCATGACAATTATAAACCGATATTTTAAGTACTTATCAAGGTGTTGAGTGACAGAAACTGAAAGAGTGGAATGTATTCATGTATTGTATAGGACATCATATAAAACTTTATATCTGTTGTTTTAAATAATAAAACTTTCCCCCAATTATTGTAAAATTATTTTATTACTGAAGTTTTATCAATTCAATATTGTCTAGGTGTCAGCCGAATTTTAGCCAAATATTTCGTAATTTTCCAAAAATCTGCCGAAATCAGCCGTAAATGTCAATTGACTCAATTTACGGTCAAATTTGGCTAAGCCGGCTATCAGCCGAAAAATTATGTCAGCCAGCCGAAACTTAAAAAAAATAATTCGGCTGGCAGGTCTAGAAGGGGGGCCATTTGCCCCCCCCCCCCCCCACACACACATTTTGTAAAAATTTCCTGAAAGTTTATTTGTCCCCACCCTTTCATTTTGGAAAAAAATCCTGAAAGTTGATTACCTTGAAGAACATGTACATATATCAATCATATAAAAGAATTATGTCCACAAGTATAACGTATTACATTATTGTAATTTTCAAAAGAATGGTTTCAGTATCAAACAGTTAGTATACTAAGAAAATAGAGTATAAAATTATAAATTGCACTGATACAGCAATAATATTGTAATTTTAAACTATTTATTCTGGAACAAACATTGTAAACGTTTTGGTATTGGTTCAAATCGATTTATAACATTTAAAAAATTGTTTTCCTTGTTTTGAGATATTCTTTTTCTGCGGATACTCAATCATACAAAGACAATATAAACGATCATCACCAGTTGTTAAGCGTAGCCACGTTTTTACTGGTCTTAAAGTGCTAAATGATCTCTCAATTGTGCATGTTGTTACTGGAAAAGTCAATGCTGTCAAAAAAGCCATTTTAATCATGGGGATAAAATTGGTTTAATCCATAACCTCACAGAGTCATCGTTTTCCTCTTTACTAGTTTTACATTTCCATATATCATACAAGGTTTCAATCACCTCGAGTAAATTGTCAAATGCGTAATATTCAGCGATAGCCCCGGCTTGATCCGTAAATGCGAGTCTTTCTAGTTTTGTCATCAAAAGGGGATGCAAAACTAAAAGGGAACGTGCTGGTTTATTTTCTACACAAAAATGAGTTTCCAGTTGATATAATAGAATCAGGGTAGGGTGTAAAAACAGTTATTCTAAAATAATCCTTAGGCAAATCAACTTTTGCATTTTTCCTGTTCATTTGTCTTCCAGCTTTTCGTGGAGGTTGAATGTCGACATCAATGTCATCTGCAACACCTTTTGTAACTAAAAATATCTTTATACATCTCATCACAATTCTGTCGATCAACAGCCAATGTAGTCAACAGTTCTTTAATGTATTTTTGTACTGCCAGTAAATCTAAATGCACTGACTGTAATTTCTGGGTCACAGCTTCTAGGTTTGATGAATATTTATGTTTAATAAATAATCAAACAACAAATGTACCCCAACCCTAACCTCTTAAGCACAAAGCAACCGATGTGCAACTTGCTTATTTTTTCCAGATTGTTTTAAATATTCCAGTTGTTTAACAATTTCTGTCCACATTTTCAGCGAAATTCCGCAAGTTTTTATATTTATGTGTTCATATAGTTTCACATTGCAAAGGAACATTTGGAATTAGTTTTCTTTGCTGATTTATTTCTCAGAAAAATACTATAATTGACTTAATTTTTCCTATTGTATTTCGTGCAGCATTCACATTATTTAAATCGTTCACGACAAGATTTAGTTTATGTAAAGTGCAATGTACAAATGCTGCTTGGACTCCTCCTTCTTTACCTGCCATTTTAAAACATCCGTCTTATCCTTGACAAACAAGCTTTGTCATATCCAATCCCAATTCTAATGAATTTGTAATGATGGTGTTCTTTGACAAATCTAACACCATCTGACATCTGGTCATCGCCTGAAATTATGTTGTCTCGTCGGCAAGTATAGAAATTGTAACTGAATTATTTGCTTCACGAACAATGTCTTCACACAAGAGAGACCCCCAAATTTCGATCATAGTGTTTTGTGTAGTTGCCGAGATGCACTTAGCAATACAAGAACCAATTGACAAATGATTACCTAGAACTTCATCTCCAGATTCAACAAGAAACTCTAACAGGTCGTAAAAATTACCAGAATGTGATTCTTTTCCACAAAGTGCCAAATCATGCATGTGCAAAAAAAGGATTGTAGAAATGGTGGGACCCAGTTTGTTGCAATTTTCTTGAATTAGTCTTCTAAATGATGAGTTCAACTGATCATCTATAGAAACTGCTTTGGCTTCCAATAATGCAACAAAATAGTTTGCATCCTTAAGAGCCTTTGTGCTATGTGCTTTGCATGTGGCTGCGTGCATCTTCGATGAAATCTTTAAATTGTGTGCATGGTTTGATGACAAATGCCCCCTGAACTCCTGGAATTACTTTTTGTGGAAACAAAACGTACAATTTGCAAAAGGCAACTTTTAACATTTGCGAGTGTACAACCCACGATGAATAGTCTGATAACCAAGAATATCAAAAACCTCTGTTTCCACCACTGTCAGCTTTAAAAATCATACTTTTTATCAGGGGTCCAACAATCAAGGATCAGCAGCAATTTCAACTCATTTGAAAGGTTGTATGTCAAGACATACCTTCCTATATTCAATTTAGAAGTGACAGCGACAATCAAATTAGAAATAGTTGCTCCAGTTTTGTTTTGCTGTTGAACTTGTACTGTTGTCCTCAATGCATATGATAATTCAGATGTGCAGACGCCTTAAATCTTCTAATAACGGCTTTTTGGAATCCCGCGACTGCTTAGTTTTCGTTTTATTGAGCCTGTAGAAGCAATTTCTGATAGCCATCTTTTCATATTAATTTAGGATAAATTTAAAAAACTCATTCAGTGGCAGACGATTATAAACTAACAAGAGTTGAGATAAAAAAAACCTGAATGCAAAAAACATTTTCGAAGGACAAATCAAGCAACAGAATGCAAAAAAAAATATTTAAAATCGGAACATAATTGTAGTCAAAATGCTTTAATTTTCAAATACATTTATTTATGTCAATATAAATAATTAATGTTATACTTAACTTGGATTTAATTAAGAAATAAACCTGTATGGCATTGTCAGTTAAAATAAAAAACGTGTTTATTTTTTGCCCCCCTCTGGAAAAATTCCTAGCGACGCCCATGGACACACGTACATTGGATTTCACCCAGAAACAAAACAAAAATTTCAATTGTTTCAACTAACAATGTAAATTTAATTGAATTCCAGACATATTGGTGACTGGGGAAATATTGAAGTCAACAAAAATGGGGAATCTTTGGTCAATTTGACGTTCAGGGCAGCTACACTACTTGGGGAGAACTCAATTGTGGGACGTGGTATTGTGGTAAGTTATACTTTAGTGGAATACATCGTAGTATTATGGTAAATTATACGTTTGATGTGTTATTTTGTCATTATAATCTTAACACATATTTTAATTGTGTATATAAATTTCAATGCATTTAGAAGGACCATTTACCAGATGTTAATGTATAAAAACTTTAAACTACAAAAGCTTGTGAGACTCATTTAACAATATAAGTATAACAATATATAAACATAACAATATCTCACATAATGTGGAGGTAGGTAAAAAGAGGCGATAGCCTAAATAACTTTCCAGTTTCCAAACAGCTAATAATATTATAAAGTGAAACGCAGACAAGTAGCTAGCTATTGTTGTGCACAGACAAGTAGCTAGCTATTGTTGTGCACGGACTAGTAGCTAGCTATTGTTGTGCACAGACAAGTAGCTAGTTATTGTTGTGCACATTGAACATTATTTATTTCTTTGGCGTCCACATTCAAATCTCAAAGAATAAAAATAAATAAATCAATAAAGTAAAATAAAATAGAATCAATGCGCATTCTCTGATCAATTTTATATTAGACAGATAACACAGCCCGACAACAAAAATTTTTTTTTGCGAGTTGCCAAGAATATTTGAATGAATTTATAGCAATTCATGAGTGCTGATTTCAAAACTGCCACTGCTTTTGCTGAATTGGCTCTAGTTTCTGAGATATTGGACACCCTTAAAAATATGATTGTACCTATTGTGTAAAACAAATGCAATAAGTTTGGTGTCTGTTGTTTAATTTAAAAATACCAAGTTATAACTTGGTTTATTTTTTTCTCTTTTATTGCTGCTTTCTAAAGACATCACGAGCTCATCACGAAGATGCTGCAAAAATAATCCGAATGTATTCTGTTACATCTGTGGAGAATACTTGATTGAAAAGCAAAGAAGAAATATAACCGACTTTGTGCAGCAGGCATATTTGGCTTATTTCGGTGTGAAGCTGGGAAACCAAGACAAGTCTTGGGCTCCCCATAAGGTCTGAAAAAACTGTGTAGAGAGCCTACAGCAGTGGACAAATGGTGAGAAGAAAAGTCTAAGTTTGGGTGTACCAATGGTATGGCGAGAGCCGAAAGACCATTTTGGTGATTTTTATTTTTGTATTGTGAATGTTAAAGGCTCCAATCGCCACAAGAAATCTAAGTGGGATTATCCTGATCTTGAATCTGCAAGGAGACCAATTCCACATAGCAGTGAAGTTCCTATACCAGTGTTTACTGGATTATTAGAGCTTTTACCATCAGACTCCGACGAAGGGCAAGATCTGGAGATTTTGGCAGGTAAAAACAGTGGAAGCGATTATGAAGGAAGTTCTTCAACACCTCAACCATTCAGCCAAGAAGAACCCAATGACCTAATACAAGACCTAAATCTGTCCAAGCAAGCATCTGAGTTTTTAGCGTCCAGGCTCAATGAAAGAAATTTTCTCAAACCAGAAGTTAAAATAACATTTTATCGGAAAAGAGAAGAGTTTCTTCTTCCATATTTCAGC